>LPNX010261613.1:0-152266 GCA_001517045.1 Pseudotsuga menziesii | reverse complement strand
GCTCCAACGGCCGTCGAAACCTCGCTCCAAACGCTGCGCTGCCCGTCGAAATCGCGCTTCTGATGATGAAATTGAACTCGGGACTGTGTATTTTTTTTTATTTATAATTTCCATATCGCGTGCGCGTTTTATAACTACAAAACGCGTACGCGTTTTATAGTTATATAACGCGTGCGCGATGTGTTTTCCTATCCTACATGTCATATGACATGTCAGGCTGGGGTTGAACCATACCAAGTGCTATGTCAGGCTCGGGTTGATGTATTTTTTGGTAGCATGATGTTGTTTTTGAAAACTAGGATTGCATCTTAAAGGTCCATCATCTTCTTGCACTGACCCACCATTCCTCCACCAAAGGCTAATGACCAAAAAAAAATGGACCATCATCCCTTCTATTAGATATGGATCTAATTAAATGAACAACAACCATAATTTCCCCACCTTCCATATGTTTCAATAACGAGTCTCCATTTGAGTATATCGAGCATCACAAGAGCCATTTGAATTACCCAATAAAACCACTTATTGCTCTTGAAAATAATCATTATGTTGACAACCATTGAACACAAACATGAATATGGGCATTGATCCAAAACAATTGAATAGATCTGTATATATCACTAAGACTAAGATACAAAAAATAAATCCAATCACTCCATCCAATATTACAGACACTCACAACCACACCTCCATGTTAACATCTTAACAACCAAGCCTCTAGGGATTTTCACTACCATTATGCATATCACTAGTGGTGTAAGAGTTTTCATCCAAACTTTGAGCTAGTCAAGCCACATGGTGTTGAGAAAGAAGTTGAAGAAGTAAAAGTGCCTCACTAGACCTCCTTAGCAATTGCTTCATCCACTCCATAAATCTAACCTGGAAGCAAGGTCCAATGGAGTACAAAGCATAAGATTTTAATCCTAAGTTAAATTTGAATTTCTTAGAAGTGTGGTTGTAGGAGAGGGATGCAGGTCTCAATTGTACTCTGGGAACATTGGGTTTTCAAAATTTTAAGACTCAGAGGCTCACCAAGACCATGAATTTGATTAAAAATATAAGGATATACAATAAAACAAATAAAAAAGTACAATATTTATGAAAAAATAAAAGATGTAGGAAAAACATATATTGTTCAACAAAACAATAGTTTTCTAGAACCTTCTTTTAGGGTCCTCGTGTTTAGAGGTAATTCTAAATGTTAAGTTTCTTTCAACACAATAGTCTATTTAAATGTGATCAACAAAATGGAGCTATAAGTATGAGACACAATGATGCCTCCACTAGTGATGGTCAATTGATTTAAAAATGAGACTCTATTATACAAGTTGATGATACACGTCCACAAGACATGTAACAAATACAAATTTCCAAGAAAATCTTTTGTTTAGGAGTGTTTAGATCCATTTATGAATCAATACCTGGCTTACATAGCCTTTATGAATTACTATAAACCTACATTCCATTAACAACCTAGGACTTGGCCTATAACGAAAATAAAAATGATACTTAACAATTCGAAAATGATCACTCCATATATGATTCATATGACACTATACTAGGATGCAATTTTTAAGTCTTGTGATAAATTGCTTGTTTTCAAAATGTTGATGTGTCATTCCTTCCTTGTCGTAAGTTACAGTTTGTATGCTTATCTTATGTTTTCCATAAAGAGGGGTTCGTCATGTTTTAATATTTTCATTCCTCTGCTTACAAACCCTATTTTGATGCTAGGGTTTCAAGGTTAAGGGTCTTAGCTTACAAAGCTAATGCATTTCTTACTTTGTATTATTTTAGGTGTTTTCAAAAGAAATATTATCCCCCTTGCAAACCTAAACAACCTAAGAAGCTAAGGGTGACAAGCACCAAGGTGACAAATACAAGACTAAAGAAACAAGGTTTGACAAATTTATTTTGGCACCACAACTGTGAATTAGTCATTTTATAATATGCTTTGTCCTAGCTTCAAATACTTGTACCATGGATTTATTATACTATCGAAACTGTTCTAAAACTATAGAGAATGGTTGGCAAAAATTAATCCATGTGGAGGTAGTTGAAATGTTTAGTGCCCACGTGAAAACTCGTGGTGCTTTCCAGCTAGAGAAAAAGGTAAAAAAAAAACCTAATTTGAAAAGGAAAAGGCTTGTTTCCTCTGCATTGTTTGAGCTGGTAAGGAGAGCCAAGGTTTCTGGGCCCTTCTCGGCCCTTACAGGGTTGGAAAGATAAAGCACTCGACCACGCAACCAATTATGCAGTATTGAGAATGATTCCCATACTACATTACATTTTCTTCTCTTGGCTACGACAGTGGTCACGGTCTCGACCTGCCACCATTTCCTTCACAGAGTTGTTGAGCCGAGGGTAAGTTGTTCCTTCATAGTGTTTGTTTTCAGTTTTTGAAATGCTATTTAATTTATACTGTTAAATGCCCAAGTTTAACCTTTATTCAATGTTTAATTGGAAGGAGGGTTTCAATGGTTGCCATTTTTCGTTGAAGCTTGGATTGAAGTGTGAGCTCGGGTCGAGGGCAACGTGTGTCATAGGTTATGGTAAGACCTAGCAGCCTTGAAGCCCTACGGTCTAAGGTGTGAATGAAAGATGGAACAAAGTTTCCTTTTGGGTCTTGGATTCGATTGGGAGATTCAAGGCTTTGCACAAGCCTCCTTCTGTTTGATGGTATACACTCTTTGTTTTGGTAGAGATATGTGTCGTTTTAAAAGCCTTTGGGCTAAGACAGGGTTTATATTTAAAAGTTCCCCTTTTTAGTTACAGACCGTGGAGTCTGTGTGGGAAGTTGTAATGCGTTCGATTGTAAAATATTACTGTAAATATTAGAAATGTTTATAGCAATACAATCATTATGATTTTTGTTTCTATCTCGCTTTAATCCTTCGAATTGCTCTCAATTCTACTCTGTAATTGGTATATATTATTGTTAGCACTACTCTGTATATTGTTTATTTTTTTTATTAAATGCGAATGAAATTGTTTGCTTGGCTACGACTATTGCATCCATTTTGAAAAGAAGAAATTCCATTCTGGCTTTTAAAAGGGTTACAACGTTTTTCTTTAATGCTTGAACCTAGGGTGCTTTTGCTGTAAGTTTTAGTTATTAAATACAATACTTGGAATTCTTATCCTTACAGGCCTCAAACCCTTGATTGGTTTAAAATCCTTAACTAGGGAAGTTTGTTTGGTATTACGGTTTAAAATCGAATCTATCACTTCGTTATTTTGTAAAATGTTAACCCTAAAATTGTTTTGGATAATGACAATCCTTTTAGCTGTATGAAATTGAATTCTAGGTAAATAATGAAAACATTAATCCCTTCAGCTGTAGATACTGGGTAAATTACCAAAACAAAATGCCTTTCGGCTGTGTAAATTATATATTGAGTAAATTATTAATATGTATTTTACTTTTATGGGTCTTGAACACCCCGACTGGAAGCCATTGTGTTTTTAGATTAGATATGTTGTTTTGTCATAGAGTATGTTTTATTGAGGGATTTACTGTGTTCAATAAGAGAAAACCCTAACTATAAAAGAAGTTCATTGTTTGGTTAAAATGATGATAGCTCTATTTTTAAATTTTTGGTTAATTTTGTAAGGGTTCAAAGAATAATAAATGAATATTAATTGTTTATTATTTATGTATAATGCATAATACTAGGTGAAGCTATGTATGATACTGTGTTTAAATAGTAATAGAAGGATAATCTACAAATTCTACCATGAAAAATTGTTTATTCAGTAAAATTCATTTCTCCTTAAAATATATAGAAATAAAACTTTCCTACTTTATTTCAAAAACAAATAATAATTTAGAAGCTTTTATGATTCATGCAATCCTTCAACATATAAGCATAAATGATTTAAATATAAAAATCTAGGATAATGTAGAACCTGTTAACCTTCGAAGTGGACAAACATCCAAACAAGATCGTTTCTCCCAACTGTCTCTTGAAAGCATCCAAGATTACTTGCTTCAGGACCCTTGAGCCTGTTCATTGAACAACCAGGATGAAGAAACTGTGTATAATATTGCTCTGTCCTCTCTGTAACTCAACAACCACCTTTGCAGTCAACACTCCAACAATTCATTTTAGCTTTCCCCTCATCTAATTCCTCTTGTGTGCCTAACTTTTCAGTTTGCAGCAATCACAAGGTTCTAGTATCTAGAAAATTGTGTGTGTGAGCCTCCTACTCATTCGATGGATATATATGTGCTTGCATAGGTCTTTGGGTCAGTTTTTAGTTTAATGATCCACCTGCTCAGTTCCTCCTTTCTTGGGAGCATGACCACAATTATAGGGAAGTTGCCTCCTGCATAAGATAGAAAGTGAATGTTGTTGCTGCCATTTGTCATTTTTTTCCTTCTACACCAAGTAATTCCTCCTAGTGGGTCATTGAACACTCTTCAGTAGTCCTCTTTGTATAGGTGTCTCTTCTTTTAATTATTAAATAATAAAATATTCTATTACAGTCATCTTTTCACAACATAAAATGTCTTTAGTTCTAGGTGGGTTACAAACACCCCCTCTTAAGTTCAACATTGTCCTCGATGTTGCTTAAATATAATCTGATTCTTCCTGGAACAAAATTGGATATGCTTCTCGCATATGACTCTCCAATTCCTAGGTTGCTTCATTTGGACTAAGGTGCTTCCATTGCACCTTTACTTGTCCAATTGTGCGATTCCAAAGAAAAAATTCTCTCTTGTCGAGGATACAATCCAGTTCCACGTGAAAATATCCTCCTGGTTCTACCTGGATACCATTCCAATAGATTACATGAGTAGCATCATGTACATACTTTTTCAATATAAAAATATGAAATACGTTATGTATTTTGAGATTAGGTGGAAACGCTAACTGATAAGCCACTGGTCCAACTCTTGGCAATATCTCAAATTGTCCGCAATACCTGGGTGCTAATTTAGCACAACTCCCCAACTTAAAGGAGTTTTTTTTGGGTTTTACCTTGACAAAAACATGCTCACCTACTTGGAATTATTTCTGAGTTCTTTTAAGGTCTGCATGAATCTTTTGTCTGTCTTGTGCAATTTTCAAATTGCTTTGTACCTGTTTCACTGTTTGTTCCATTTATTTTAACAAGTCAAGTCCTAACATTAATCTGTCAACCAGATTACTCCATGAAATGGGAGTATTTCACTTCCTACCATACAGTATTTCAAAAAGACTAAGTTTAGTTGAAGCTTGATAATGATTTTTATAAGAAAAATAGACTAAGTGCGGATATTCTTCCCATTTCTTTGGATGATCCCTAACATACATCCTTAACATATCTTCTAAAGCTTGATTTACTCTTTCAGTTTGTCCATCCGTTTGCGTATGATAAGCGGTACTAATATTTAATTTAGTGTCCAACCCTTTAAACAATGACTTCCATAAATTACCAGTAAACTTAAGATCCTGTTGAGGCCTGGAAATTCGCAGGCAACAACAGAAAGGGATTCTCCCCAGTCAACGTTCCCAACTAGCCTGTGACTGTTTGGTATGGGGAATCCATCTGGTTTGCGGTCCGGCTACCGTAGGTCAAAGTAACAAAAAAAAAACCAAAGGTTTTACCGGTTGCGGCTTGGTCCACCGTGTATATTTTTGTATTTTTGACTTAAGTATGATATGCATATGCCTAATTAACCATGCAGGGTGATAAGGATGCAAGGAGTATTCACAATGTGATGCGCAGGTTCTTACCTCTCCTCTTAGGCTCACAAGCATCTAAATCACATGTGCAATAGTGAAATAAACTAACTAACTATCTATCTATCTATCCCCGGGGAGCTAGATTGTAACTTATTTATGAGTAATGTGTATTGTACATGCAACATAAAGAGAAACTACAGTTAGTTGATATTTCTTTCCACAATGCATGGACGATCAAAGATATTTCAACAATCAGATAGCCAATTGTTTTATGAACATCATACATTACTCATGGTGGTAATTCCACAAAAATAAACCAGAAATCATTTAAACAAGAACATAGGTTATGGGAGTTAGAATGATCTCATGGTTAATGGACAAAAAGCTGGAAAAAACAAAATAGTTCATCTTTCAGCCATCCACAGCATAACATTTGAAAGTGCCACCAATCTTTCTCCAACAAGCAAACAATACTTCTTTATTCCAAAGAGAAATAGTTCTTCTTACAATATTGCTTTTCATTCCTAACTGGGAAAAATCCCCCCGCTCCCTTCTAAGCTTTCTACATTTATACAAAAGGGTGAGACGGTTGGGCTGCCCAAAGTAACCTTTGGGCTTCCCAACTCTTCATTTCCCAACGCTTGACTTTTCTCAAATGTTTTTACAAAATGTTACACATTACAAAAAGTGACCAATCCTTTATGAGGAGGGTCCCATTTGGGCATCTAGAAATTTCTTCCATGCCGAAGCTTCAGAGGCAATGCCCTCAAACACACAAGGCTCTAAAAACTGAATATTTATCTCAAACTTAGCAGCCTGGTTCTTTATAGCCCCAATCCTTCCTGCAATCAATCGAAGCTGATCCTCCAGAAGCTGCACGCTGATAGCTGAATGATCTACTTCGCTCCTCAAGATCTGATCATCTAGGGCTTTAATATGCTGTACTTTAGCTTCCTCCTCCTGGTATCTCTTCTGCAATAGATACACAAAGGCGTTGTGATCCGGGAAAGCCTCAAGCCTCTGCTCGACCTCTATCTGGCACCGATTATTGGTAATGAGAAGCCTTCTGAAAAACTCGGTGCATGCTCCTTTCGTCTTCTTAACTGCTTTTTTGAAATCCTCCACGGTATTTATAGCAAATTCCAGCAAGTCATAATCCCACTTGAGGGCCAGTGTATCCTTTGATGGCAGTTCTGCTGGAGTTTCTTCATTGTTTTCTAGCCTTGCCATTCTTGCAGTCAGGACTTCAAGGACGTCCTGAGATCGATCTACAAAGTAAGAGGAGGTTTCCAGGATTTCCTCCAATCTACCATCTATTTGTAGTACTTTACATCTCTCCTCTTCTACAACAGTCTGTAGCTGTAGCGTCTTAGCCTTCTGAGCCAAGACATGCTCTTTGAATGGCTGGAGGTTGGCTGGGGTTGCAACATAAAAAATGATGGGTATCCATTCTAACTTGAAGAACCTGCCATGGGCTCTCCCAAAAATCTTGTTGAGCATTAAAGCTATGAACCTGTATGGGGTTCTTAAGCTGGCTGTATCATAATCACCCGTTGGCCTGTTTCTGAAATGTTTTCCAGGCAACAACATTCTCTTCATGGTCTCCACAAGGTCCATTCTAATGTTATTCAACCAATCGTCAGATAAAAATACTTAGGCTTCTGGCAGGTGGTAAGACAACGCTACATATCCAGGGCTATATGCAGCATAGCCCTGTCTTTCAACATTTTCCAGAATCATTGTTGTGACATCTGCCCGGGGCAGAATCCAACCGATTACCTCAGAGCACGAGAACAACTCTGGTCTGGTGGCGATCTTCATCAGTGAAGATCTTTCTATGTTGGCATATATGGATTCTTCTTCTAAGCCCATTCAGGAATCTCTCTGCGTGTGATCAATCTATATATTTCCCCCCACTGGTATTAAGGTTCAATACCAGAAATACACTTAGTGTCCTCATATATATATTCCACTTTGGTGATAGTTTCTACTTCGGGCTCTTCCTTGACCACAGGGGCCTTCTTCTTTTGCCTCTTTGACATTGCGAACTCTTCCTGCCATAAAATTGTAACATTAAGCCATTTTGGCTGAGTGACAAACTTGTAGACATCAATGTGCAGTGTGTCCTTTATTCTATGCTTAACATGATAGCAATCAGTCAATGAAGCAAATATATGCATATATATAAGCAGAAATGGCCTAACTACCAGAACCATTGAAACACAATGTGCAGTGTTCAGTGACTTTGTCTATGTCTAGCATGATGGAAATCAGTCAAATAAAGCACATATATGCAAACTATCCCCGCTCTTCAATACCAGAACAATTCTAACAATAAAATCTAGCAGGCATGAAATCTATATAAAAATGAAGAAGACTTGTGCTGTTCGAGGGAAAAACATTTACATTAACACGACTAAAACCTCCGCTCTCTGCGGGTGCCATTATCATTTCGCTGCGCGGGACAGACAGGGGAAAACTACACAAGCCTTTAGAGGAGCTTTGAAGAAGACCACTACCCATGTGATTTATGGCTAACAAGCTAAAAGCCGTGACATATCCCCTCCACTGGTTAGGGTTTAAAATCGACTGTGCGTGGAACAGTGCGGCGAAACGATTGCTATTCGAGGATGCGGGTAATATGAAAATAAAAAAAAAGGGGGAAACCACCAGATGCTCTAGGAAAACCACAAAGACCTTCCCCTGCAAAATCATCATCACATAGGGCAGCTTGGTGCAGACGGCGTAACGACCGTCTGCACCAAACCCCCATTTACTATGCGCAAGGTTGCAAACAAACGACCGCGGGAAAAATACTACTCCACGGGTCAAAACGCCCGCGCTAACAGTCATAATACGACCCCCCCTCTACTATATGCGGGTATCTAACGAGGTGAAGAAAACGACCACAACCAAAACCTAACCGTGGAAAACCTCATCAAATGCTCAATCGGAACGGGGAAAGGTAAGTACGAGCCTACCTGGCATTGCATCGTAACCGACATGGAGAGGCCTGTCGAGCTTTACGGTTGAGACACCTGGACTGCGTGTACCGAAAATGGGGGACCGGGCGAACGCGAGCGAGCGACAGCAACGATTTTGACAGCTGGAACGGTAACAGTCGAAAAATGCGTAGAATAATAAGATAATCCAACAATCCCAACCCCATCTATATATAGTCAACATGTGTGGGAGGGAAAGGTCAAAAGCTCGGACGTCGGAGACATTTGGATCGGAAGACGAAAGTGTATTTCTTTCCACAACGGCGGAAGACCAAACCATAGATCCATCCGCAACGACGGAAATAACCGGGTGACAAATAACCGCGCGTCAGATTTCTAACATCGAAACGAAAGCAGAAACGCAGCCGCAATGGCGGATACCAAAAGGATATCATGCCCCGCCAAATAAGACCTGAATCGGAAGAGTGGATGACTAAAGATCGGAAGGGTTATGCCTTTCGCAGCCGCAACGGCGGAAGAGTAAAATATGCGACCTTCCGCAACGTCGGAGTTGAAAACGATTAGTCAATCGAAAAAATAAAGCTTTCCGCAGCCACAACGGCGGAAGCTCATGACTTACGAGATTGGCGAAAACAACAAAGTGGGAATTGAAAAATTAAAGCAATGATCGGGAGAGGAAGCAGCTTGCCGTCCGCAACTGCGGAAGAAGAAGTAATAAAAGTTTCGATGCAAAACCAAACAGCAATCGATGCGAAAACCAACAGGTCAGAAAGAAAATCAAAGACAAAACCGATTATCCATCCACAACAACGGGGCACTTAACCAAATAACTTCTGATCCAGGCATGCTTCAAATGCATTCAAAGGCAGCGATAAAGCTTGATCAAACAATGGATTATTTCAAGTGCTAGAGGGAGAATCCAACAAGTGGTAAATCAATTCAAGCATTAGAAAATCATTCTGAGAAATCATTATTAGACCAACTCAAAGTAGAAAATTGAACTAATCCAAACAAAGGAGGGTCCTAATTTTTTTTGGAATTTTGGGAAATTGTTGCAGCTACAACAATTGGCGACTACCTGGTGAACCCCAGATTTCTGAATTAACTCCTTCCCAGTGCAAGACTGTCGGAAAAAGTTGAAATCTTCTAGATGTTTGTATCCCTAGGCTGGCCAACTTTAAGCATTTAAATCATTGAGAAGTAGTCCATTCTTTGGGAGATGGTAACATCAGAAAAATTGCAAGTCTGAATGACTCTTTTGAGGCCTAATAAATGAGGTTTATTTTACCCGTCCTTAGGTAGTTTCATGCTTGGACACCACAGGATTGTAACAGATAGTAAACAACATTATCCTTTTGTTCCTCATTCCCATGCCAATTGCACTTTTGTGCCATTAGAATTTTAGCTCTTGTGAGTCCTCCATTTTCCTTTCTTTCTGAATTTTATTCAGGCTCCTCTATCCCATAGTGCCCTTTTGTGTGAGAGAAGAATTGGCGTTTCATCTCACGGACGGAGAGGAACTTTCGGCAATTTGAAATTCATGCTTTTGATACTTTGATTTGATATGCCTTGTTTCTTTAAGGAGTTTTGACTCTTGATAGCTTTTATCTTTTCTGAAATTATGGCATGGGATCATTTATATATGATATACTGTTTACCTTGCTTCCTTTTCGTGGGTCTTTTGCTGTCACCCCCTTGGATATTTAAGATGTGAAATGGATGGAGCCTCGAAATAGTATTCCAGACCTCTTTTACTTCTGAGTTATTTATAGGGGTTAAGTAAGAATTCAATGAATGCATGGCCAGTTAGGGACACTGCTACTAGAAGACACTCTATGTTTTAGAGCGCAGTCTTTTGCTCAAGATTTCAGTTAATAAAGAACCCTGATGTTTCCATTGTAACCAAAATTTTGCTTCTTTATTAAAAAACAGAGCAGTAAAGAAAACAACATCAAATCAAATAATCAAAAGAAAACAACATAAAAGCATCAAAGAAAAACAACATCAATTTATTTATGTACAAAGCAACAAGAAAAGAAATAGGTGCCCGCCCTTAAGAATCTTCAATCAAACGAGTTAAGGGGTGGGCTGGATTATAGACATGAGATATCTAACCATGGTCTAGCTGTGCTATTTTTGCAATTGAACACATGTCTACTATCCTACATTCATCCCTTTCAGCCTGAGGAAGTTGAAGGAGCTCAGGCTGAGTGTCAATCATCGAGCTGGCCTCTCTTGAGGTGTGATGTCTTAGCTAAGGCTTAGTTAGATCATTTCCCAGAACACAATCAACAGATTCACTATCCTCTTCCAACCCAGTGACATTGTGCTTCATGTAGGGCTCTCTTAAAATCTTAATCAGGTTTGGGCTACCCTTCTGAGGCAACCACAAGTGTGACCAGTCTGAAGCAAAGTACCCATCTAGTCGGGTTGACCAATCTCAATTCAAGATCAATCCATAGCCATCAGGTATGTCTGCTACTATAATATCAAGGTATTGACATATCTTTTTATTTGCAGACAATCGAATCAAAACATTCTTCATCTCCCCCACCACTTTGACACTAGTCTTGTCTAGTTGAGTGACGTCCCAATCAGTAGGTTCTAGTTGCCCATCAAGTTTTTTGCAGATTGCAAGAGGCATAACATTCACCGATGATCCAGATTCCACCAGACAATTATGGACCTTATGGTTCAAAATTTCCAGAGTCAAAAGGAAAGGTGGGGTGCTAGTTTTCCTTTCCCCAGTTGATTTGTCCTTTTCCTCCGCAGGTTGGTTTTCGATGGGTATTTCCTCTTTAACTTCCTTAGCTTTTCCAGCGTTCTCTTCCTCAACATCTTCCACAGGTTTGACAGGCTCAATGATTGGTTCTGTTTCCTGGTTGAAAGTAGTGACTTTAGGTGGTTTATCTTCATTACTGAAATCTTCCTGTCTCTTGACATTCTTTTGCAATCTTTTGATCTTCGAAATTGTTAAATCCATGTCCTTTGTTGCTATAGGTGTGCATTCAGTTTTGAGAGCACTCTCTTCAGTGTCAAACAGCGAGACACCATCCCATGAAAACATGGTGTCATTATCTTGTTTCTCCATAGTCTGGTTTTTCTTTTCCTCTTTACCACTGTCCTTGGTCAATTTAGAATATAGCAGCTAATTCATAACCAATGTCATCGAATTCAACCATTGAGGGCACTTCTTTTCCAAATGAGGTTGTTGGTGAAAAGTGCAGAAATTGTCTCCTCCCACTTCTGTTATATTCATTGAGGCTAAATTTGGGGGAGGGATTTTCCATTGGTTGCTATCCTCTTTTTTTGGATAGTATGGTTTGTAAGTTTTCCGCATTTCCCTTTCTTTTTCCAGATCTATTATTCGGTTGGATAGTTTCTGCATCATTTTCAGCATTCCCTCAAAATCATGTGATTGCTCCTCTTTAGGTTTAGACAGAAATAACGTTCTTCTCTCTATGGTGTTTTCTCTCAGTTGCTCGGGATAGTCTTCTATACTTTCCCTTTCAGCTTCTACCCTTTCAGATTCTTCATAAGTCTCTACCAACATAGGTTTGGCTTTCATCTTGGCAAACATGGCCAGCTCAAGTCCTAAGGCTGAGGTATAATATTCAATTAGGACCTTGTTTGAGGGTTTGTTAGCTCCAGAAAAGTTCTTTAAATAAGCATCAAACCTCTTGTTGAAACTATGCACTTTTTCTTTTCTTTCTTTCTTCAAAGAGCATAATCCTTTCATTAGTGTTACATGAGTTCTCTAGGTTGCATATTTATTTCTGAATATTCTTTCAAAAGTATTCCAGTCTGGGATCGAGTTTGTGGGCAGGGAAAAGTACCATGAAGCAGCTGCCCCTTTCAAGGTATGAGGGAATAATCTACAGACAACATCTTCGTACTCCCCAGCCCTTAACCCTTCTACCGCCAAATAGAAACTTTGTAAGTGGTCATCTACAGCAATCCTTTCCTTAGGGTCAAACTTAGGCAACAACTTATCAAAAGCTTGAGGTAGGTTATGAAATGGAGGTGTGAGGTTCAAAGGGGATCTAGCTCTCCAAGCAGGTAATGGGTTGGGTTGATTCACAATTACACCAGCCATGAGCACAGGTAAAGGAACAAAGTCTGAGTAAAGAGCAACGCAGGGTGAGAACAGGCTTTCTTACTTCAAAGGTATAACCGAAACCTGTAAGTACTTGGGTCAGGTTACAAGCTTCAAAACATCTACTGGTGGGGCAATCTTGGGAAAATTAAGTTTCCACGGCCAGCCATGCACTGGCGGCCCTCCTTCTAGCGCCAGAACTGTTGAGGCCTGGAAATTCGCAGGCAACAACAGAAAGGGATTCTTCCCAGTCAACGTTCCCAACTAGCCCGTGACTGTTTGGTATGGGGAATCCGTCCGGTTTGCGGTCCGGCTACTGTAGGTCAAAGTAACAAAAAAAAAACAAATGTTTTACCGGTTGCGGTCCGGTCCACCGTGTATATTTTTGTATTTTTGACTTAAGTATGATATGCATATGCCTAATTAACCATGTAGGGTGATAAGGATGCAAGGAGTATTCACAATGTGATGCGTAGGTTCTTACCGCTCGTCTTAGGCTCACAAGCATCTAAATCACATGTGCAGTAGTGAAATAACCTATCTACCTATCTATCTATCTATCTATCTATCCCCGAGGAGCCAGATTGTAACTTATTTATGAGTAATGTGTATTGTACATGCAACATAAAGAGAAACTATAGTTAGCTGATATTTCTTTCCACAATGCATGGACGATCAAAGATATTTCAACAATCAGATAGCCAATTGTTTTATGAACAACATACATTACTCATGGTGGTAATTCCACAAAAATAAACCAGAAATCATTTAAACAAGAACATAGGTTATGGGAGTTAGAACGATCTCACGGTTAATGGACAAAAAGATGGAAAAAACAAAATAGTTCATCTTTCAGCCATCCACAGCATAACATTTGAAAGTGCCACCAATCTTTCTCCAACAGGCAAACAATACTTCTTTATTGCAAAGAGAAATAGTTCTTCTTACAATATCGTTTTTCATGTCTAACTAGGAAAAATCCCCCCGCTCCCTTCTAAGCTTTCTACATTTATACAAAAGGGTGAGACGGTTGGGCTGCCCAAAGTAACCTTTGGGCTTCCCAACTCTTCGTTTCCCAACGCTTGACTTTTCTCAAATTTTTTTACAAAATGTTACACATTACAAAAAGTGACCAATCCTTTACGAGGAGGGTCCCACTTGGGCATCTAGAAATTTCTTCCATGCCAAAGCTTCAGAGGCAATGCCCTCAAATGCACAAGGCTCTAAAAACTGAATATTTATCTCAAACTTAGCAGCCTGGTTCTTTATAGCCCCAATCCTTCCTGCACTCAATCGAAGCTGATCCTCCAGAAGCTGCAGGTTGATAGTTGAATGATCTACTTCGCTCCTCAAGATCTGATAATCCAGGGCTTTAATGTGCTGTACTTTAGCTTCCTCCTCCTGGTATCTCTTTTGCAACAGCTCCACAAAGGCGTTGTGATCCGGGAAAGCCTCAAGCCTCTGCTTGGCCTCTATCTGGCACTGGTTGTAGGTAATGAGAAGCCTTCTGAAAAACTCGGTGCATGCTCCTTTCGTCTTCTTAACTACTTTTTTGAAATCCTTCTCTGTATTTATAGCAAATTCCAGCAAGTCATAATCCCGCTTGAGGGCTTGTGTATCCTTTGATGGCAGTTCTACTGGAGTTTCTTCATTGTTTTCCAGCCTTGCCATTCTTGCAGTTAGGACTTCAAGGACGTCCTGAGATCGATCTACAAAGTAAGAGGAGGTTTCCAGGATTTCCTCCAATCGGCCATCTATTTGTAGTACTTTACATCTCTCCTCTTCTACAGCAGTTTGTAGCTGTAGCATCTTAGCCTTCTGGGCCAAGACATGCTATTTGAATGGCTGGAGGTTGACCTGCTGCTCCCTTGCTTCCTCCATAGCAGTTGTTAAAGAAGAAATCTACTCTTGATGTTTCTTTTCCTGTTCCTGGGTGTGCAGCTCACTGGCCTCCAAGATAATCTTTTGCTGCTCTTCTAGCTCTTCTACATTTTCCTGCAGCCGTTCCTTTTCCATCTTCAGCTCTTGATATTCTTTCTGCACTTTCTCCAGGCATTCTTGTGTTGTTTCTCTGACCTGTCTTTCTACTTGGAGGGCCTGCAATTCAGCCTTAGAAGCCTTTATCTCCCTCTGCATGTCTTCATACTTCCGCTTCAGCCTATTGCCTTCCTCTCTCTCTTTCCTCAAAGTGTCTTCCAATTGATCCGAGGATTTTCTTAGATAGCTCCAAGTCTGTCATGATCCTGTCCACATTATCTTCCGAAGCTTGAATCAGTGCTGCTCCGGCTCTAATGGTGAACCTCGGATCCCGGTCTGTTCCCAACACAAAAGCCGTATCCGTTATCATTTTACCAGGCATACCTCCTATTTCAATCCTCCTTTCTGTTCTCTTCACTATCCTCTTTGTTGCCCTGTCGTAGAAAACAGTATTGAAATCAGGGATTTCTTCTCCTTTTTTCTGCACAAAAGGGACCAGCTTGAGAGTGGGGACCATGGGTGTGCTGGCAGTAGGTACTTGTGGGTCCTGCACCACGGGGTTCTCCATGTCTTTGGTCTGCCCTCCAGTTGTGTCAGAATTTGACTGCTCTGTCTGTGTCAGCTTTAGCTTTTCTACTTCTTGCTTTTGGAGCTCCTCATCAAGCTTCTTTTTCTTTTCTTCTTCTTCTTTCCTTGCATCTTCTTCAGCTTTTCTAGCTGCCTCTTGCGCAGCTTTTCTTTTCTCTTCTTCTTCTGTGTGCAGCCACCCTGCAGCTTCTTGTGCCAACCTCTGAGCTTCCTCATTTCTTCTCTTGGATTCCTCCTCAGCTTTTTCTTGCTCATCTCCCTTCCCACCTTTGGTGGTGATCTTCTTCTTGAATCTTCTTCTCAAAGCTGTTATGTTCAAGGCACTTCGGAAGACAGATTCTTCCCTATCCAAATGGTGGGTGTACTCAAAATGTACGTTGTTTTCTTTACAATGCTCAGCTAATTTTCCGTGTGAGTCATTTCTATGGAAAGGCATCTCGCCAAAATGAAACTTTTCCAACTCTTCTACAAATTCATTAGCCTTCTTCACCCTAGTGAACCTGTAACTTCCTAACTTAAAGGGCAAAGGAGGATAAGCAGTCTTCTTATGCTCGAACAAGAAGCTCCCTATGCCATCCAAGAAGACTTGCCTCATAACCTCCTTGTGAATGATGTAGTCAGTAGCGTATTTGGGCAGCAGGGAGGGTGCTCTTGATCCTCCAAACATCCTAAAGTAAAGGCCATCCTCGGTTAAATAATAATCTGCATGCTCCACCATTACTTGCAGTGCCTCCTCTGACATACAATCACACTCCTTGAGGAAAATGAGTGTATATAAAGGCATGATGAAGTGCTCACAGACTTCTTGATAATGACTGTGGTACTGGTGTGCCCACAGTGGTCTATAAGCAGAATAGATAGGTGTCCTCTCCCTGTCCCAGATGCACCTGAGGCCAGGGAAAGGCTGATTGCATAATATACAGTCTACAAGTATGGAACTCATGTAGAACTCAGATCTCTTTTGGGATACTCCACCCAAGGCTGAGGCCAAGCAGGAAGAGAGGCTGTTAGATACAATGCTGGCCCAGTTGAAAATTGTCCCTTGGGTTGCAACATAAAAAATGATGGGTATCCATTCTAACTTGAAGAACCTGCCACGGGCTCTCCCAAAAATCCTGTTGAGCATTAAAGCTATGAACCTGTATGGGGTTCTTAAGCTGGCTGTATCATAATCACCCGTTGGCCTATTTCTGAAATGTTTTCCAGGCAACAACATTCTCTTCATGGTCTCCACAAGGTCCATTCTAATGTTATTCAACCAATCGTCAGATAAAAATACTTGGGCTTCTGGCAGGTGGTAAGCCAATGCTACATATCCAGGGCTATATGTAGCATAGCCCTGTCTTTCAACATTTTCCAGAATCATTGTTGTGACATCTGCCCGGTGCAGAATCCAACCGATTACTTCAGAGCATGGGAACAACTCTGGTCTGGTGGCGATCTTCATCAGTGAATATCTTTCTATGTTGGCATATATGGATTCTTCTTCTAAGCACATGTCAGGAATATCTCTGCGTGTGATCAGTCTATATATTTCCCCCCACTGGTATTCAGGTTCAATACCAGAAATACACTTAGTGCCCTCATATATATATTCCTCTTTGGTGACAGTTTCTACTTCGGGCTCTTCCTCAACCATAGGGGCCTTCTTCTTTTGCCTCTTTGACATTGCGAACTCTTCCTGCCATAAAATTGTAACATTAAGCCATTTTGGCTGAGTGACAAACTTGTAGACATCAATGTGTAGTGTGTCCTTTCTTCTATGCTTAACATGATAGCAATCAATCAATGAAGAAAATATATGCATATATATATAAGCAGAAATGGCCTAACTACCAGAACCATTGAAACACAATGTGCAGTGTTCAGTGACTTTGTCTATGTCTAGCATGATGGAAATCAGTCAAATAAAGAACATATATGCAAACTATCCCCGCTCTTCAATACCAGAACAGTTCTAACATTAAAATCCAGCAGGCATGAAATCTATATAAAAATGATGAAGACTCGTGCTGTTCACGGGAAAGACATTTACATTAACACGACTAAAACCTCCGCTCTCTGCGGGTGCCATTATCATTTTGCTGCGCGGGACAGACATGGGAAAACTACGCGAGCCTTTAGAGGAGCTTTGAACAAAACCACTACCCATGTGATTTATGGCTAACAAGCTAAAAGCCGTGACATATCCCTTCCACCGGTTAGGGTTTAAAATCGACTGTGCGCGGAACAGTGTGGTGAAACGCTTGCTATTCAAGGATGCGGGTAATATGAAAATCACAACAAAAGGGGGAAACCACCAGATGCTCCAGGAAAACCACAAAGACCTTCCCCTGCAAAATCATCATCACACAGGGCAACTTGGTGCAGACGACGTAACGGTCGTCTGCACCAAACCCCCATTTACTACGCGCAAGGTTGCAAACAAACGACCGCAGGCAAAATACTACTCCACGGGTCAAAACGCCCGCGCTAACAGTCATAATATGACCCCCCCTCTACTATATGCGGGTATCTAACGAGGTGAAGAAAACGACCACAACCAAAACCTAACTGTGGAAAACCTCATCAAATGCTCAATCGAAACGGTGAAAGGTAAGTATGAGCTTACCTGGCACTGCAGCATAACTGGCGTGGAGAGGCCTATTGAGCTTTAAGGTTGAGACACCTGGATTGCGTGTACCGAAAACGGGGGACCGGGAGAACGCGAGCGAGCGACAGCAACGATTTTGACAGCTGGAACGGTAACAGTAGAAAAATGCGTAGAATAATAAGATAATCCAACAATCCCAACCCCATCTATATATAGTCAACATGCGTGGCGGGGAAAGGTCAAAAGCTCGGATGTCAGAGACATTTGGATCGGAAGACGAAAGTGTATTTCTTTCCACAACGGCGGAAGACCAAACCATAGATCCATCTGCAACGACGAAAATAACCGGGTGACAAATAACCGCGCGTTGGATTTCTAACATCAGAACGAAAGCAGAAATGCAGCCGCAACAGCGGATAACAAAAGGATATCAGGCCCCGCCAAATAAGACCCGAATTGGAAGAGTGGATGACTAAAGATTAGAAGGGTTATGCCTTTCGCAGCCGCAACGGCGGAAGAGTAAAACGTGCGACCTTCCGCAACGTCGGAGTTGAAAATGATTAGTCAACCGGAAAAATAAAGATTTTCGCAGCCGCAATGGTGGAAGCTCATGACTTACGAGATCGACGAAAACAACAAAGCGGGAATCGAAACATTAAAGCAATGATCGGGAGAGGAAGCAGCTTGCCATCCGCAACTGTGGAAGAAGAAGTAATAAGAGTTTCGATGCAAAAACAAATAACAGCCGATGCGAAAACCAACGGGTCAAAAAGAAAATCAAAGACAAAACTGATTATCCATCCGCAACGGCGGGGCACTTAACCAAATAACTTCCGATCCAGGCATGCTTCAAATGCATTCAAAGGCAACGATAAAGCTTGATCAAATAGTGGATTATTTCAAGTGCTAGAGGGAGAATCCAACAAGTGGTAAATCAATTCAAGCATTAGAAAATCATTCTGAGAAATCATTATTAGACCAACTCAAAGAAGAAAATCGAACTAATCCAAACAAAGGAGGGTCCTAATTTTTTTTGGAATTTTGGGAAATTGTTGCAGCTGCAACAGATCCCTATCAGAGATTATCATCTTAGGAATTACATGCAAATGAAAAACTTCATTCATAAAAATATCAACAATATTAGTAGCCTTATAAGTAGTTTTAACAGGTATAAAATGAGATGCCTTGCTAAGTTTGTCTACCACTACCATCACATAATCATTTTGTCAAACAAGTATTTCAAACTTATGTTATCAGACATTAATAAAACTCTTCTAGTGATTAGATGACGACATTAGAGAGAATTTGAGGTAAAAAATGGGCCTCAAAAGGACCAAAATGTACTATAAAAATCAACCAATTACATTCTAGTAGATGACATCATTCCCCATGGTTGAGGTGGCATTGCATGAGTTAAGAATGCTTATTTGTCACATTTTCTATGGTGGATGAAAATCTATAGTTAACCAAGGTAGTGGTACAAGTACTTTTAAGTCATAAAGTGAAGTACTGACAATAAAAGTCATTTCACATTTTCTCATAAAATAATATTATTGTTATTTTCAAGTAAAGTACTCACAATTCACTTTCTCATAAAATAATATTATTGTCATTTTCAAGTAAAGTACTCATAATTCATAAAAATGTCTTTTCACATTTTTTTATAAAATAATATATTGTCATTTTCATGTTTCTTAATTTTAAATTATATATTCACTCAATTGTATTTAACATCATAATGTCAAATTAATATACATATATATAATATTGTACTTTTAAAATAAATTAAATTCATGAATGATATTTATATGAAAAAAATATGTTAGTTATGCATATAAATTAAATTCATTTTTGTTTAATTTTATTTACAAGTTCAAGACAAATAAATGTTAAAGGACGATAAATTTTTGAGAATTTACAATGAATCTTAGTCACATCATTCTAGAGTTATTTTATTAATTTTATTTATAGTCAATTTATAAAAGTAACTCAACCATGGTTATTTATATTGTGCATAAAAAGTAGTGTAGGAGGTGAGTTGTCATATATACCTACCCCATAAAACCCCTAACTCATAATATTTTAATATATCTTATATTTTTGTAGTACATCTCTTAGGAGGCCCATTTTTGACCTCAAATTCTCTCTAATGCACAACATTCTCAAGGCATGTATTATGACATCCATCTCTAAATCGTAGGTAGCATAATTCTTTTAATGTATTTTTAACTTTCTTGATTCATATGCTATTACATGACCTTCTTGCGTTAACACTCCACCTAGGCCCATAATTTCTATGGAGTCAATATCTCCCAAGAAAACATCTGCTAGGGTTTGCGGCTGCTAGGGCACTCCCGCTGTGCAGGCCCCCTCAGCCTCCTCGACCTGCTTCGACCATGGATCCTCCTGATCTAGACTTAGCAAGTTTTGATGATTGATTTCTGAACATTGTCACCTTTCTTGCACCCCCCTCATCAAGTGTCTCTCCTCCGTCCTGTTTCGTTAAACGTTCAGAAATCCCAGAGCTCAAGCTTTCTTCAACAGCTTCAAAGTGGAAAGCTGTCACGTTATTAGAGAAAGGACTTATTGGTTTGTTCACTGGCCTCTGGCCATCACCTAGATCGGTGGAAATTTGGCTCAATAAAAATTGGAGATCTCTCATCCAAGGAGAAGTACAACAAATATTATGTGGGAAGGGCTACTTTGTCTTCATCTTTGAGAAAAAAGAATATCGAGACCTCTTCTTTAGAAATGGGCCATATTTTATGGGACCAAGAGGAATGTATCTTAACAAATGGGATCTCTCCTTCGACTCTGAAAAAGATATCCCTAAGGTAGTTCCAGTTTGGGTCAAGCTTCCCCATCTCTCCCTCCATTGCTAGAATGATGAAGAATTTCAGTCAATAGGTAATACCCTGGGAAAGTATATCGACAAATCAGAACCAAAATCTCCTATGTTCTCATGTGGTAGAATATGTGTGGAGGTCGATCTGGAGAAAGGTCTTCCAGAATCCATCAATCTATCCATTGAAGGATGGAATCATCTCTAGACAGTTGACTATGAGCAAATCCCCTTCAAATGCAAATACTGTCACGAGTATGGGCATTTTGGTGAATCCCGTCCAAAAAAACCAGACAAATCTAATCCGGAAGACCTACAAGAAGAAGGCTGGAACATGGCAAGCAGGAAAAGGAGTGCTAAATCGTCCTCGGCACCGAAACCCCATGTCCAGGCAAAGAATGCAATTGAAACAAGTTTGAAGCCCTTGCCAATGAAGAACCTGAGACAGACACTCCAGAGGAAAATGAGGAAGAGGTCATTCCCCAGGAACAAGAGATCCCAGTAGAAGCACCATTTCCAAAGCAAAGGGACTCTAGGGTGGAGGACTTCTCTTGCCCAGCCGTCAGAAAGGAAGGAGCAGCCAATTATGAAGGCTCACTCACCCATTCTAAAGCCAAAGAAAGTTATGAAGAAACCTCTGAAAATTCCAATGAAGAGTTGGAACCTCAATCCAAAAAGGGTAGAAGATCAAACAAGACACTAAGGGATCAGGAAGCCGCAAGAGAAAAAGTAGATGGGAAGCAATCCAATCTTGATTTCCTGGTAAAAAATTCGCAGGCAAGCAAATATCTTCTCAATGCCGAAGAAGAAAAAAAGGAAAGGGAAAAGGCGCTCCGTCAACTTAAGAAATAATGAAGCTGGTCTCTTGGAACTGTCGAGGATTAGGAGGTTCCTAGAAAACATAAGTGATTAAAAGAATCAAATCAATGGAATTCATCTCCGTCCTCCTTATCCAGGAGACTAAAAGGACTGCGGGAGACAGTCTTTCAACTATGAAAAAATTGTGTTCCAAAGGAGAAGGCTTAGCTATCAGTGCGAGTGGTGCTTTTGGAGGCATTCTTACTTGGTGGGATAATGAGAAGTTCTCCTTGCAAACAACCATCGAAAATACAAATTGGTTGTTTGTAAAACTTGAAAATAAGGAAAACAAGGAAGCATTCTGGGTAGGGAACATCTATGGACCTAGGATCCAAGCTCAGAAAGAAAATTTCTGGAAATCCTTGGAGGAACAATGTGAAGGGAAAAAGCAGACCCTTTGCCATATTGCTGGTGACTTTAATGTTACTATCTCCGCAGCCAAGCGCAAAGGAGGAGTCAAAGTGAGGGATCCCTTTGGAGAAAGGTTGGATGATTTGGCTACGCATTGGGGTTTAACGGATATCAAACCAAAAAAAGGGGTTTATACCTGGAGCAACAAAAGAATTGGACCAAGACATATAGCTGCTAGGTAGGATCATGTTCTAGTTAGCACCCATCTTCTCAGGAATCTTCCTTTCCTCGAGTCCAAGCTCCTGTGCTCGGCGGTATCAGATCACAAGCCTTTATGTCATTTCTTTCCACCAGTGGATAACTTGGGGACTTTTCCCTTCCATCCTCATAAATCAAGTTTAATCCTGTATTAACTTTCATTGAATAGCTCCTCTAATCAATGGAAGACCCACTGAATTCTTCAAAGCCAGTCGAGGGATCATGCAGGGACGCCCCCTCTCTCCTTTTCTTTATATTCTAGTCGCTGACTCCATGAGCAGAAGAATTAATAGAATTCAAGAAGGACTTCTCCCAGGCCTCTCCTTTAAATCCGGAGTCCAACCTATTAATCATACTATTTTTTTCGATGATACTATCCTATTGGGCAGGGCCTCCCCTCAAATTGCTAGAAACTTCTTTAGGCCCCTCGAACTCTTTCTTTGTTCCTCTGGTAGTTCTGCAAACTTGGATAAATGTCAACTCTATGGATGGAATAAAAACCTGGATACTCTTCGAGACATATCCCAAATCCTCCACATTCATGTCAATCATGATTGGACTCATTTCATCTATCTGGGAATCCCCATAGATAAAAAAGCCTTTGCTTCTTTCATGTGGGCTCCTATCATTCAAAAAATAAAAAAAAAGATCCATTCGATGGGTTCCAAGTGGTTAAACTTGGCAGGAAAAGTAACACTCATTCAATCTATCCTCTCTTCGTATCCCATCTACTCCAGCTCGATGATCCTGGCCCCTAAGACCGTCATAAACAATATTTGCATGGAAATCATAAAATTTCTTTGGCGGGGAGGAAAGGTGCAAAACAAAAAAATTGATACGGTAAAATGGACCATTTTCAAAACTCCAAAAAAAAAATGGAGGTTTGGGCATAAGAGATCCAGATCAAATGAATAAAGGGCTTGGTGCAAAAATGGTCTGGAGATTGGCTACTGGTAAAAAAGACTGGTGGAAAGAAGTAATAAGGAAAAAATACATCAAGAGGTTGAGATCCAAAATCTTAAACTGCACTTGGGATGGCAAGGGTACCTCCCTTTGGATTTTGTGTAAAGCCTCTCTCAATATGATGCAATCTAATTACTATTGGATTCCAGGAAATGGAAAAAAGATTAAGATATGGGAACACAGGATATTGGGGCATCCTTCACTATCCTCGTTCCTGGAATTGGGAGAGTTATCAGATTGGGCACATGATAATGACATTATTTCCCTCTTCGACCTCTCCTCTTGGAATCAGAACCGTAGTTGGATTGGATGGTGAACGATTCATCCACCTGAGCAGTTGGAGGCTGTGAAAAATTTCCTCTTCACCACCCTGCAAGGCAAGGCTCCGATCAGTAAATCCTCAAAGGATATTCTTGGCTGGGGAAAAAATGACAACTACACGGTTAAAGAAGGATATAAGAAGTTGTCCTCTGACTCATCAGTAGCTGAAATTATATGGAAAAAGGTCTGGCAATCAGATTGTATCCCTAAGGTAAACTCTTTCATCTGGTTATTGATGCACAACAAATTACTTATAGCTGAAAATATTAGGAAAAGAGGGATTGCAGGCCCCTCTAGATGTGCTCCATGCGACTTTGATTCAGAATCAACGGTTCACATTTTCCTTCAATGCAACGTCTCTTTGCAAGTTTGGATGTCCATTCTCCTTCCCCTTGGCTCTCTGTTCAGGCCTCTAGATTCCCTCGACCAGCTCCTTGTTAATTGGAATACGCAATTCCCTGGAAATCATAGTAAGAAACCCATTCTTAAGCGGCTTTGGAATACCATCCCAAAGAATCTATGCTGGCAGCTATGATTGGCTAGAAACATAGCAATTTTTAAAGGATAGAAAGTAGTTCCAACCCGAATAACTTCTAAAACTGTGGGCATGATATCAAAAAAATTAGCCTCGAAAGGGATTAGCTATCCAGACTCAGAAGATCTATTGGAGACAGTTTCTTCTTGGTGCAACACTTTTATCAAAAGGAGCTCCCCTCAGTCCAACTCTACTATCTCTCGACCTAAACTCCCCACTAGCTATCTATCCTGGGAGATAAGGAAAAATCCTGCAGAGTTTTCGAAATGGATTCAGGAAAATAATTATTTTGCCTTATTTTTTGATAGTGCCTCAAAAGGAAATCCAGGGGTGGCAGGTGCAGGGGGGATCTTACTGGATCCTGGAGGACAAATAGAAAAAACCTTCACTTGGGGGCTGGGCCATAAGACGAATCATGAAGCTAAGTGGATGGCTCTCTTGCAAGGACTAGAATTCTTAGACACAATAACTATCCCCATGCTAGTAGTCTTTGGAGACTCGAGGCAAGTCATATACAAAATGATCAATGGATATTAGCAAGTGCGGAAGGCTATATGACAGAATCACTCCCCTCCTCTCGAATAGAGTTGAGTTTTTCCATAATCTCCGAGCAAATAATGCTCTTGCAGATGCTCTGGCTAATTGAGGGGCCTCCCTTCCCCAAGGTCACATCCACATTAATGACTTAGACATTGGATCCAAACCAATTCCCTAATGCTTAGAAAGTACCCTCTCTTAAGAACTTACCCTATCCTAAGTCTCACCATAATATTTTTTATGGATTATGGTTTAAATTTTGATTTTTACTATGGCGACATGTGGCCTCCACTCATAATTAGCCCCTCCACGAATCCTCCTGCATTAACTTGACATCCCTTCAGGCTTAAATGCTCATTCAGAAGGCACGCTCCACGCCAACCTCATCTGTGTAGCATGGCTTCGTTTGGAATCTTCATCTGCCCCTTCGCCCTTTGTGATAGCCACAATTGCAATGAACCTCAAGCCGTCGATCCGGAAGAAGTCTTGCTCCTTGATAGGTCTGGTTTCAACGAAGGCTCTGATCAGGTGATCCCTTGGGAGGCCTTGCCTCTACTAAGGAGTTTTTTGAAAGAGATACTTGCCCTTGCTGCGTTCCTGAATTGTCTTTGCCCACCCCGCGACGCTCCTAGTTCTTCTTTGCACTCAACTTCAGGCCCTGCGACCACGAAAATCCTCTTCGGACAGCTCCTCCTCGAAGGTAATATTGTGACCCTTGGTTGTAATTGCACTGGTTGGGAGGAAGGCTTGATAGGTACTCTCTCTTGTCAAAATAGAAAGGATTGTGATTCCCTACAGCAAGAACTTTTCATTCTCAGTTCCGTTTTCAACAATTTGTCCTCTAGAAGTTGGTGTCGCGATCTCTGCAATGGACACGATTTCGTTTTCTCAGGCTCTGTGCTTAATCGACTATCAAGTTTAAGTCTTAACAGCCACAACTCTGGCCAAGAATTTTACCGAACTCAGGGAATGGACTGCGTAGGGGAAAATTTTGGTCTTGCAGACTTAAAGGTGAACATACAACATTATACAAAATGGTGGCAATAGGAATTATGGACAACAGAGAGACAACCAAAGACGTAAAAAATCTTGTTGATGTGGTTGGATATACATCTTATCAGATTAGTAATCATGATGCTAGGATAGATGATAATGAAATGAATCTAAAAGAAATCATGGGGAAAGTAGACCACATTCAGGAGGATCTTCAGCACTTGGTGCAAATGAACCAGTGAAGCCAAGCCCATGAAAATCCAGCAGGAGCAATACAGCACATGGATGAGGAATCTTTCACTCAGCCCGTGGGGCAACCAGACAACCCTTAATGTGTCTTTTAAAAGTCTATGTTTTTTTGTATCTTACTTAATCAACAGTATATTCGAGTATATACTACGTTTGTAATTAATCGAAATGTAAGAACTCTCTACGGCATACTAAGGTCTATCTTCTGGCCTAGTTTTGTTTCCTTTTTCTCATATCAGCAAGAATACTTCAGTTGTTATTTTTTGTAATGAATGGCTGTGCACAACCTGTTTAATATTACTCTCTTTTTAGTTTCTGTTAAAAAAAAACACTCCACCTAGGCCCTCATTGCATGCATCAGTGCATACAACAAAGTCCTTATTTGGATATGCTATTTTTAAGATAGGTGCAGTGGTTAATAATTCTTTTAACTTTTTAAAAATTTATTCACATTTTAAATCCCATACAAATATTTTTCCCTTTTTTTGTAAGGATGTTATGTGTCACATACCCCAATTTTGTAAAATAATGTTATTTATTTTAAATTGATTCCTAAGACATTATGTTAAATTTAATGCTAAGTTGAAACTGATGACTCAGCAGAGTCAAAAGATGTGGAATGTAATTCTGAATATTTTATTTTTAATAAATAAAAAGTGGAGACAACAGCTTGGGAGAGCTGTTAATAAGAGTGTTACTTGTCAAACTGGTGGAAGGAACTAGGTGGAGAGCAAAAGACAAGTGGCAACATCCTCAAACACTTCCTATGTTGCAGGTGGCAACTTCCCTACATTTGGGGTCATGATCCCCCAAGAAAGTGGGATCATAGCAGGTGGCTCAATTAATGACAACTAACCCAAAAAGACCTAGGCAATCTTTTAAAAATGCCCAATGTAGAGAGCTGAGGCTGCTCAGATATTTTCTAGGAGAAGAATCATTCAGTGAGAATGCACTTCAAGGAATTCATTGGGAAAAGGGAAACTATAAGGAAGGTGTTTGAGGGATAAACTGCAGGAACTTGATCTGATACAACTTTCTAGCTGAGAGATTTGATTGACGAGTTCAGGATTGGTATTGAGTCTCAGGACTAGTACTTGGTTTTTTGCTTCACCTAGTTCCAGCCAGGGAGACCAGAGAAGGCTCGAGGGTCCTGAGGAGTCACTGTTTGAGCACTCTCCAGGAGTTGGTAGGGAGGAACGACCTCCCATTGCTGTTGTTGACCAGCTTTAAGAACAGGTTCTGCTATTTACTAATTTCTGTGTTAATATCTGTGTGTGAGTGAATGATGCATTTTCAGGTTATGATGTAAACTTAGAGGATAGAATATCTTAGCTTGTTAGTAATGAATTTATTTTTGATGAAAAATAAATCCTGCTTGCGTTTTTCCCCATCTGGAGTAATCCAGATCGTACTCTAGCACAGGAGGTGTATTTAAATGAATGAAGTATAATGCAAATTTAAAATGAGATGTTAGCTTGAATATTATAATGTTTTCTTTCATTTAGATATTCGTTATCAGAAAAATTACTAATCTGTATATAGAGTAGTGTTAGACCTAGACTGTGAATGTCAGAATATTAGAAAAGGAAAGAAAGTTATATCATTATGCTAACAGTAGTATGTTTTAGTAGATAGAATATTCCTCTACACAATGTTTACTTCCGAATTCCTTATATCTATTTTGAAACAAAAAGAAAAGAAGACAATAGTTAAAATGTGTAGTATAAGGTTAAATAAAAATGCCTTTCAACTCTACAGTTCATTTCCTTTCCTGTTTAGGATAAATAACTACTGTATTTATAGCAACCAAACTGCGAGTAAGGATAGAAAAACCTTGATTTAATTCTAAAGATAAAACTAGTTGGTTTAAGATTTTATTTATGGCTGGTAATGTAAATAATTCATTCATTTTATCTAGCTGAACTTAAACAAGTTCTACAGCTACTAACCTGTCTTTTATAGAATTTAAAAAGACACTACAATATATTTTAGAGGAAAGAACATAGTTAGTTTCTTATTTCTCTTATTTTATAAATACTAATGTTATAATATAAATAGGGTAACATAGAATATAGAAGGGACTTCTTTATAAATTATTTAGTATAGAGAGCATAAGAAAATAACCATAAAATATTTTCCCATCTATATACATCATAAATAGACTAAATATTAAGATAATATATATAATTAGAAGAGCAATATTTACTTGAAGTAAAATAACAATTCTTATAACATTATAATAAGTATCAAGTAAACATAAATTTTGTACTTAAAGATGTAACTATACAGTTACATAAGTACAACTGAAAACATTAAATTACTTGTTTTTCTTTGTGAAAGTCAACCAATATAAAATAATATTTACAACCTTATTAGAACAAAGAGAATTAAGGTAAGTGAATATAAAAACAATATACAGTTATCTTAAACAGACAACATTAAAATAATTTACAGGGTAAATTCACATGTATTAACTTGCAAGAAAATAAATTCACAGTACTTGAACATGCTCGATTCACTGAGCTTAATAATCCATGTTACAGTAAAAGAAACAACCGAGTATTTTATAATATTATATTGTAATAAAAAGATAACTTAAAAAAAAATACATCTTTACATCATGGAGTTAGGGTAAAAACCCTACTGTATCAAAATCACAACAGAGGTATCAAACGAAAGAGTTTAAGCTCCTTCTAATGCCTCTCGGCTCCTAAGAGTTAACAGAGTGAGGCGTTACCGGACTTCCCTCATTTATACATTTTATACACAAAATCTAGAAGCAAAATCAAAATTTAGAGGTCACGGCCTAAGCCGGAAGCCCCGCATAAAGCAAGGGTTTATCATTAACAAAACAATGAACCAAGTTTACCCAGGTAAACCAAAACCACGAGGATTTTGCAGGCCACGACGACCAACCATCAATTGTCCCATAAGGAACTGAACAAGGATGAACTGCCATGGGATATCCAAGGCTTACCCGTGAGCAAGCGGTTGTCCCAGCCTTGCACCAACCACGCAGAAGGACAAGCCGTCACTTGTGTAACAACAAACACATTATCGTTAAGACTTGCAATTATATATAAACAGAGATGTAAAGAAACTAATGTACCAATAATAATTCTTACCTAAAACTTCATTGAAACGTAACCACCCACAAACAGTAGTGCAGCTACCAACGCAAGGAGAAACAAATCCTTCATCTGCCACAGAAAAAAGGGAGGTTACCAATGCAGTATTGACCAGCGATGGCCAAGAGATGGAGCGACAAGCCAAGCAAGTATATACACTTGGGCCGCAACTATTTCCCAACTAAAAGTCCACTATGCTACGAAACCCTAAGACCCAACAACTCTCGAGATACGAAACCATGACTCTCACTACTGGGCCACAGATGAGTGAAACTTTTACAGTCTGAAATGAGCTATCCACGAAGGTGAAACCCCGGAGGAAAACAACCAACCCAGCCCAAGCAACAAACAATTTATTACGCCTCTTCTCTATCAGTGTTCAAGGCAGGTTTACGAAGGGCGAAAGGAAAGAAGCAAGTTAGGAGACTGTCATTCAAAGCAGATGCAGAAATCGGCATGGAGGTCGAAACGCAGTAGCAGAGCGACCGGAGGCTGAGAACGATGGAGGAAATGACGAGTCTAGGGTTGCAATTGCCTTTTATCATCACAATGCTTGGTTACAATGATTCGACGTATACCTTCAAATTATTTGCATGCAGTGGGTAATCTCTATAGTCCCAGCGTGCAATCAACTAAAAGATTTTTCTTCCAATCATTTGGTGAATCGAAGTTTCTGTAAGGTTCAATACACCCGAAGTCAACCAAGTATACTCGCTGTAATGTTAAACAAACAAAACTTTAGATCAAGGCCAGACCTTAAACTCATCAAGGGAGCGGTCTATTCTTTGACCCCTTCATTTATACAAACATGATATTCATTCATTCAAACAACTATAACTCTATCAATGGTTATGCCTTTTAGATATTTATAAAAGGAATTCATAAAACCTTCTTATGATAAGATAACCATCTTGCTAGATTAATTCTAGTTATGCATTTGAGTATTTATATATAAACTATTAAGTTTGCAAATAAAAATGTTAAGCCTTATAGTATTTATCAGGTTTGTCAATAGGTAACTTTTGATGACTTAATAACAATAACTGGACAATATCTTCCAAGTAAGTTATGTGTAGAGGAACTTAGTTCATCAACACTAACTTAGTCTAATTGATAGTAGTATGTAATGAGGATATAATTCTTTTAAAACCTCAAAGCTTTAGAGGATAGAATAAAAGTATAAAAGAACTCATTATCGTTTGCGCATTACTTTCATATCACAAGGAGTAACCAAAATCTATCATGACATAAATGGTTTATGTTCACAATTTAAGATAGACCCTTAACGAAAAAACCCTGCCATCTTTAGTCTGCGTGTAAAGGAAGATTTAAGGCGTTTACACACAACGACTATGGTAAACATTGATAAACGTCGAAGAGGTTAGTTTGCAATGAAAACTATAAATTACAATCTAGAGAGAGAAAGCAACTGTCACCAATATCGTTAGGACAAAAATCTCTTTTCTATGGTGTCTTTAAAAAGAATAATGATCTAATGGTTTTACCTCATAAAAGCATTTGAAATTGAACAACATTTATATTCTTTTACTGAGCTATTATTTTTGCAACGAACACATATCTGCATACTTTATGATTATAGACAAGTAGCATCGGATCTTTCTTACCTGTAAATTTGTGAGATCAGGTAAAATTTATGCGTTAGCTCAAAAGCTAAGTAAGCCCCAGAATACCAAGACAGTTCCACCTTGTGGTCGCAAAGGAAAATAAGTCATTAAACCGAAAAAGAATTATTCTATAAGATAAACATAATCAAGTAGATAATTCAGATTATGAAATCATTAACATATAACTAATTAAAACAATTAGTTGACTGCATTATTGAATATTATCTGTATTTTCAAAATTTTAAAATTTTCGGAAATTTTGGGATTTTGACATTATGGGATTCGTGATCCTCAAGAATCCTTCTATTAATTTTCGATAATAACCTGTAATCCCCATGAATGATCGTACATGCGATACATCCTTAGGAACATGTCATTCCATTATTGCTCTTATTTTACTAGGATCCACTGATATTCATTCCTTGGATATCACATGGCCCATATATTGTATTTTATCTTTAAAGAATTCACATTTATTGAATTTAGCGTACAATTTGTGTTCTCTTAAAACTTGTAACATTATCTGTAGATGTTCACCATGTTCTTCTTTTGTTTTTGAATAAATTAGTATTTCATCGATAAAGACAACTACGTATTTATCCAAATACTTACTTAAGACATTTTTCATTAAACAAATAAAATATGCTGGAGCATTTGTTAGCCCAAATGACATAACTACAAACTCATAATGCACGTAACGGGTTCTGAATGCAATTTTAAATATATATTCATCTTTAATTCTGACTTGATGATATCTAGATCTCAAGTCTATTTTTGAGAATATCATTTCTCTACGTATTTGATCGAACAGATCATCTATGCCCGACAATGGATATCTATTTTTATTTACCATCTTGTTTGACTGGCGATAATCTATACATAAGCGTAAGGTACCATCTTTAGTTTTAACAAATAAGACAGGTGCTCCCCAAGGGGATACACTTGGTCTTATGCAATTTTGATCTATTAACTCTTGTACTTGTAGTTTTAATTCATTAAGTTCTAGGATATTCATTCGGTAAGAAGACTTTGAATTAGGTACATCTCCAGGTAATAATTCAATAGTAAAATCCAATTCTCTTTTTGGAGGTAATCCTGGAATTTCTTTCGGGAATACATCTGAAAATCCTTTTAAAATTGGTTTATCATCAAATTTTAATTTATCTTCTTTATTCATGCGTTCATCATTAATTACATTTACAACAAAAACTTTGCAACCTTTACGTATAGACTTTTTCATTTGTAAAGCTGAAATCTGTCTAACATAAACTTTTCTAGGTATTCCTTTCACTATAATTGTTTTTCCCTTTTCATCTAAGCATGTAAATGTTTTCACAAGGAAATTTAAAACTACTCTGTATTTTTCCAGCCAATCCATGCCTATTAAAACATCATATGATCCTAGAGGTAATACATTTAATTTCACTTGAGATTTGAATTGACTCATAAACATTTCACAATCTTCAACATAGCTAACTACCTTTCTCTTGGTTCCTGTAGCTAACTGAACCAACCAAGATTTTTCAAACTTTTTCAAATTCAATTTACAACTTTTTGCTATACTAGGTGACACATAGCTTAAACTAGCACTTGGGTTTATTAAAATAGAAATGGATTTGTTCTTTATCATACCTTCTATTTCAACCATAAATGTTTGGTGATCAACCTATTGACTCTCCAAAGTTGCATTAATCTTGGGCATCTCGTTCACTACGTCACCAACAGTTGCTTCTTTCTGTATTGTATGCACATTGCTTAAATTCTTCTTCCTGTTTGGACAGTCCTCCGCATAATGAGGTCCCTGAAACTCCCAGCATTTACAGGTTCTCTTTGTTCATTATTTTTAACATGATTGTTAGGTATGTCTCTATTCTTTGCTGCTGTAAAATTCTGTTGTGTAAAATTAGGATAGTTTTGGAAGTTATTTCTAAAATTTCTGTTGGACTTAAATCCTTTTATTCTTTGTTCTTTTAACCTTCCAGTTAGGTACACCTTCTCTTTTATTTCTGCTACGTTCATAACATAAATTAGCCTTCATCATTGCTTCCTCAAGGGTTTTTGGATTGTCGTATTCAATTTTGTCCTTGAAGCGAAAAGGTAAACAACTCAAAAACCTCCGTCTCTTAGTATTTTCATCGATGATATAAGGTACGTATCCTAGTAAACTTAAAAATTTACCACTTAGTTCCTTCATAGACATTGAACCTAGCTTGAGATCGTAAAATTTCTTAGCCCTTTCTTCGTATTATTGTCCATACTAAAGTTTTCTTTTAAAGTATTTCTTAAAAGTCCTCCAAGTTACATACTTTTCTCTAATGTTTTTTCACTCTTTTTATAACTTGCCTCCATATATCATCTTTTCCAGTTATGTTATAAATATCCATTCTAAATTTCATTATGTTTGAGTAATTATAGATTTGAAAATACTTTTTCATCCCAGACAGCCATGCCTCGACTTACTCTCCTTTTTACACCTCACCATTAAACATTGGGGGGTTTATCTTCTTAAACTCTCCTGAAATTTCTTCGTAAGGTTTATATTTCCTCCTTTTATAGTTGTTGTCACTATCACTACTCTCATTGGAATATTTATGATTCTCTCTATGTGACCTAACATTAATTTCCGAGAAGGAATTACTTTCATTATTAGATCATTTTAACTTTTTACCTTTACACTTGTAAGATATAGTTCTAGATTCAGATTCATGTTCTTTTATTTTATCATTTCCTTCATTATGTAATCTATCCAACAATATTTGATTTAATTCTTCCTGTGCTCTTAGGATTCTTTCATTATCTTCCTCACCATTTTGTAGTTCAGCATTTAAGTCTTTTACAGTTCGAATTAATTCAGATAAGTGATCATTTAGTTCAACGTATAAATTATTTGGATTATTTTGTTCATTATGATGTGATCCATCTTCGATAGATTCCTCCACTCCTTCCATTTCCTGCAAAATAAAGGTTTATATTTCTGTACAAAAACAATTTTTAAACATAAGTCAATATTTTGTTTTCCTGTTTTTTGTATTGAGCATGCGAGTTGAGCCAACTTCAGGCATAGTGTTTGAAATCGTGCTATGATACCACATGTAACAACTCCAAAATTCCAAGATTTTTTTTTAGGAGTGTTTAGATCCATTTATGAATCAATACCTGGCTTACATAACTTTTATTAATTATTATAAACCTACTTTCCATTAACAACCTAGGACTTGGCCTATAACAAAAATAAAACTGATACTTAACACTTCGAAAATGATTACTCCATATATGATTCATATGACACTAGACTAGGATACAATTTTTAAGTCTTATGATAAATTGATTGTTTTCAAAATGTTGATATGTCATGCCTGCCTTGTCGTAAGTTACAATTTGTATGCTTATCTTGTGTTTTCCATAAAGATGGATTCATCGTGTTTTAATATTTCCATTCCTCTTCTTACAAACCCTATTTTGATGCTAGGGTTTCAAGGTTAAGGGTCTTACTTAGCTTATGAATCTAATGCATTTCTTACTTTGTATTATTTCAGGTGTTTTCAAAAGAAATATTAGCCCCCTTACAAACCTAAACAATCTAAGGAGCCAAGGGTGACAAGCACCAAGGTGAAAAATAAAAGACTAAAGAAACAAGAGTTCAAAAAGTGATTTTGGCACCGCAACTGTGAATTAGTCATTTTATAATATGCTTTGTGCTAGCTTCAAATACTTATAGCATGGATTTATTATACTATCAAAATTGTTCTAAAACTATAGAGAGTGGGTGGTGAAAATTAATCCACGTGGAGGTAATTGAAACGTTTAGCGCCCATGTGAAATCTCGTGGTGCTTTATCACTGGATAAAAAGGTAAGAAAAACCTAATTTGAAAATCCAAAGGCTTGTTTCCTTTGCATTGTTTGAACTAGTAAGGAGAGCCGAGGGCTCTCGGCCCTTCCAACGTTGGAAAGATAAGCACTCAACCACACAACCTCTAATGCAATACTGAGAACTATTCCCACTACAATGCCTTTTCTTCTCTGGCTACGTAAGTGGTCATAGTATTGACGTGCCACCGTTTTCTTCGCAAAGCTGTCTAGCCGAGGGTAAGTTGCTCCTTCACAGTTTTTTTTTTCCCAGTTTTTGAAATGCTATTTAATTTATACTGTTAAATTCCCAACTTTAACCTTTATTCAATGTTTAATTGGCAGGAGGGTTTCAATGGTTGCCATTTTCGTTGAAGCTTGGATTAAAGTGTGAGCTTGGGTTGAGGGTAACTGATGTCATAGGTTCTGGTAAGACCTAGCAACCTTGAAACCCTACAATCTAAGGTGTGAATGAAAGATGGACTAGAGTTTCCTTTTTGGTCTTGGATTCATTTGGGAGATTCAAGGCTTTGCACAAGCCTCCTTTTGTTTGATGGTATACACTCTTGTGTTTTGGAAGAGATATGTGTTTTTTTTAAAGCCTTTGGGCTAAGATAGGGTTTATATTTAAAAGTTCCCCTTTTTAGTTGCAGACTGTGGAGCCTGCGTGGGAAGTTGTAATGTGGTTGATTGTAAAATATTACTGTAAGTTTTAGCAATGTTTATAACAATACATTCATTGTGATTTTTGTTTCTATCTTGGTTTAATCCTTTGATTTTCTCTCAGGTCTACTCTGTAATTGATATATATTATTGTTACAACTACTCTGTATATTTTTTATTAGCACTACTATGTATATTTTTTATTAGCACTACTTTGTATATTGTTTAATGTTTTTATTAAATGTGAATGAAATTGTTTGCTTGGCTACGACTACTGTGTCTATTTTGAAAGGAAGAAATGCCATTCTAGATTTTAAAATGGTTACAACGTTTTTATTTAATGCTTGAAGCTAGGGTGCTTTTGCTGTAATTTTTAATTATTAAATAAAATACTTGGAATTCTTAGCCTTACAAGCATCGAACCCTCGATCGATTTAAAATCCTTAACTAGGGAAGTTTGTTTGGTATTATAGTTTAAAATTGAATCTATCACTTCGTTATTTTGTAAAATGTTAATCCTAAAATCTTTTTTGGAAAACAATAATCCTTTTGGCTCTATGATATTGAATTATGGGTAAATAATGAAAACATTGAGCCTCTCGATTATAGATACTGGGTAAATTACCATAACAAAAATCCTTTCGGTTGTGTAGATTTTATATTGAGTAAATTATTAATATGTATTTTACTTTTATGGGTCTCGAACCTCGGCTGTAATCCATTGTGTTTTTAGATTAGATATGTTGTTTTGTCATAGAGTTTGTTTGATTGAGGGATTTACTGTGTTCAATATGAGCAAACCCTAATTGTAAAAGAAGTTCATTGTTTGGTTAAAATGATGATAGCTCTATTTTTAACTTTTTGGTTAATTTTGTAAGGGTTTAAAGAAAACTATAGGAATACTAATTGTTTATTATTTATGTATAATATGTAATACTAGGTGAATCTATATATGATACTGTGTTTAAATAGTAATAAAGGATAATCTACAAATTCTACTATGAAAAACTGTTTATGCAGTAATTAATTTCTCCTTATAATCTACATAAATAAAACTTTCGTACTTTATTTCGAAAACAAATAATAGTTTGGAAGCTTTTATCATTCATGTAATCCTTCAAGGTATAAACATAAATAATTTAAAGATAAAAATCCAGGATAATATAGAACTTGTTAACCTTCGAAGTGGACAAACATCCAAAGAAGACCATTCCTCCCAACCGTCTCTTGAAAGCAGCCAAGATTACTTGCTTTAGGACCCTCGAGCATGTTCAATGAACCATTAGGACGAAGAGACTGTGCAGAAGCTTGTTTTGTCCTCTCTGTAACTCAGGAGTCACCTTTGCAGTCAACACTCCAACAGTTCACTTTAGCTTTCCCCTGTAGATAAGTATCTAGAAAAATGTGTGTGTGAGCCTCCTGCTAATTCAATGGATATATATGTGATTGCCTAGGTCTTTGGGTCAGTTTGCAATTTAATGAGCCCCCTGCTTAGTTCCTCATTTCTTAGGAAGATGACCACAATTATAGGGAGTAAGTGTAGGTTCGTAACACTTATCCCCAAATCAAATCTCATGGGAAATTGCACATCACCAATTTTCTTTCTTCTTCAAGATATTTGCCAAAAGTGCTTGTTATGAGAGTCACAACAATGAATTCTTGACATCACCCTAGGATATCTTAGCCAATTACTCTTATCCCAAGTCACTCTTTCAACAAATTTATCAATCCTAGCACTGGATCTTTCCCAATGGTTGAGAGATATTTCGGGACCGCCCATTCATACACCAACTAGGGTCTTCCTGCTCATGATTTGGCTAACTTCCTTTACTACAAGGATGATTCCTCTTATAGAGTTTTTGTCTCTACTACAAGGTTTGAGGTTTACTAGTCTGGGTTCACGCTATGTTAGGTTTTGGGTTTTGACCATTATTTTGTCTCTCCATAGATGCTCTAAGAAATCCTTCATTGTCATTATTATTTATTGCACTTCAAAGTTCCTTACACCTACTTTGGTCACTCATGGACATTAATAAAATTTCATTTCCTTTCTAAAGCATCTTTTTTCTAAAGGTAAGAAACCACCCATAAATGGTCACTTATCAAGAGAAATAACCGATATTGAGTTACATCTTCTGTCAACAACACATTTCTCAAGAAATGAGAATTGACATAAAAAATGACACTAAACTAGCCAAGATACAACATGTTTAATCTAGTTTAAAAAAGAAATGGAATCCATTTGCGTGTTAAGGTTCATGACCATATTATACAAAAATGGAAAAAATTTCACATCATTTTTGTTAACATAGGATCAATTGATTGGAAAATGTAAACTCTCAAATCTAATTCCATTCACCGAGATATTATTACTTATTGCACTTTAAAGTTCCTTCACCTACTTTGCTCACTCATGGACATTAATAAAATTTAATTTCCTTTATAAAGCATCCTTTTTGGAAGGTAAGAAATCACGTAGAAATGGTGTTTTATCAAGAGAAATAACCGATCTTGAGTTACATCTTGTGTAAAAACCACATTTCTCAGGAAAATTCAAGATGGCCTAAAAAATGACACCAAAACAAGCCATTATACACAGGTTTCATCCATTTAAAAAAAGAAATGGCATCCAATTGTATGTTGAGTTTTCATGACCATATCATACAAAAGTGGAAAAAATTTCACATCATTTTTGTTAACATAGGAGCAATTGATTGGAAAATGTAGACCTTGCTCAAATCTAATTCCATCCACCCTGCAACGCTGTTAAACTAAAACCTCTTGAAAAACAACATGCATCAAAATCTGCCTGTACAGGGTTGTACTGAAGTAACATGATTCAAACAAATTTTATACTCTCGACAAGATTGACGTTAGAGATAGAATGGCAGAATGAAATGCAACAAAATTACAAATATATGTTAATAAAGTGGTAGCACACCACTTTCCAGTGTCTAAAGCTTAGACCTTTCTTTCACAACTTCCAAATAAAAGTAGGAACTTATATTAGGCCAAGGCACTAATATGATGAAAAGTCATCAAGCATATGTTCCATCCAAACAATTTCAAGACAAATTCTTGATTCTGTTGTTCCATCTAAACATTTTTTTAAGACAAATTCTAGATTTTGTTGTTTGCAATCCCAATATGAACAAGGAATATTTTCTGATATTTTAATCATTAAGCATAAAATTATATAATGATTATTGGCCATATACCACCCTGGAGACTTGACAAGTTTTTAAAGAAGACTGAGCAAATTCTTGGTGAAAGAAACCAAATTTCAATATCTCCCAAACTCACACATTCCTATGTTTGTCAAGCTTTGGAAAACATCAAAATTTATCCCAATCCATTCTCAATAACATTTGACACTATTTTCCTTCTGCAAGCATACAAAAATACATATTTATATACTTGAAAGATGTGAACCCTCAAATTAAAGGGTAGTGAAGAATAACTTTCTTAATTATTTGTAGTTGAAAGATAAACTACTTTATTTTTCTTCTTCTTGTATGATAATGGATTTGGGGCCTATGTTGTCAAATTGGGCAAATCTTGTTAGCAATCAAACACATGAAAACAATTAAACTTAATAAACTAGACAACCATTCTTCTTCCTAGAAAGTAGAACACATGCAAATTAATTGGTAATCAAACACATGAAAACAATTATACAGAATAAACCAGACAAGCATTAGTTTTTTCTAAAAAGCAGGACACATGCAAATTAATAGGTGTATTAACAATTATGTCAATACTATTTAGTATATGCACTCACTTGTCTTTATATAAATAAACAATTCCAAACTTATCCTAATCAAATACACTCTCTAGTTTCTATATGAACAATGATATTACTTCTACTAAATCATGTATCCATTATGTTATCTTCCCATTTGTATGGGTTTCCACACAGTTTTGCAAGATCACTCTATGCAGATATAGGTTCCATTCAAAGTTTTTTTTGGACACCTTGATGGTTCCATAGGACTCCAATAGTGATCCCATCCCAACCTTGGACATACTTATGGACATTAATAAAATTATCTTATCTTCCCATGGAGTGTTTTGTCTTATATTCTTGCAGATTTGATATTCAAAATTGGGTTGTTCTGATCATTATGGGAAGTTTTGAAAAGTAGTAAGACATAGTAGGACATACTCGATAGACATTAATAAGATGATCTTATCTTATTATGTAATGTTTTGTCTTGTCTTCATACATATCTGATATTCAAAATTGTGTTCTTCTAATCATTATGAACAATATTGAAAAATGGACATAAATGTGAATAAAAGAAGTAGCTAAGGCAATTCTGTGCCATCCTGTACATGACTGAAAATTATAGAAAACAACCTTGACAGTTAACAACATCAACCCGAGTCATGCTTCATACTATTGAATGTGGTATGATGATACTTGAGTAACTAAACCACATTAGCTATAAGATACTGCTCTTGTGCATGCCTTTATTCCACATGAGACAAAGTAAATATCTCTTGGTTCACTGTGCTATACTAGATGATTTCAATAAATTGAAAGGTTTGGATTTTTGGGTAGAGTGAAGGTTTGGATTTTTGGGTCGAGTGTGTTTGTTTTCCATTCTGTTCCCTTAAACATCTTATACAAACAGGCATAAGAGTAAAAAAAACCATGAACACGCACAAGAGAACCATAGCTGTCATTAGTCCACCATAGTTGGATGGTGAAAGAAACCCAAGCATGGAAAATATCATTGTAACAAGTGTCATCCCAAAAGACTGTACTCCAGTTCCTCATAGACACAAGGTAGACCTGCATTATTTGGTGTCCTGAACGCATCTCCATGGACACGTTTCCATCTGGTTTCTTCTAGGGATTCATCCCGTGTCTCTAGTCGATTGTAGTTTGAAGTATCTCAATACAAGATTCTCATCATAATCATTGGCACCATCGGAGAAAGGAACAAAATAGTCGTTAATAAGGGAGTTGTCTAACTAGGGGAAAATCTGGCGATCGATCGGATGTGAACGCCTCCGGTGACAGTGTTGTTGTCATCTCATCTCCGTTGCAGCTACGTCGTTGTTAACAGTCCGTCACTGGTGGTCCTTCGTCCTGCTACCAACGCCGCCCAGGACGTCAAGTCCATGCATTAATGCATGGTTACCAGCTTCCCGCAATTTTTCAAACGACGACCTCCCACTGCCATAGCTTCCTGTCATTCCCGAGCTAGAAATTGTCCCCTGTTCCTCCAAATCATCCCTTGTTCTTGGATATTTCCAGTATTCCGAGCAGATTTTCAAACGACGACCTCCCACTGCCATAGCCTCCTGTCATTCCCGAGCTAGAAATTGTCCCCTGTTCCTCCAAATCATCTTGGATATTTCCAGTATTCCGAGCAGACGCATCCCTTGGTCCTGGATATTTCCAATCTTTCGCGCAGACGCAGGTATGTTTCTTTCCAACTCTGATACGCAGACACTCAATCAGTTTTTTAAGTTACAATCTATTTGAGCATCAGATCACAATGTTTTCTCAAAGCACTGTCCCTGGTCACCTGAGCCCCCACAACCCTTAATATATTGATGGACCTTGTTGACCATATGAGCATCAATGCACCTATCTCGCATACAACAGGTTGTTGGATTCTTACGATTGCAAGATGATTCACCCATGCTGCTTAAGGATTTTTGTAAATACTAGATTTTTGAGAAATAAAATTAAAAGCATCTTGTGCATTGTTACAATACAGATTGTAGGTTCATTCGCCCAGGTTGCCTATGTATTTTCTGCTAGAGTAATAGATTTCCAAGAAAGAAAATTAAAGCATCTTGTGGCATTGTTACATACCTCAAACTCAATGTTTAATAGTTTTCAGCCATAATTTGTAATGCCCAATGGATGAATCCCCACAATTAAATACATAATTCCTTTGAAGCTATGCTTCCAGAATTGAAAAGGGAATTTCATTCTTCTGCAATACTTACTTAGTCACATGAAATGTAGTTCCTAAAAGTTCAGGGGAAATTAGATCCATGTTTTTCATTAAATTCTTTTCTATTTGGTTACCTATCTCCTGATTGTTTTTCAATGTCATCCTCAATTCCTGATAGGTGTTGGTTCAATATGTATACTTGTACCATACCATCTATAAGGTACGAAATTCCCATAATAGAGGAACCATAGTTAGCCATTTTACCCATGTATCTGAGTTTACTTCCCATTCAAGGGGAAGTAACATGACTCATATGTAGTATTCTCTTTGGGGTGTCAACGTCAGGTAGCATACAGGAAAAGAGAAGGTAATTTCTCTTTAGTCTATATTTAGTTCAGAAATCAATTAAAGAGAGCATGGTATAAGAGTAGTTCATCTTGCTTTTTGACATGGTTTTAAGCATGTTGCATTTACATTTACCATTATATCAGTTAGCATTCTTCGACCTTGGCTAACAATGCACGATTCATATTAGAGAGATTGAACTTTCTTTTATGTTCAATCCGGTCTAGTCATTTTCTAAAAGTTATGATTGCAGGGATTGACAATAATTCAAGTTTCTTTCCCAAGGTATGCCTATTCAATAGACAACTTGGGCTTCAAGTTTCCATGTGGTTGTTTACATAGGTTTACCTGAACAATACTTAGGTAATTTATTTGCATGACCACCTAAATCTACTTTGTTTTCAGTTCTAAAATCACATGAATTTGTTTGTTCCAATTACACATTGGAATCATTATGACTACTAAATGCTCTGATTTCCAAGCATCCACACCTCTCTTGATCACAAAGTTTGTTTCTGGTAGTGACAATATTTCCAGTTTTACTGATTTATAGGGCATGTTGCATTGCCATGATTCAACCATTCCTGTATTGATGCTGCTCATAAATTTTCCTAGTCTATACTGTCACTAGATCCTCAAATATTTGGATTGCAATAGGGAATACAAAATCTTTGGGGTGTTTAACAAGACATGATTGTTTGGAGTATACAAAACTTTGTATAATTCATATAATGCAATTAAAGGAAACTAAAATATAAGTATTTCCACCAGACAAAATGTACAATGTATAGTTCTGAAAATGAAATCATAGCTAAAAAGTGGCTTAAATTATATGGTATTGCTACTTGAAGATAACAATATTTATGTCTTAAATATTCTTCTCCTCGTAGTGTACTTTGAGGAAGATTTGCTTGTCCCTCTTCCATTGAACAACCAAGTCTCATCTTTGTCCATTATTTCCATTTGCTTTCATCCATATTTGTTTATTGGGACTGTGATATGTGCAGAAAGTAATATATAGTTCTAACATCAGGAACATTTGAATTGCTTGATCGCTTGCTACCCAAGCTACAAAGGGCAGGGCATAGGATGGCTTGGCTTATGGACATTTTAAAAACTTACTTGCATTTGTATGGATTTGTGTTTATGACGCTAGATGGAAATACCAAAATATATTAACGATGATTTACTCCAGAAGTTTAAATTTATAGATTTTCCATAATTCATTTTAATTTTAAGCTCCCGAGCTGATATGCTTGGTCTCAACTTACATATTACTAATAGAATATAATGTGATATTGTTTTGTTTGACAGTGGTTGGAATCCCTAAATGGATTACTAGGAAAACAATCATCCCATAAATAATAAAATTATCTTATCTTATTTATTAGACTTAAACAACTGAGAAATTATATAGGAAAGCTGTGATAGGACATTAAATAGCATCCAAAATGGCAAGGTAGGTGCCTTGTGCATCACAATGATCCCTAGCCAGCCATATCCAACCAGATTCTGCAATGCACCAACAAGGAAGAGTCCCCAGGTGGGAAAGACTTCGCTGAGAGTTCCAGCTAGCAGTACAACACTATCCCCAATATCTTTGGCCACATCCAATCTGTTAATCTGCTTTTGCTTCTGATTTTTAATCAATCTTTCATTGCACTAATCTTTCAATCTTTCATGCGTGTTCAAAGTGTGCTTTGTACAGATCCCTTGGATGCCTTGAAGTGCTAGGATGTGATTTTTAAGAGAAAATCACAACTATAGATTTAATACATTAATCATGCTTCATAATAGTGCCTTAATTTGGCAAATAATTCCATGAAATTACAGTATTAAATTACCTATGTCCCAAGGAAAATAAGGAGGAAGAATAGTGTTGTTGGTGTATGAGTAAGTAAGATAAAAACTCAGAAATTATCCAATAACAACATCAACTCAAATAACTTCTACAACTCCCCCAATGGATTCCATAATAACGCAGCCCCACTAGAAATGCTACAAGAAAGAGATATGCAACTACAGAAAGTGAAACGTTATGATTGCATAAAATAAGTTATGTCAATTTATGTCAATTTATTGTCCCATTGAAATCTCATGAGAAATTGATTTCTTTTTGTGTTGTTCTTGTTTATGCAGCTCATCTAATACAAACAAGATGGTGCAAGAATGGACACTCTATATTCAAGTGTCACGTTATCCTAACCCAGGACAAGCCATCATTGAATATGTCATGCACAACAATTTTTAAATGATGCTTTCCAAAGGAAAAGATAGGTAACTGGGACGACAACGAATAATGAAGCTTATTACATTGTTATTATAAAAGGGATAAAAACAACCAAAATGTACAGTGCCGATGACATATGTGTATACACCAACTCTGAACTTCTATGTAACCAAATGAAAGGACTATACCAAGTTAGAAAAGGGAATTTAAAACCGCTTCATGTAGAAGCAAGAACCATTGCTATTGAATTTCATTCCTTTATGATCAACCACCATTCAAATATAAATAGGATGTTTTTTTATCTACTGTCCGGTGAAATGTCCACTCCAGCAGGGGGTGTGAAAAATGAAATGTTATCATCAACTGTTGCATCAAAATGTAGTCTTGTACATTGTTACACATCTACGATATGTGTATGTTTTTTTGTTGGAACTATTTTGTTGTTACTTAAGGTGAGGCTCTTTTAATAAAGAATAATGTTTGCCCCATGATGTAATGGTTGGTGTAAAATTTTAAGTTTGTTCCATGTATAATTTTAAGCATGTTATCATTGTTCAATAAAAAGATGTTGTTGCTATGTTGAAAGGTTGTTTCTATATTTTCTTGTTTATGGTTTCACATTATTTAATGGCTGATTCATAATGGAAATTGTTGATGGATACATCTTTGGAGGGGCTGGTTTCACAGAATATCACCTTCACCTTGTTCATTTGAAAGCTTAATAGTGAAAGCTCAATAGTGCTTTAGAAATTTGTCCTAGAGGCCTTCCTCATTAGCTGCTGTGTTTGAACTGTGGCATGTATGTTTCTCACCCAAGATGATTTAAAGTTTAAACCAACAACTATCAAGATGTAACTAGCCAAGTGCCCAATGACATTGGTGAGAGGTACTTGAGCAAACCCTTTGGGCTAGCTTCATCATCTTCTCTTGTGGAAGGCTCTCCTTGTATTCATATAGGTTTGCAGGCTCTCTTTCGAAGTTCCTTAAAGTTTTAATTTTATCATCATTAATGCTTTAAATTGTTAATCGAAGAGATAATAGAATCTTGAGTTACAAAATGCCCTTCTTCTCAACTTCTCAACTTCTTCCATGTTGTATGTTTTCAGGTATTTTCTCTAAAAGAGATGTCTATACAAGATGCCAAATCAGAATTTGCTACTGCTGAAGGTTTCTATTGGCTCTTGCCCTATAAATACAAATAATATTTGAATGCTTTTATGTTGCATGTTGTCTGTAGCTTTGATTAAGAACTCTGCGTTGAGTAACTTCTACGATGGAATATGGAAATTTGGAAAAAGACACGTTTATCATTTGTTGAGCGAATTCGTTCAGCATAACAAAATTGAGGGGATAAAAATAAATTTGGATGCAATTTCAAAGCCATATTAATGAAACATTTAAACCAATGTAATATACATATGTTTAAAAACAAGCTTATATCGATGAAAGTACATTGAGATACTAATTTAAAACATTGTAAAATACACCAATCCCTATACAAGTTCTTCATTACACAAAAATCAGTTAAAAACTGTTCTCTCTGGATTTTCCTTTGTCCATTGCATTGAGATGCAAAATAACGTTAAATCTCATGGAAAAAATACATTTTTTTGTTTCTATAAGAAAATAATAATACATTCATTAGAACAATTATGACCAGAATTTCATTCTACCTATAACTATAGCCAAAAGTTCAAAAGAGCAAATCCTATAGTGAATTAAGAGAGGATAAACGAGTTATCTATCTCCCCTACTTAGAATGTCCGATACAAAACTCTACAATGTTTAGAGTCACATATACTACAAATCTTATAAAAAAACCTACTTTACAGACATCCATTACAAGTGAAAAGACCTACGTGAAAATACCTGCTCTATTGTGACATGCGAACTTCCCATTTGAAAATCATTTCAAAAAGATAACTGAAAGTCTTTCATATGACAAAAAAATTGATGTGAAGATATATCACAAAACCCTACTAAAGCCTCCTCTACAGGCATATTCCCTAGCTGAATTGCTTTAGGCATACTTCCTATCAGAAAAAACCCTTTCAAATAGAATCTTTAACAGAAACAGTGCATACTACTCCTGTAGGCAACTTTGATTTTCCCCAACTATTAAAATCATAGACTAACCAAAATACTTAGTTAGTATTCAATTAGTAAACATACCATCAAATTATCAATTTATAAAAGCAGACATATGATCAGTAGTGCGATCAAATTCGAAACTAAGAGACTGGATCCCTTTCTTCATAGAAATGACTATGATGGTGTTATGTAGTGATGCCATGTTCTTCCCTTTCCATTGACCTTTAACGTTAAATTTCACCTATTTTATATCTTTTAAAGTATTTTCACAATATATTAGGCATAATAAATTAATAAATTATGTCATATCACCACACATACTTGTCATGTTGTACATCAATTCTCCAAATTCCAACTCTCTCTTAAACTCCAACAATTTATTACGACTGTATATACAGAGGAAAAATAAAATTTGAGAATTGTTCCACATGAATCCATGCAGAGGGATGCGTGTATCTATGTGCCATGTTAATGAGCTGAAGTTCTAGTGTTAATTGTTGGAGAAAATTATGTTGGAAACAATAACCTGCACAATTAAACTCTCAACTTGAAACTAAACATATATCAATTCAAACCAACAATAAATTCCACTGTCAAATATCTGCAAGATAATTTATTTTTCTTTTAATATCATTAAAGGGATTGAGAAGACCTTTGTAGTAGGTAAATGCCAACAATGAGACCAAGTTCATATCTAGGAAGGAAACTGCCAGAGTCTAAATAAGTAGAAGCCCATTTGGACATAGGACTTGGCCTTTCTGGAGTAGATGGTAGAATATATTCAACATTATTCAATTGCACAGTTGCAAAAGCATAGGAGGTGCAATCATTATAGAAGAAGATACTTTAGGTGAGTCAGTAAGAGGTCTGACCATCAATGTCCATTTGACTTGTCACTATAGAAAGAGTGCTTGAGTAACCCTCCCAGGAGGAGAATCATCATCAAAGAGTGAAGGAAAAATATATGCTAAAACTGTCTATAAAACATTTGTATAAACCAATGGGAAAGATCCTGACAAACTGTCAAAAGGGACTTAATTGAATACATCATCCCTTCATTCTATCACTTTGTAAGTGGAAGGATCATATAGACGATGCGCCTCTAAATTTTCACTATAACCACACAAAATACAACAATGACTTGGATTCCAATTTCTTTCGCTTTTCCTTGGGAATATGGGCCCATGCATTTGATCCAAAAAATCTAAAATGTGAAACCAAGGGTTCAGAGCCATACCATTTATAGTATGGAGTCATACCTCCAACTACGACGAGTGGGAATCTGGTTGATGATGTGAGTTTTAAAGACAACTGCTTCTCCAATTTTTAAAGACAACTGCTTCTCCCCAAAATGTTGGATGCATTTTCTTACCTTGAAGCACATAGAACCATTTCTAGAATAGCTTTTTTCTTCCAGAATGCTTCTACTTCTAACCAGAAACATTATGCCATCGTACAAGCCTTGAAATATTGGGGCAATATCTTCTGCAAAAGGAGTTTATTTTGTTTACTAACCATCAAGCTCTCAAGTCTATAAGTCCCTAAGCTAATTTTTCTCATAAGCATGCAAAAGCAAGCACCAATTTACAGAGTTGGTCCTTTGTAGTTCAACATATGAGTGGAAAGTCAAAGTGGTTGTTGATCCTTGAATAGAAGGCATCATATGCTTGTGATAATAAATAATGATGTTATTTTTTTTATTCATTGAAGAAGGCATATGAGATGGATGATTTATTTGGCCAAGTTGTTGAGTATTCTCAAAATCTTGTTTGTGTAGTTGATAAATCTTTAAAATATCTTGTGATTTTAGATGTGTTTTTGTTTCATGACATAGAACTACATATTCATGCAGATTCTATCTGAAAGAATTTGATTCAATAATCACATGACAGAGGACTTACTAGACATTTTGGTGAGGATAAGACCTTAAGCATAGTTGAATATTTTGGCCACAAATGTGTAGGGATGCTAACAAGCATGTTTCCACTTTTCACGCTTAGCAAAATGATAAAGAGGGCTTGCAGAATGATGGATAGCATATGCAATTGCCAATACCAGATGGATTCTAGGTGGACAACTCTATAAACTATGTTAATGGTGCCATGAACACAGAGAGCAATGACTTGATTTTTGTTGTTATTGAAAGGTCCTTGAACATGACCCATTATATTCCCTGCAAGAACACTAGTTATCATACTTATACAACCAATTTAATTTTTCATGGAAGTTGTAGACTTGCTTCAAGTGCCCAAAATAATCGTAAGTGATAAGGGTACCCCCAATATCCCAGTAATTTTTAGTTGACATTTTCGAGGATGTTGGACAACAAGCTACAATACATAGTTCTCCCTGTCATCCACGAACTGATGAGCAAAAGGAGGAGGTAAAATTTAATTATAAGCCTTAAGTTTGTTATAAACCTACAAATCTACTACAAACATATGTAGACAACAATCACATTTCTACGAACTTGAAAGGAGCAGTGGATTTGGTGGAATTACCAACTAATGTGATGTGCATGTTAACAAAGATTCCGGAGAATTGCTCAACATATCCTTGAAAGTTTGTGCTATGTTTCAATCATAATGTATATTGACACGTAATAGAGAAGGTAGGATCAACTTTTGTAAGATTGTATTTCTAGCTTTAGTTGTAATGATGATTATGATGCCCAACATGGTTTGCAAGATTTTACACATTGATACTAAATGTAATAAAGGTAAGCTTATTCTAACCTAAAAAATTCTATTTCGAACCAATTAATGGGCATACCACAGTCCAGATGGCATCTGATTTAAGTACAAAGGTAAATCTTCATCCTAAAATTTGGATACCTGCTTTTGAAATTAAACTGTACAAAATTTATCACTGATAAATTTAACAATAAGCTAATGGATATTAATGTAGGCTTGATAGAAAAACACTCTTTTCAACTTCAAAGAAAGGGATGGAAGAGAATTGTGACTTCTTGAAACAAGAGATCAACCTGATCTAAATTATGTTGCTTTTTCCCTGCAGTCATCTATTGTCTGTCCATGTAAACATTCAACCCTAGAGCTCAAAATGGGTTCCTGTGGTCTACCTTGACAAGAAAAGTTCTAGCAGGCAATTTCTTTGTGAACAAGTCTTTCAATATCCTAACAGATTTAACCTTGTTAGCCAAAATGTCAAGAGATCATAGATTTAAATATAAGAAATAAGGTATGTCCTAAAAATTACTTTCCTTAATTGTCCACCAAATTTGTATTTTAACATCGAAATGTATACTTGAATTTTTGTAAACCTCCTTTAATTTCGATACATTATTTTGGCACAATATGCTTTACAAATAAAAAATAATTAAAAAAAATCATCTAAATATTTGTTGATAATAATCACAAATCCCATTAAGTAGTGTTTCATAACAATTATTGAATGCATATTCCATACAATATTTGGACATAAATAAAAACTAACACATACTTAACTTTGATATATTGGATTCCTATAATTAAAATTGCAAATCAATATTTGTTAAACAAATTCATTAATTATTATTAACAACTAAAAACAACAAAAAAATATGGAAAGTACAATGAATATATCAAATACAACATAATAAAAAAATTAAAGCTCTAAAACATTATCACACAACAAATATTAATAAGATTTTACATTGTTACTTATCCCTTTTGGATGGTTACATTGTTACATTTTTCTTAGTCTCTTTCCATGAGAAATGCATGGAAACGAAATGAACCTAAACTCAGAATGATAGAAATAAAATTATAGAGCTTCCACAATGTTACAATGAAGATCAATATTGTCATAACACTTAAAAGAACTATTCATTTCTCACTATTTAATTCCTTGTCACACACTCTACAGTTGTTGATCCTCTTAGATGGAAAAATAAGTGTCCATGTTATAGTGACTTCATGACACTGTATCTTTGTTTGACACTGTATCGTCTTCGTGTAGATTCATGAGGAGATAATTAGAACTTGCAAACAAAATAATGAACTCCATTAGTATCATTGTCAAAACAAAATGACCAGTAAATATTAAGAAAAAAACAAGTCAAAAGTACACTTCCTATCTGCAAGTACACAATGTTTAGGCCGCAAGGTAGACTTCATATATACATAGGGATGGAGCTGCAAGTACATACCAACAACTTATCAAAAAATTTCCAAAATTATAGCAAGTTCTAAGCAATAAATGCTCTAGATTTAAAGCCTTCCCAGGGGGGATTTTGTGCCACCGAAGATGACGCTTCACCTCTTGTGCTACAATCACTTGACATATAGATAGATATCACAACATTTATATGTTAACAACATCCAATAAATTAATATAAATTGAGTTGTTAAATATCTTAAATAGAGAATTTTCCTCACCTTGTAGTTCACTGATCAATGTGTTCTGAATCAACCAATCGTGTTCGACCGAAGGAAGACCCCTGGGTGAACCACCTGGGTATGTCATAAAAACTCATAAGAGAGGATTGAGAATATGGGATTTCAACAATTAACATCAAAATAAGGTATATGTCTGGAAGCATACACACTCCACACGTAAGAAAATGTATATGTCTAGATGCATTACTAAAGTGATGTGGAAAGAAAGAACAAAAACTGAACTGTGAAAGAGTGTCAAACCTCGTAGATCATCGATCAATGTGTTCTCATTCAACCAATCATGTTCCACCAAAGGAATACCTCTGGGTGAAGCACCTATGTATGCCATAAAATCTCATATGAACCAATATTCACATGTAAATCACTACATACATGAAAACATGTATACATCAACCTGGAGTCCCGTACAAAGTACTTGGAATTGTAGGTAGAACAGACAGGTGTTGCATTCACCTTCATATTTGTGCTGAAGACATAGTGGTTGATTGCTTTCCCTCTGGAAGCATCCACACTCCACACGTAAGAAAATTATATGTCTAGATGCACTACTAAAGTGAGGCTAAAAGAAAGAACGAAAAATGAGTTGTGAAAGAGTGTCAAACCTCGTAGATCACCGATTGGCGTGTTCTAAGTCAACCAGTCATGTTCCACCGAAGGAAGACCCCCGAGTGAAGCACCAGTGTATGTCATAAAATCTCGTCAGAACCAATATTCGCGCGTAAAGCAGCACACATGTTAAAACATGTATACATAAACTAGGAGTTCTATATTGTAGGTAGACCGAACTAGTGCTGTATTTGCCTTTGTCTTTGTACTGAAGACACCGTGGTAGACTTTTGCCCCTCTGCAAGCATCCACACATTACATGTTAAAAAATGTTTATGTTTAGATATACTAAACCAAGCACATACATCTTCTCACTATATGAAACTGACCTGATAACCTTGATGATGCATTATTGGAGCAAGGAAGACCCTGTTTGTTGAGATATTGAAACTGGAATGGATCCGATATTCAGATGCATAGATATTCAAATAAATTTCAAAGCCGCCAATTTTTTTATTATTTTGCCTTTCTTTTTAGGGACAAGAAATCTTTTCTTCCTCTTCAAAAACGAATCAAAAGAACCCAAGCCAAGGGTGGAGTCAAAATCCATGATACGAAGATTGTTGGCCTCATCCAACATTTTTTTAACTAGGTCAACTAACTGATCGGTCTTTCTCAATATAGTAGGAGCAATATTTTTAAGCAGATATAGGTAGACAAACAATTAATCCCTAGCTAATTTAAGTCCCTCAACATCTAGATCAACACTTCCAGTGACCATAAAAGTTGTATCACAATGTACACCAATGTTTGGTCCCTCTATCTCATAAGGGGCATCAAATGAAGCAGGTGTTTCATCATGATCCAATACTGGGCCTATCACTCCTAATGGGAAATGCAACCAATCTACCTTTATAACATCCTTGCAAATGGTGTCATGAATAAACCATGGGCAATCACAAGCTATAAAATTTGTTTGATACCATGTGGCGAGGTACTTATTATCATGATTGGTTTGACTCATCACCCACCCAACAGGAATGAGATATGCTCTCATGAGGGCAAAAATCACTATCTGGAATTCATCTTGGTGTTTCCATATAGGATTCAAGCTGCTATTCTTTCTTTTAGTTGTTCAAGAATATTTCATCTTTCATAATTTTTTTGTACCGATAACAAGGTTCAACATTTCTCAAGAGCACATACAACAACTAGTCCATTCGACGAGCACATTTCTTTCGTCGATCGAAAATAGAGTTTGTCTTTAAGTAACAATGGCATGATTCTACAACATTATTGGTCTCTTGATTTTCATGTGGGAAATCACAACAACCTTTCACCCACATCCCTAAAAGTAAGGAACTAAGCTAGGAAATATCTAATCTTTATGAAACACAAAAAGAGAAACACCAACAATAGTATGTACACTTATGAAACTTATCACTAGAAATCCAATTCTTGTGAAAGTAGTCCAAGAATCCTCCTCATCTGTGAAATCATTGAAAAATCCTTCTATTGCATCGACCACATCATCATTGGAACAACATTTCATTATATAACCCAACTAATTGTACATAACACTTGCTCTTTCTATACTAGTGGTGAACTGATTCACATTTTTTAATCCATGCCCTTCTTACATGCCAAACGCACAATATAACTTCGCATCGTGTGATCCTTCCGCCATGTTCAATAGGTTAAAGTGTGACATTTTCAAAATAAACACAGGTTTCAATGCATAGTAACGATAATGAAGTTACCTGAATGCCTCTATCTCGGTCAATGTATCATAAACCATGAATGCATTGGCTTTCTAATTAGGACGGAGTTGGTAACACCATTGCATAATCTTCTCCAACCAAAGTGCAATATATTGAGTTGTATTTTGTGACGCAACAACCCATGCAACATTCACCCCACTTTGTTGTCCATCGGATGCAACTAGGGTGTACAACTGATACTGCCATACTAAAAGAACACATGAAGTGAAAAATTTCTTTATTAATGAAATTGAATGGTTACATATTGCATGATCATATTAAAACAATCATGGAAAATGCACATACCCCATATTTGTTTGTATTGAAAGTTGAATCCATGGATATTAAGTTGTTATGAGATAGCTTGACCATTGTCTTCAACATCTATTTTGTTTGGATTCCAATTATGAATGGGGTGTTTGCACCATTGGGATATTGGTAAAAGAAAAAATCCTCCTCCTGTTTTTGGTACCAAATATTGACACTCATTTCATCTTTTTTATGAATTTGATAGTTTCCTTTGCTCAAATGACTATAAATGTTTAGTACATATTTTCTGTGAAAGAACAAGTCCCTATCTCAAGTTGTCGCATCCATGTTTTTTTTGCAAATAAAAGTTTTTTCATTTTTATTTATATCAGAAAGAGAAACTTACATACTGAAAACTTAGGCCTATTCCTGACGAAACAACCACTTTCTGACACTTCATCCCACAGTAACTATGATAGAATCTTAAACAAAAACACCATATTACATTGTATATCACCAATAATCTATGATAAAGGGCATATTCCCTTGGGACTACTTAACAAAACTACTATCAAACACTAAAACCATACCAAAATAACATAGAAAGTCTTACATATTTTTGTCTATAATGCCCATAATAACCATAGACTTTGCATGACACCTTCTACACAAACCACTATAACAGAGTGTATAGGAGGTCATGGATGCGTCCCCAGTGCACACTCTCAGCTGCCGACAACTGGATCACCACAGGTGGCGAACCTTGGGGAGCTTGAAAACTGAGCCCCTTCAAGAGGATGTCTACTTTGAGATTCAACTGCTGCGTATCAGAGGCCGTGGATGCTTGCAATTAAGCATACCGACCCTCCACTTCTCTCGCCTCCTTCCTGTCCTAAGCTGCACACCCAATGCTATTTTTCATAACCCAAAATAGAGCTACAGTACTCTTGTACATGACGAGTATTCTTGTGTTGTGGCTAGGATCAAGGATCCATTCCTATGCCTTCTGACACTCCTCATGGAGAGCATCTCTATCTAACTCATCCCACAATTGTTTCTCATTTTCATTAATCTTCTGTTGAATCTCCCTGGGAAGATCCAAATCAAACATTATGGATTCCGACATATCCTTCTTATAGGCCCTTGAAGCCCTCCCATACTCATCCTCCTGGCTTGAGACCCGCTTCCCTTTCCCTTTATGGACTTGCATATGGTCTCATGTACACCTTTGTTGAGACTTGACCAGATATTGCACCCCCCTCGTCTCGCTATCTCATGTAACATAAGAAACAATGCATATACGACTTATGTGATTTCCCCCATCACCTGTTGTATCTCTAAATAACATTTTCCTTATCAAGAGCATGATAACAACAGTACTTTCCATGTTGTTCTGCATTCAGTCCGTAGTTCTGAGAAAATAAATCCCACACAGATGCCCATGTTTTCCCTTTCTACCATTCATTTCTGCACATATGCTAATCCTTCGAAAAGATGGATTCCTGATCATGAATCGAAGCGAAGTTAAATCCCACATGCTAGTCACCTGAACCTACCTCCCGACCACATGTCAATCAAAATTCCCAATTAGTGTCCTGGGCCCTCTTGGTGTCCTTCCATACGTATCTCATTACTACTTTGCATGTCATGGAGCATGAGATTTAAATAGCTATCCCGAGCCGTCACATCCATCATCTCGCCCCAGTCATTCTATTTAATAGTTCTACGGGTTTTCAACCTGAGTTTCTCTAACCTGTTATTCACCTTATTCCCCTTTCTTCTAACTTGATTAAAGCAGGCTGCCATCCCCACATCTAGGACCTCTTTAAGCTTCTCCTACCTACCTTCTAACCTTGATGACTGCGCCACCTTGGCACTTTGGGTTCCATTATGGATTTTCGTGGCAATTTGTATCACCACATGGGAGCATCCTTCGATAATTATGGGCATACAATGATTTTCATTAACCATTTCGATTCCATTTAAGTGACCTTCTATCTCATCTGCGTTGTTAGTTTCCTAGCCGATGAACCCATACCTGAAACCCAATTGTGCTTCTTCTGCAATACTGAATGATGCACCCATAACATGTTGGTCTTGGGTTTCCCTTTGATGGACCGTCAAAATTGAGTTTGAAAAAACCCCAGGGAGGAGGATTCCAGTTCTCAGCACTTGTCCTCACTTGGGCTGAGTTTTACCTAGTAATATCCTGCTGCGAGGGTTTTAACCATCGATTCCTAGACTTTTTTTTCCAGAGAATTTTGTCTTTCCTTTCCCTCTCTTCTATTTTAGAACAGAGGTTGAATTCTTCCATATTTCAAGTTGTTGGTATACCCATTAATCATCCCCCTTTCTTGTACCTCCTGCAGGGAAGATTCCAGGAGTTTCTTATCAATAAAAATATTACCAAACTCCACCTTATTCCATTTTTTAATCCTTTATTTCAAACTTTGTAACTTCTGGTGAAATTTGTACATATTCTAGATGAATCCTTTGCTTAGTTCATCCCATCAAGTCCTGATATTTTCAGTGAACTCTGGATGCCCTAGCCAAAACTATTCAAACCTAAAGGGTTTTTTGAACTGGGAACCCAACCCACTTCACATTAATTTGATTGGCTAATGATTCGATCCTGCTCTTGAAATATTAGTTGAATGGAGTTCACTTCTATTTCCAATATGGATTCAGACACCAAAAATCTTTCCAAGAGGGAAGCAATGTGTTGGTCCCCCGTCCTCTTGTTGTACCATGTAAACCATCCCTCCCCAGGAGTGATATCTACAAGTATTAATTCTTCAATGGCGTCTCTAAATGTATCACATTCTTCCTCCAGCCTGTGCCAACCACCTTTATTCTCCTCCAGAGAGGTTATGAGATTGAAGTCACCCCCTAAAACCTAATGTTTGCTTTCCATCCTTTCACGGATTTTTCATAGTGACTTTATGAAATCCCTCTTTTTTCCAACATTATGAGGTTTGTATACATGTGTTACCACTCCTTCCACTGAGAACCCTATTACCTTAAAATATGCTGATATGAAGCACTTATTACCTTGGAATCTTTCTAAGCTCACCCTAGTGGGGTCCCATAATATTCCCAAGCCTCCCGCATATCCTCTTGCATCAAAGCCTATCCCTTCACTTCCCTTCCAAAATTTCTTACTCAATTCCTAGATCTGAGTTTCGGGCACTTAGTATTTTGTAAGAAGACTATGGCCATATTTGTTCTCTTGATCTTCTTGCTAAGGATATTTTCGTTTCATGGGTTGTTTATGCCCCATATATTCCATGATATGATCTTCATTTGGAAACTTACAAACCTAAAGAAACCTTAATGGTAGGGTATTGTCTTGAATCTACCAAACATAGACCTGCTTCTTCTATTCTCTGTTTGTTCGATTTCCTTTCCCTCTTATTGTTTGTCTCTTCAAACTTTCATTTCGTCACGGGGGATTCACTTCTTGGCCAATATCTTAGCACATTAGTTCATATTGTGGGTTTTAAAATTGTCCAAAATCGAACCAATATATTGCAGGTNTTTATAAGGATTGGGGTATAAAATGGGGTGGGGGGAAGGTTTTAGGTATTGGGAGGGGGTTTCAACAAAAAGAGTCTGGGTCAATATCTATCAAAATTAAGGGTATTCTTTAATATCCCATGATTGCACGTACTACGTTAGAGGTTCACTAAGTGAAGTCCCTGTGTGTTTCGTCTGCTTGTGAGGCCTGTGCTAATCCCTAGTTGGTTTGAGGCTTGAGCTTTGAGGATGGATTATTTTAACAGGATCACTTGCTCCCGTGGGACATATTCTTTTCCTACATCCACACAAGCTTGCTTGATCCCTTCCAGGTCCATATCTCCTATATCCATATTCCATATCCTTTGCTTCCTCTCTTGTTCCTCGATCCCCAACCTATTGATGCTTCTCTTCTATATCCTCGTTCCCCATCTGGGAAGCTATCTCCATTGTCTCCAGGTGGGGATGATCCCCCTGCTTTCCTTCTAATTTTTTTTCAAAGATTTCCTTCTAGAGGTCATCCAACACCTTGATTTTATTAGATACTGATATCTTCATGTTCACATCCTGGTTGACCTGCTTTCACCCTCCTCGCTTCCTCGAGGACACCCTATTGAACCCTTGATCACTCTTTTCCTCTTTCTTCCCCAATGTTGTATTTGGACTGTTCATGAAAAATTCCATAAACAAGTGACCATATTCATGGCACCTCCAACACCAAAATGGGACATGTTCATAATCCAGGGTTTGCACCCAGTCCTCGTCTTCCAATGACATTCTGATCGCTTCTGGTGGATATTTGGTAAGATCCATGTAGATAAATATCCACGCACATGTTGTGTATCTTTGGATTTCGGAATGTTCTGAGGTTTTGACGAATTTTCCTAGAGAGTTCCTAAGGTCTTCCAGGATTTTCGGGTCCCAGTATTCACCTGACAATGAGATCAACCTGATCCATATTGACGCTACTTTCATGTCTTCATTCTCCTTGCAAGACTTTTCCTTACAGGGTCTTAGGAATAATACTAGCGAGTAAAAGGAATATGCCCCCCCCATCTAGGGCTCAGTCCCTATATTCCACATTTAGAAAAGAGATGGTGAAAAACACCATGGATCCCAACTGAAGATAATAGTTCCCCTTAGGTTTCCAAGAGGAGTTGATCCACTGGAATAGGGATTTTTCTGAAGGCTACATTCCCACAAAATTCCCAATCAGCATGTGATCTTGCATATACTGGATTCGTTCCCTGATATTCAAATATTTGACCTGCATGGTCGGAATCAAGGCCACTTTAGGCATGCACTACATTGGTTTCGATCCAACAGTCTTCCTGTCTGGGTATGGGTTTGATATAGAGATATCAAGATGTCCCCGATCTATAGCCCTGCTGAGGAAGAAACCAGGGAGGATTTCCCACCTCCCCCCTTTCTCTCTTCCATGCTTCCATTAGCCCCCCCCTCTGCGACTTTGCAAATTCCCGACAATTCCTTCCGCCTCCCCAGATTGAGAATAGGTAATTGACTTGATTTCCACATAGCAATAGAGTTGTCGCATCCATGTTAACATGCTTCTTGATGTGCATTTTACACACATAGTCAATTGACACATCCAAATAAAAGCAACTTTCTACATAGGAGACTATGTCCGTTGAAATCGTTGGTTGATGCATAGACCGTAGCCTCACCTGAAGTGTCAATCAGACCATGACAAGTCCATCCTTTCCATCCTCATTCTCATACATATTATACATCAATATTTCTATCTCAAGATATTTTTCCGTAACCTTAACAATAAAATGATATTGACATCCCCTCTTCTTGGTAAATAAGGCCCTACATTTAACGGTTTGTTTTCCTCTTTTGTCCTATGAGCCATATGAACATGCATAACTACATAAGCAAATTTGAAATTTCAGTACATACAAAAATTGATAAATGCACTTCCATTAATAGCATCGAGATAATGCATTATTGAAATACTTACATTTTTTATGTCAATGAAGCACTAGCCCCTTTTTTTGGGGATGAAACTACATGGAGCATCAGGGTTTATTTCTTCCCCTCTAATGAAGTAAAAAACTATATCATACAAGATTTTTGGCAACACGATCAATGCTTTCATTTGTTTGTTTAATTTCGGACCAAACAAGATATTTAGCAAAAAATGTGATCATGTTTTTAGGGTCTTGCAATTCAATGTCCTCGATAGCCTACCATTTTCCTTGCTTTCCCATCTTGTATCAATGCCTACAAATAGTGTATAAACAAATTTGGGAAAACAAAATAAAACTTGTTATCTTTAAATACAGTGTTACTATTTAAATGACATGGAAGGCTCCATGAGCCATTGTTTCTCCTTTAAATGTTATCTTTCTCCATGATCCAAAATATGCTCTATTTATTCGTAGAGATTTTTTGTAGCGTTGCCCCTGTAGATGATTTCAAGATGACATATTTGTTTTCATGTTCTATTTAAAAATGCACAAATTTACAAATCTAGTGCTTACAATTAGCTTCATGTTTTGAGTAAGTGCAATCACCCAATTGGTTATAGTTTTTGAGTGCTTACAGAAACACCCCCTGCAACCAATTGGGGATATTTCCAGCAAAATAAAAAGTACCAGTTCAAACAAAAGAAGGACTTGAGAATCCTGTTAAGGTAGGCCTAAGCTGAGTTTGCAACAAAATAAAAAATATCAGTGTAACAACTATAAAATAAAATATTATTTATATTAGTTAATTATCATATGAAAGGCGTAACCCTTCAGTTTACACGCTCAAATCCTATAAAGGTGAGCTTCCCTTGTAATTATTAAACCATCCAATATATTATTATTCACATTCATTATTACAATGATAGTCAGATTTGACTAACAAACAACCGGATACGGTTTCTCCATTTGGTATCAGAGCTCGGATTCGGCTCCTTTGACCTGAGCTAGGATTCGACTCCTCTAGCACTAAGCTCAGATTCAGATTCTCCCACTTGAGCTCGGTTTCTGCTCATCTCACATCACCCTTCCGCTCACATCTCTCATGAAACACTTACATCCCTCCTCCAAAAAAAATAAAAAATAAAAAAATTCTTATGCGCACTCTTTCTCCACTTACCCAGCTCCTCACAAACCTTCTCCCCACCCCTCGCAGCACCCTCACTCTTCCCCATGACACTCCCCCATTCTCCCTCCACCACTCACTCGCCTTAATTCTACCCTTCCCATGCACGCGTTGTTCTTCCTGCCCTCGCATTCCACCCCCATCCGCCCTCCTCCATTTTCCTGTGCACAATCCATTTCCCCCGCTCCACCGCCGCCCATCTCCCTCACGCTCCTCCATACACCACCTTCGCCTCCTCCATACACCACCTCCCCCATCCCTTGCTACTCACCCACTAGCGTAGCCGCTCATCTCCACGTTCCTCCTCATCCAAGCCATCATTCCCACTCCATTTCCTCTTCCTCTCCACTCCTTCCCCCACGCTCGTGTGCACTGCCCCATCACCTGCACCCTCTCCCTCGCCATCTCTCCAATCCACGTCGCCACCTTCCCCATTGCTCCACGCGTCGTCCTCCTTGTACTCACCCATCTGCTGCTTCATGTGCCCCATTCCCATCCCACATCAGCCTTCCTTTCCACCATCTGCTCCATTATCTCCACACTAACCTAAACCTGCAACAAAAAAAAGCAAAACAATATATTGTAATATATTATAATATAATATAATATATTAATAATATATTTAAATAAATTCAAAATTAAAAAAAAATCAAATATTGTGTTTATTATAATATAAATAATATTATAATATTTGTAAAATAAAATTATATATACACACACACACACACACATATATATATATATATATATATACAAAATATAGTTTATGAAAAATAATAATAATAAATTAATTAATTAATATATTATTATTCAATTCACCTCAAAAGCCAAAATAGCGCCGAAATGCACACCTCCGTATACAAGGTCCAAGACCATGGAGGAACTGGAAGAGAAGATTGAAAAAATGGAGAAGGACATAAATTCCATTGTCGCTAACCAAGAAGGCTTGAAGGAAAAGATGCAAAATAGCAATATATTACTCAAAGATGAGTTTGTTTTGGTACTAGAAAGAAGGCTCGACGACAAACTTGACATCCTGAATGAAAAAGAAAAAGATGTGGATGACAAAATGAGTACCGTGACGCAAAACATAAACACCTTCACACAGAACATGAGCACCATGATGTAGAACCATAATACATTAATCGGGATGTTACAAAGGCTCATACCTAGTTCGGGCCAAGTCAACGGTCCACACATGCTAGATGACTCATTTCATGTTGCCATCTAGGAAACACTCGTAAAGAATCAAGAAGAATTGCAAAAATAAATAAAGATTAACAATGCGATGCTTAAGCAAGAGATAGAAACACAAGTACTGCCAGATATGGAGGCACGATTAAACAACAAAATAGATGCTATAAGCAAAATAGTAGAGAAAAGAAAAACTAAAAGTCACCGTTAACAATGAAGCAATTCAGATATGTCACTTTCATCGTCCAGTAGTTCCGAGCCACCATCAAACCATAAGGAAAAAGGAAATCAACGTCGTCCTTACAAAGTTCACCCACCTAAAGCAAAAATAGAGTTGTCGAAATACAATGGGAGTGAAGACCAATGCGTTGCTTGGCTAAACAAAGCAGAAGAATACTTCGACATTAACAACATTCAATCTGATGAGGAGAAGGTGAAATATGCATCAATGCATATGGAAGGGTACGCCTATAATTGGTACTTATGGTGGAACAAAGATAATTTTACCTACAATTGGAACTTGTTCAAAATTGATTTTTTTAATAGGTTTCAAGGAATCAAAGAAGATGAATTTTTCACAAAACTTACCAGACTACATCAAGTCAGAAACGTTGAGGAATTCACACATCAATGGGAATCCTTATCGACACGAGTATTTGGGTTGTCTGACAAGCAAAGAACCGAAACCTATTTAGGAGGTCTTAAACCATACCTCTAAAAAGAGTTAAAGTTGCATGACATACCTAACGTAGAAGTGGCAAGACATAAAACAAAAGCCGCAGAACGCAAATTGGAAGGAATTAAAACAAGAGGTGATAACCATTATCGACAAGAAAAAGAGACACAATGTAGGTACTGTGCAGATAATTGGTCACCCGGTCATCAATGCCACAAACCTCAATCATATGCCTATGAAATAGAAAATAGATTGAAGTCATCTAACAATTACGCTGATAATAAGAAAAAGAAGAAAAACATATGTCGTCGATGCGGTGATGATTGGACCCCTGGTCATAAATGTAGGTGAGACAATACAGTGCAAAATCATCAATGGAAAGGAAGTGCAAGTCTCTGCACAAGAGACCTCGTCCGATTCTAATACTGACACCGAGTCAGAATGAAGAACGACACTAGGAAAATACTTAAGCTTTGAGGACAAAGCTTCTTTAAAGGAAGTGGCAATGTAACAACTATAAAATAAAATATTATTTGAGATTAGTTAATTATCTTATGAAATGGTGTAACCCTTCAGTTTACACGCTCAAAGCCCATAAAGGTGAGCTTCCCTTGTAATTATTAAATAATCCAATATATTATTATTCACATTCATTATTACAATGATAGTCGGATTCGACTAACGGACAACTGGATACGGTTGCTCCAATAAGTTCATACAAAACAAGGACATGATATTCTTGTTAGGTAAAGGCCTTATTACCTTACAGTCTGTCGCCTGCCTTGAAAAAAAACGAGTAAATAAATCCCAAAAACTGTTAGTGTAAAAGAAACACTTAAAAAAACTTGTTGCATATGAGTTTTCCTATAAATGTTAACGTTGACTAACTTTTGTGTGCACTTGATGGTCTCCCACTATTAAATAGAAGATGACTACATTTAGTTTATTCAAAATGTTAACAAATAGTGGTTGACAAGTTACAATGTTTAAAGTTGATGGTGTTCATTTTTGAGTTTGTGGAATTCTATTATATATTTGTATGATAGGAAGATGGACACAATTTTTTTGAAGGAAATATGAACTAGTAAAGGATAGGAAGACGATAAAACAACACATTTCTGAAACTTCAAATTTGATGGGATATCGAAAAAAAAAAGAAAATAATAGATATTGAGCCAAAGGGAATTACTGTGGAGCATAAAGTGTCCAATTATGATGTCCTCATATATGTTTGGTTGTAATCTTAGTTTGATGCATGTGCAAAACTAGAGATTGATATGTTGAAACTTGGGAGATGACAATGGCTAAAAAGCAGTAGCCATGTGAGATTGTTTGATTATGGTTTTCCAAACCAGAAATACTTGAAAACAACATTAATTATGTCATAGATACCCTATTTTAAAGTGGAGCATGATTTATATCATAGATATTGAGTAGAGGGAATTTTCATGGAGCATAAAAGATCCAATTAGGATGCCCTATCGCATGTTTGGTTGTAGTCTAGAAATATGTGTAATGATGAGGGCTAAAGAGTATCCACCATATGAGATTGTTGATTACAGATTTCGAAACTGAATTGCTTGAAGGAAACATGAATTGTGTCGTAGATACTGTTTTAAAGTGGAGCTTTGTATATTAGGTTCTGGGAAGAATTGGGCCTGCAAGTTAGTTCCTTTTAAAAAAAAAATTCAGATGTCCAACACACACACTTATAAAATTTAAATCATTCTGACTGAAGTTGTTGATATTGAATATCGGTTCAATCTTGTGCTTATTGGTTTTTGGAACCTGTCTTGCAGCGTATGAATTAGGCCATGAACATGGTCATTTTGAGAAGCCATGGATACTAATGTATTAAACCTATGTCACCTAGTGCATTGGTCATTTTGAGCAAGCTTATTGAAGAAAAATGACAACCTTTTAGCAAGATTGATAAGTTTTGAAACATGTTTTGGGTAGCACCAGTCATAAGGCAATTCTAAAGCCTCACCTTTTGGACCTTGAAGAAACCCTGTAGAAAATCTTTAGTCAAAAAAAGCAGTATGATCCACCCTCATGAGATATGTTTGTTTGTTGGAGAAATTTTTTGTAGAGATGACCTCAAAATCGATCTTCTCTTACATGACTAATAGTAGTTTTCAACCTTATTTCACTATGGGGGGAAGCTTTTCACATAGTTCTTTGAGTTAGAAATGTTGATCACTTGAAGAGGTAGATCTTATGTTTGATACATGATTCTACAATTGCATTTGGGAAATTGAAGAGGTAAATCTTATGTTTGATACATGATTCTACACTTGCATTTGGGCACTTGAAGAGGCGGAGCTTATGGGGGATCCGGGAACAAGGGTGTGAGAGGTCGTCGGTTGAAAAATCAAGGGTGGTAGATAACCATGCATTAGTGCATGGGATTGACATCATGGGTGACGCTGGCAGTAGGATGAGGGACCAGCAGTGACAAAGTGTTAATGATGACGGAGCTGCAACAGAGATGGAGACAACATTGTCACCAGAGGTGACCACATCCTATCGTCGGTAGGGAAAAATTGTCCCCTAGTTATACAATTCCATCAATGAATTTATAATAAAGAACCAATGGATTTGGTCATCTTTGATGAGAAGATATGTATCCCATCGACACACCCATTTGACAATGATTTCCTACAAGATCACAATTTTAATTGCTCATACATTGATAGATTACAATTACCATCAGGTTGAACACATTAGAAACCATAAAACCGATAAACGAGACATTCAATACCTTGAATTCCACATCATCGATAAATATAATATCTTTACCCACAACAACTTATTTTGGTCTATTAGTTTGTGAAACATAGTGCTTGGTATTAGGATTGTAGGTTCTCAAACAAAGATTATCTTCAAAACAAGGTTGCTCATACTCATGCTTGACAATGTCTTCCAAAAATCAAAGAATTTTATACATAAAAGGTACCAATAAAAAAGGGAAGAGTTAAGTGCCAATACACTTAAAAATTGGAGCCATTTTTTGCAATAAGGAAGTATGATCACACTATGCTATCTAAGTGACAACTAAATAATAGCTAAATTTGATTATTGGATAGAGTACAAAGAAAGAACAAATATAATAAAGTTAATACTTCATGCTATAATAATATACTCCATTTCAAAGTAGTTTCAAAGTTAAAAAAAGACAACTGATTGATCTCTACATCACTGAAAAATTATAATGACCTGAATCAAGTTTTCAAATACCTATATGTCGTGACTTTGAATCCAACAATCCAAGCAGAATTAGCCTCTGATTATTTTTGAAACTTAAACTCAAAAGATAGATGCTTTTGTATGAAGTATCTCTCTTCTGAACTCTACAAAATTTGCACTAGATTCCACATTAAATAGTTCGTTAGGATCCAAAGGAGCATCTGTTAACACAAACAACTGTTCACCTATCTCTCCATGGTCCAAAACTTAATTATACATCATTATCCCACCATTATTTCCTCCATTTTGACCTTCACAACTATGGTCCAATGCATTATTATTTTGTCCCCCATAAATGAAGGGAAGTTGAGCATTTATTGTGACTTATCCCCACTCTCTCCAAAAAGGACTAAAAAACCCTAAAATGAGAATGGGTCAAAAAACATGGACAAATACCATGCACAATAAAATACCATATGTCAAAAAACCTTGGATCATCCTATAAATACATCATGAAGGTCTCCCTAAAAACACTTTTAGTCACACTTTTTGGCCATTCCAGAAACTTGTCACCTTTCGCCATTGTTCCCATATTTTTTCGATATCATTCCCATGGTGTATGTGAGCTTGATCCATAACCACTTGGATCCATTCCCCCTTTTTGAAAACCATTAGTGGAGATGACTAGAGAACCATACCGTGGAGCCAGTGGACCATTTCCTTAGACGGCTGCAGTGGCCCACATTACTGAAAGGTATGCTTGTTATTGTTTTTTATTAGTTAGAAAAAATATATAAAATCGTAAACAAATATTGTTTTCATTGTTACTTATTATTATTATTTGTTGTTACAACCCGAAGTTGAGAAATACTTCGCACCATGAACTCTACCCTATGATCCGGTTGATCTAGGGTAGGTGCTTTTGCACGTAGTAGGGGAGAAATTCCCCCTACAGTTTTGGAAACTCCACTATCTTGATCCCCATGGATCTCTATTTTTCCAGGTGTATCTATTGGTTTTTTTTACTTGGGAACCTTCATGCGTCATAGATCTGACCCCCTTGTGGAATATCTAAACCAGTCTTGTCACGATGCCTACCCCCCTCGGCCCAAGAGGACATCCTTTTCTAAAAAAACCCTCAGTTTTGGTTGAATTGCACCTATCCGACAAAAAGTTACAACTAGGTCGCAAATTTTTTCCTGATAAGCACAACCTAGGTCGTGCCTTCTTCCCTGATAAGTGCGACCTAGACCAAAACTCCAGATTTCACTTGTCCAGGCTCCTAGAGCGATCCTGGTCACTATTGTGACCCAGTTTTGTGTAACGTCGCGCAAAAACCCCTGTTTAGGGTGACCTAAGTCTTTCGACTGATTTTCTGTCTTGATTGCAACTATTTTACAGTTCTGTGCGAACCCTATCACACATTTTCCATCGACAGGTGTGGCCTATAGTTTTTCAGTCCTTTTCGGTGTTTGAGACCCTTTTTCCAGACCCCCTGTCTTTGTTCTTCCCCTTCCCGACCTGTTTCTTTCCAGATATGATCCATTACAACCCCCTGGTTTGTTTTGTGGTCCTATTCGCCTTGTATGTGAGAATTTTAAGTCGAGCTTAGTAGTTGAGACCCCCTGTGTGTTTCCTACAACCTGATCAGTTCCTTATGCACTCATTTACTCGTGTATATTTTATTTTATCGTAGAATGAGTTATTTTTGCATGATATTTATTGTCATTTATTGTTATTTATCTACATTTGCGTCTCGACCGTGAGATCACTGGGGTTTATTCATTACACATCACTTTTGCACACATATCACACCCTAAATTAAAATACTTGGTTCATGAACCCAAGCTAGCCTAAAAAAATAACTTAACTCAACCAACATTGTATCCTCATTTGAGGACAAAAACAATATTGCAGTTAAGTTAGGATACTAGAGATAAGAATCCAAACAACACCCCTTTTCCACTTACATTTGAGACATAGCTATTATCCATTAGGGTACCAAAATCCTCTTGTACTTGTTGACACAACCATGACCAGTCTGTTGGAGCTTCCCATGCTTTGCGGGACTAAGCCACAACGAAGGGGTTCCAGAAGTCAGGGTGGAATACCACACTCCATTATGTACCAAATGATAACTCTTCATAGTCCTCCTCGTGCATGCCATAGAATACTAGGTGTCGAGGACCAAAGGGATGGAGTGCCAGGAAACCACTTTAGACGTGTCATGAACGAGGTAGCTTAGTTGTCAGTCTATATACGGCTCTTATACCTAAGGTCCCTCTCGATAGTGGGATTCTCTTATCCTATTGTTCTTCCATTGCATATTGTTTGACTGGTATTTCATCACCCTGTAGAGGATACGATTTGTGAGGGGATTCCATATTGTATCTAGGAGTTTGCTTGCACTTGTACCCCATAAGTTAGTGCATCATTTTCTTTCTAGGTAATGCTACTTGTTGCCTTTCTAACCACTTTGTTGTAGACTCGCCTGCTGTAAGACATTGTTGCAGTTCAGTTTTAGAGCTTTATTTTTTTCCTGCGATCCACCATTTGTACGCTCTCCTTATGCACACTCAACTGTAGTTATATTTTTCAGTATGTGTTTGATACTTCAATGCCTGCATTCATTACACAACACACCATCACATCATCATTGCTCCACCACGCTACTCACATAGGATTAGGGGGTGTACCCCTCAATTGTGTTCCCTGGACCGCCACCATCTGATCCATATTCGACGCCATTCACCACCTTCATATCCATATACAGCCTCTGATTCAAATTCAGATTCCTATCAATCTGAACCTACCTTCTTCACCTCCCCATTTAGCCCAATGGATGGTGCACCTACTAACCCCTTTCAGGGGGGGATAGTTGATAGTGGACTTGTGTCCATTCCACCCATCATTATGAGTATCCCTTCTGCTGGACCTACAGGTCCTGGTCCTGGTGGGACCCTTGCTACCACACACATGACTACTGGTACACTTCCACTAGTGGTGACCCCACTTCAGCCATCGTGGTTCCTACCATACCACCATTCATGCATGGGAGAATTGGCCCTTCTATAACCATTCCAACTATTCCTACCAACCCAGCGACTACTCCTATTGTTGAAAGTCAGCCTTACCCACCCTCATTTACCCACAAGAACAACATTCCTGCTGGCATTGACACCATTGTTGGTTCTTCTCGATCCAATCTTGGCTCTAGTCTACCATTCATGGCTAGTCTCAACCAACCTGATTTGGCATGGTTTACATTGGACAAATTACCCCATTATTCATAACCCATTATGGCCTCCCATGCCTACCAAACTCCTTTTAGAAATCGCTAAGTTTGAAGGAAAGGCGGGAGAAGACCCCCAAAACCACATCATGTCATTCCACTTATGGTGTTCCTCTAACAACATAGTGGATGATTCTATCCAATTGCAGCTATTATAGTGCACAATCACAAGTGTTGCAGCCAAATGGTATATCGAACTTCATCATGCCACTTACCCAAACTTTCCTTGTTAGCCTCGATGTTTCTTCAGTAATTCTCATTACCTGTTCTTTATGATGAGGGTGTGGAAATCCTATTATCCTGTAGACAAAACACTGCTACCTATATCACAGATCATATCAATGAATGGGTTTGTCACCATAGCTTGTGTAAAATCTATTTAAATGATAGGATTTTCCTATATTGGTTTCTTAAAACCTTACTCCCCCCATCACCAAGGACGTGGCATTTGAGCACTGACAAACCAAGGAGGTATCCATCCTTAGGGCACAACAATTCGATCTCATCTATGCCCAATCAGGTTATTTGCATACCATTATACTTGATTCTCCCTCTGCTGGCTCCTCACGTCGAGATATGCCAGGGGAATCCCATGCGGCTGATGGAGTCATTGTCTCTATTGTTATACTATGAAATGACACTTCTATGTCCGAGTACTGACACCCAGTACGTCGGTACACAAAATGAAAATGTGGATTGAAGTTTCCAAAACACTATAGATGAAGAGAAGCCTTAATAAATACTTCTTCCTTTAGTCTTTCCCATGTTTATAAAGAGGTTTGTCTTGTATTCACGACTTTGCTTCTGACAAGTCACGGGTCACTCGCGGGTACGCTCATATACAACCCACGAGTCAATTATGAAATTTTTTTTTCGTGAGTTTCCTTCATAAGAGTCATGAATCAGTCACGAGCTTCCCATATATGCACTTGCGAATACATTAAGACAAATTTTAAAAATAAATCATGATTAGTTAGGGGCACTTGGGCTCAGAATCATAACTTCCCTAAATCCCCTAACCATCCTAGGCCTCGTAACTCATCCTCATTGGAAAATATAAATATAGGGGATCGGTAGAGGATAGGGGAATCAAGTTGAAGAGCAAGGTTATGTTGGAGGAATCCATTGGAAAGAGGAGCAAGAGAACTCGGTTTCTTGGTCAACAAAGAAGCTTGTCTGAGACAAGGTTGTAATGTTCCCTGCAACTTCTGAATAAAGAGTGAATTTATTCCATATTTTTTTTGTACATGTTCTTATTGTTATGAATTCTAAAATGTATTTTTATTAATTCTTATATGCAATTATAATCTTTTAATCTTTCTTTATACAACAATCTGTATTTCTGTGGAGAAATATCAATCTATTTTGCAAGTACAGAAGATTAGGAACTTGAAGAGCATTGGAGAAAGAAGAATAAACCTTGGATCAACTGTTAGTAATAAGGTACACATTCCATTCATCATATTTCTCTCATTTATGTTTCTGTAGCCCCTAATTTCTGCAAGCCAAAACCTAGTATGTTGGTGACCCTAGGACCCCAAGTCATAAGGTAGATATCCCTCACAACAGAAATAGAGACTCCACTAGGGAGTCTAGTTTGTGTTGGGACATTTCTAATTAGGTTTTCAGTCCATTTTTTCACTCTTTTGTTTCTTTGGTGATTTTCTTGCATCCGTGTTTCATCTAGTATGGTTATGTGCTTAGGATCCTCTATCCTTTGATTTTTCTTTTGAATTTTTTTAGAATCATTCATGGGTTGTTGTGTAATAGTCGCGAGTCATGAGTTGTAATTGCAGGTTGTCTTCATAACAATCATGATTCATTCGCGGGTTGTTCACTGGACAATCACAATTTCCTGTAGGAGGTCTCCAAGATTTAGGGTTTTTCCCTATTCTGAGTGTTTTGGTTTTTGAATACTCTTGTAGGGTTATTTTCTGAGCCAATACTGCTATGTTACTCCATGCATTTAACTGTAACTTGTCTTACAAGTTTGTCTTGAGTAGGTTAGGTTTGATTTTGTGCGCAAGTTTTCTTAGGTCTTGCCTCTTGGCTTGTTTGGTTGAAGACGTTCTGTGAGTTCTTGACTTCTGTCGGTTCTCTGGTATACTTGTCTGCATCTGATTGCTTTAATGACAGTATGAACCTTTTCACTTTTACCAACCTTTTTATTTACTTGTCTTCCAAAGCTAGTACTTCAGTACAAGTAGGGTTTTAGTTCAGCTTTGCAATGCTTGTCAAAATTGTGATTTTATGGTTTGAACACTCTTTCTTGCATTTATACATTTTCATGTTGTCTAGTTTGCTTTGTTTGCATTAGTTTGCATTAAATTTTGAATTTTGAAAAGAAAAATTAAATAAAAATATTTTTAGTTGCATTGTAAGTCTCATATAGGCTCCATGTATGCTTGTTTTTCAAGTATTTTTCAAAAAGCAAAAAATATAAAAAAAAGTCTTGTGTTTTCCAAATTTCTTAAGCATTTTCATTTTGTTTTGAAAAAAAATGTTGAATAGCATTTGTTTTTGAATTTTTTTGCATCATCTTTGCTTTCAGTTGAGTCAAAACACCATGCATTGCACTTCCGCTACCTTTGACTAATATTAACCTTAAACAAAACACTATAAATCAAAATTTATTAGTAACACTTTCTTTTCTAGGGTCATACATCAACTAGCGTAAGCTAGGTTCTTGGATTAGGAGATATTTAACTATCCAATATCATTTGAACTCAGTCTTAGTGGCTTATCATTAGGTAAATCCAAGTTTACAAGAGATCTACCGGAAATCTCCTCTAACGCAGGAGTCAAGAACGAGGCCATGTGGAGACTTAGTTGCAGATATTACCCTCCAATACTTTGTTTAAGCATAAACCATGATTGTTGTGCATACGAGGATTCTTTCAGTACCACCTTTGGGCCCCGTGAGGTGCCGGTGTTGTTAGAATTTTGGGCTTAGCTACCCTTCCCATGCAACAATTCAGATCCGCGACTGTTCCGCTGGAATCTTGTTGTAAGTTTGGTATCCTTATTATCGAGACTTGGGTTTTTTTCACGGGTCACGGTGGAAGGATATTTCCACTATACCTAGGGAAAACGTGGTAGGAAACCCTAGATAAAAATTTGGGAGGGATTTTTGGTGATTCAAATGCTTGCACCTAGAGAACTTATCATGGGACCCGGGGTAACTTCTCTCTGATATTCACTGGTTTGTTCTAGGTCTTAATCATCCCAGACTCTCCTTTGGAAGGTGTATCTTTCACCTGCCCGTGTTTGTGATACTTAGGATTATTTAGTAGTGTGTTATGTGGTTTCTTGTGATATAGTCTAATATTTAGGTGTGTGACTTAAATCTGTAGTCGTGGAGGATCAACCTCCCCATAGGTCTTGAAGGTTGCAAATATTCCTCCACTTTCCATAGTGGATCCTCCACAACCACATCAAATGTGGAGATTAGATATAGACGGTTATTTTAAATTGAATGGAGTCAGTCAAATTCCAGGGGAACCTAAGTTTCATTATACTAAGACTGACCACTCGGTTGTGGAATTTGAAGACATTCAAGATGAAGGGTTTGCAACAAATTATAATCCACCTATAACTTATTTAAGTGGTCCCATTTTATTGCAAGTTCGTCCTTTTGGTTCACCTGATGTTGGTGTCCCCTTGAGTACTATTATGTCTATCTCAGGAGAATTTCTATGGGATGTGTCTACCCCGACTTCAGCTATGCTATTCAGTGGAGTCTCTCCTTCACCGGTGAGTGCTCCTAGACCAAGTATCCCTATTGTTCATGTAGTGTCATTAAAATTTAATTCATCGACTACGGTGTCTCCAAGTGCCCGAGTGGTTAATCCATCGGCACCCTTAAACGTTGTTGGACCTTTTGGGGTAATGGTCACTAGGATACCCAATGTATCTTTCACTTATTCTCCGTTATTTCAGAGTGCTCAAAGTGGTCCTAGTGGTTCCAATTCTTTCATTCAAGGTTTTCTGTGGTATGGGGGACACATCCCTCCATCCGCTCCTTATGAAGATCCATCACCTACTTATACTCGTGTGTCATCGAGAGGTCCGAACCCCTTTTTAGGTTTTAACTTCTAGACTTCTAATCAAGTGTTGGATGCTCCTTTTGGGAGCTCTCCTTTCTCCTTTTTTAGTGGGGGAATCTCAGCTCCTATCTCTGCAACTCTAGCTTTGGATGGAACCGGTCGAACACAATATCACACACCACAAGTTAGTAACCCTTTGGCCTTTGGGTGGAACCCTTTTCAAAACCTTGCTATTTTCTCACAGCTGGTGGCTGGGGGAAACCCCAACCTCTCTTTAGAGAGCCCTAGTGCAGGCACTTCCTTGCCTTAGACTCCTCAGTACCAATCTTTGTCTCGACCCCATTTACCTTTTTTGGCAACCTTAAGCTTGCCAGACTTATCGAAACTAATGAATGACCATGTGCCCCATTATCCGACTTGGCCACCAGTCCCAATTAAACTACCTTCGGACATTCCTAAGTTTGAAGGGAAAACTAGTGAGGAACCAGGTAACCATGTCACAACATTCCATTTTTGGTTCTATTCCAACTCACTAAATGATGATTCCGTTCAATTGAGGCTGTTTCAACGAACACTGACCAGTGTAGCGACAAAGTGGTACATTGAACTCCCATTGGTTGCATACGACAATTTTATTGATTTGGAAACCGTTTTCTTGAATCACTTTCAACTTCCTGTCTAGTATGATGCTGGCACAGACCTTCTGTCAACCTTTAGGAAGACCAAGGCCACCCATATATCTGATCACATTTAGGAATGGAGAAGGATAAAGAGGCTTATCAAAGCCAATATTCCTCCAGAGTTCTTACTGGAATGGTTTTTGAAATCATTATTGCCATATATTTCAAAAGATGTTTCCACATTCAGAGTGAATATGGAGGAAGAGGCCATTCTTAGGGCCCAGAAATTGGATTTGATATATGCCCATTTTGGGATTCTATATGTAATTATCCTTGACGCACCAAGGTCTAATATAGAATTTTCCAAACCCAAGACTAGACCACATGTCGATGGCATGGTAGGTTCAGTAGACACATTGATTATAGAGTCACTGGCTAAGCATATCCATGAACTATTAGTGAAGAAATATAAAGTGAGGCAACCAAGGCTGCCACCCCCTCACCTCAGAATGTGAATGTCTATTCAGCGCAATATACCCATAAGGGAACTCAGTAGCCCAGTGGGAAAAAGAACAAGGGGAATAAGGGTGAGGGAAATAAAAATAGAAGAATCTCATGAACAATGCTTAGGGGGGTTAAAAAGAGAATAATAAGGTCAAATTTCCTTGCAAGTTGTTCCAAGAAGACCATCTAACCTAGGAATTCCCCTTGATATATAAACCACAGAAGTTTCTAAAACAACAACAATCGGCCATCCTAAAGGATCCATTTCCCGAAGGACATAATACAACTTCTAGCTCAAAAGGCGTTGGGGGCACATCAAGTGCTCCTGCCACTGATCAATATTATATCAATATGGTCCGATCCCGTACTTTTCTATAAACTAGAGCTAAGAATTATGAATCAGAGGCTCAACAAAAATATAAGCAAATTGTCGAGACATTGAACCCACTCTTAATTGAAAAACTGACTGATACTATGCCTAAGATACTAAAAGGTCTCTTTAAAAAGACATTTCAATACCCTAACGCGAGGGCTTCTTCAAACTACTTAGTTGTAGAAGATTTATCCCAAACGCCTTGTGCGATGTCGGTCATGGAAGTGCTCCAGATTTGTCCTTCACAAGGAGATGCAGTCTTGGTAGCTATAGGCAATATGGACTCCACGATCCCGATGAATAAATTTAATATTTCTAAGGTTAAACCATGCCTACCATACCATGTGGCCTTTTCTATTGATGTTATCCATGGAGGAAAAACCATTGGACGAACGGTGATTGATGAAGGTGCATCTGTTAGAATTAATATTCCATTGATCTTCAAGCAATGAGTGCTATTATATTCTTAATTATTTGCAGTGAAAAGGAATGAACAATACCCACTGAACAAAACAAATCTCACAGGAAACAAACAATAATTGCTCATTATAATTACGGTATAAACTTCAATAATCCCAGCAGTATACAACAGTGTTACATAAAGGAGAATTTGAATCATGAGGAAGGATTTGAATCTACCAACTCAATGTGTCTGCATGGCTAACTAGAATTTTCTAAATCACTATCAGATTTCAGCAATCTATCTCCTGATGTCTAATATAGTCTCTCAATCAATTACAATCAATGAAAATAGTCTAACTGCAGTGATAGGTGAGAAGTAGGTGAGAATAGGCTCCTTCCCACATGCAACCATGCATAACTAGTGCTAATTGAATTGAAGGATATCTAACTGAATGTAATTGAAGTATTACTAAGCTTGACTAGTCACTAACTGCTAACAATTGAAGGAGGTTGGTGCAGACACTCCCAGTGGCTCCTAAATTAGAGGGATTGGTTTAGGAGGCGCCTAAAATGATGCATGAAGGTGCAGTCAGTTCCAGTTAGCCTTTATCGGTGTTCCCCAAACTCTAGTGACTGGTACATGTGTCCCCATTAGTCAAAGTGGACCCAATAGTACTAGTTGACCCAATAATAATCATATGACTCCTAAGTTAGGTAAATATAATATAATAGACAGCTTGGACAAGGGAGGATTACAAATCCTAACAACCCCCCTGAATCCTAACTTGGAAAACTATGGGCCCTGGAAGCAAGGCCATAAGTCACCCATATACAATCTAAAAGAATAAAAGAGATTCTTAATAAACCGAGGAAATATGGGAAAACCTCATGGGAAACCCCCCCTCAAGATAAGCATGAATTAGGAAATACAAGTTAAAAACTTGCAAAAATATTTGCTGCAATTTGGAGTAGTATGCAACGGCAATGAAGTATTATGTTTCTTCTGTGCAGCAACATCCTGAAGCTGTGCATGTGAACTTATGAATATAAACTAAATGATTATGTCTGGATTAATCTTCATCTTTGGAAGAAGAATAATGTGCTCAACTGAATTAGGAACATAGACAACTGTAAGATGAAAATTGGACCCATGTAGAGTAGCTGAGATCAGCTTATAAGAGAGAAAAATTTCTTGAGAATTAGAACCATGTGAGGAAAACCCAAGCAACTTATATATTTCAGCCTTGAACATCAAATCATGTGAGGTAAAATCAGCTCCAAGTGTTAGGAGCAAGTGTCCAGGAGGATGTATATTGTCTCCTTCTTTACTAGTTCTATGAGTATATGATCAAAGGTAGAGAATCCCTGGGACTGTGGAGAGCGAATGCTTGAGCTCCATAATATGGTATAGCTTCAAAAATAACCAATAATTCATCAAATATAATATCAGCAAACTCATGAGAGAAAACTGACATCAAATCCCCAGCAACAATTTTGAGAGAGACTTGCAGTACTTGATTCTTCACACCAAAATTGATTAGAACAGCTACAAGCATTAATGAAAGCTCTTGAAACTTAAAACCTGAACCAAATAAGATCATATCAGATCCAAATAATTTCATATCAGATCCAAGAGTGTGGAACAAATCCAAGTGCTTCACCGATATGGTATATGCACAATTTTCTCCTTCTTCAAAACTCTAAGTATTGATGCATTCAATCATGTAGGAATTTCCTGGAAGCTCAAGATCAATGAGAGTGAATGGATCACTCAAATCTGATATTTTTCCAAAATATCCAAATATCCATAAAATATAATATCATCAAACTCATAAAATAATACTGACATCAAATCACCAACACCAATTTTTAAAGTGACTTTTGGCACTTGATTTTTCACACCAAAATTGATGAGAACAACTACAAGCATGACTAGAGGCCATTGAAACTTAAAAATAGAAACAATTAATATCATATCAGATACAAATAAGATAATATCATATCCAAATAATTTCATATCAGATCCAAGATTGTGCTCCACCGAAATGGTAGATGCGCAATTCTATCCTTCTTCGAAACTCTGAGTATTGGTGCATGCAATCATGTAGGAACTTGTTGGAAGCTCTAGATAAATGAGCATGAATGGATCACTCCTAAAATATGATATTATTTCCAAAATAACCAAATATTCACAAAATATAATTTCAGCAATCTCATAAGAGAAAACTAACATCAAATCCCCAGCAACAATTTCGAAGGAGAATTGCGGTACTTGATTTTTCACACCAAATTTGATGAGAACAGCTACAAGCATTACTGGAAGCTCTTGAACCTTAAAAATTGAACCAAATAAGATCATATCATATACAAATAATTTCATATCATATCCAATAGTGTGTAACAATGGTTCTAAGTTCCCCATCGAAATGGTAGATGCACAGTCTTATCATTTCTCAACAAAATTCTGAATATTGGTGCATGCAATCATGTAGGAATTTGCTGGAAGCTCAAGATCAAGGAGAGTGGATGGATAAATCCTAAAGCTTGATATTTATTCCAAAATATAATAAAATTCACAAAATATAATATCAACATATTCATCAAAGAAAACTGACATCAAATCACCAACAACAATCTTGAAAGAAACTTTTGGTACTTGAGTTTTCACACCAAAATTGATGAGAACATCTACAAGTATTATTGTAGGACATTGAACCTTAAAACTTGAAGCAAAGAAGATCATATCAGATCCAAATAATTTCATATCATATCCAAGATTTTGGAACAAAACCACAGGGGCGTCACCTAGGGACCAATATGATATCACGTCCGTTCATATTGGGGGGATTAAAAATAAAAAAATTACAAGCCAATATATTGGTGGTATATTAGGGGTAAAAGGGGGTTTTTTTTAACTATATAAATGTGCAATATGTTGGGGGATATTTTATCCCCAATCCTTCTCGCGCCTTCACCAGTTCTCCACCATAATCCTGCGTGCACCCTACGTATGCTGCATAGGGTTTTCTTGTGGTTTTCTCCATCGTTTTTTCTTGGGTTTTCTCCATCCCGTTTTCTGGATAACGAGGGAATTTTTTCAAATCATAGCAGTGTTGGTTCTTGGGTTTTCTCCATCGTGTTTTCTGGTTGGATAACGAGGGCATTTTTTCAAATCGTAGCAGTGTTGGTTGTTGGGTTTTCTCCATCGTGTTTTCTAGAAAACGAGGGCATTTTTTTTGGTGCGTAGCAGTGTTGGTCCTTGGGTTTTCACCATCGTGTTTTCTAGAAAACGAGGGCATTTTTATGGTGCGTAGCAGTGGTGGTCCTTGGTTTTTCACCATCATGTTTTCTGGATAATGAGGGCATTTTTTCACCATTTTTTGGTCATGGGTTTGTGGTGGGTTTCTTTGGTGCATAGCAGTGTTGGAGGAGGCATGTTCGAGAGCCACTGCATAGCATTCTTGGAGGTAAGGTATATTGTGTTTAATCCTCTGATGAAAAATGCCTTTTAATTCTTTTGTTTATTGGGGGCTCTGTTCCACATAGCTAAGTGATTACTCAATTGAGTACATATTAGCAAGCCGGGTGGTTGTTGGAATTTATCAGCAAGTTTCTCTATTTTTAACAGAGAGGTCACATTGTCATTTACTAAGACATTTGATGGAAATACAACAATGGTTCTAGACATGGAATAACATATTGTTGAGGTTTTTATTACATATTCTACTCACCTCAGTGTCTTGCTCTTGCTTTTTCTTCTCAATTTTGAGTCTTACTTCACCTGTTGTAACTTTTTCAAGGGGATCCAAACATCCTTGGTTTCTCCTTCTTCCAATCCTTCCAAATTCACACGGGCGCTTCCCATACTCTCATCCCCAAGAAAGTCTACATTGTAGCATTTTAATTTCAAATACGGATCACCTTCAATCTCGTTAAACTCAAATTCTTCGTCCCATATGGGGTTGATACCTCGTGAAATTGATCTTGTTTTATGAATGTTCTGTGATTATATTAAAAAAAATTAATGCTAGCCAACTGCAAAGTACAGCTACAGGAAACATTGTAGATATCCACCAATATGTATATCAGTCTAATTCTAGAAAACGAAAAATACCTAACTTAGAAATTGGGGAACCTAACCTTCCCATGTTAGATTTTTAACTTTAAGCTAGCATTATTAGGATATTTTAACTGAGAGAATAACAAGCACAACAATCAAACACAAGAGACAATGAACACAGTGTTTTTCGTCGGGGAAACCATAAATGGAGAAAACCCCGCAACTTCCTCAGAGATAGAATCAACACCAAATAGAAAATCCCAAAACAGTAAGATGATCTCCCAACAGCAGTAACCTATTTCTTCCTAGCCCCAATGTATTCTTCTTCCTCGGCTATGCGCTACAACTGAGTGTGAGTGAGTGTGTGTTAATTAGAGAGGTCACCTCTCTATTTATGCTGATTCCTGACATGACTAAAACCCTACTAGGGCCGACTTCACTAGGTTAGTCTAATAACCATAGTGCCTCGAAACTGCGGGGACTTTAACCCTTAGACAATAGGAGGGTTACCCACAATGACTTGACATGAATTGTTTACATTATAGATCCTCTCGATCGAAACATCGGGGCATGACATCATGACTCAATTACATTAGGGACATATCCCAGAATAAACATCGGGGTACAAGACATAAGATGCATAGGTGAATACATTCTGAAGTTACAAATACATCAACACTCCCTCTTAAATAGGAAGGTATTCTTTCGACACAATTTTCAGCACTGGTCTTCTTCTCTAAATCGACTGGGTCATCTCATTATATTCATCTTCAAGTCTTCTTCATCTTCAAGTCATCTTCTAAGTCATATTCTTCTTCAAGTCTTCTTCATCACAGAGTCTGCATCATCACGAATATTGGATCATCATTACATCTAGATCATCACTTGATCTGGATCATCATCAAGTCTGGATCATCATCACATCTAGATCATCACTTGATTTGGATCATCATCAAGTTTGGATCATCATCACATGCTATCTCAGAATGGTGCTATCTCGATTCTTCTCGTCACAGGAAGTTCTACAGAGTCATCCCTGTAGGCCTACCCTTCATGTAGGCCTTCATCAGTGCTTATATATGACATTTAAGTCAGAATGGCCTGCCCAACTCTTACATCTGACCTCATCTTGTTAGAAAGGAACACCGAGCACTCACATATGACCTCATCTTGTCAGAAAGGCCCAACACTCACATCTGACCATGTGTAAACACATCACGCCAGAATGGCTCAGCACTTATATCCGGTCATGTGCAAGCACATCGCATCGGAATGGATTTGCACTTACATTTGACCCCATCTTGTCAAAAAGGAACATCACTCACATCTAATCATGTGTAAACACATCGCGCCAGAATGGCTCAACATTTATATCCGACCTCGTCCTATCAGAAAAGATCTGCACTTACATTCGACCATGTGTAAATACATCACATCAAAAGGGCTCTCAGTTCTAGAGTGAAGATTCCTGGCAACTGACCAGGTGCCTCCATTATCCCAGAGAATGGTAGTTGCCCTTACGTCTGACCTACTCGTTAGAATGGCCATCACTCACATCTGACATGGGAGGAACCTAATCCTTTAACCATGACAGAATGACTCAGCCCTTACATCTAATCAAGTGGGAACACATCCCTCTATCACATCATAATGGCTCTCAGTCCTAGAATGAGTTTTCTTGGTAACTGACCAGGCACCTCCATTCTAAGAATGGAAATAGCCCTTATATCTGATCATGTAGGAACCAATCCTACAATCATATTAGAATGGATTAGCACTCATATCTGACATGGAAGGAACCTAAATCCTCTCACCATGACAGAATGGCTCAGCCCTTACATCTGACCATGGAAGGAACTTAATCATCTCCCATGTCATAATGGCTCATGGACTCATCACTTCCCTTTGGAGGGAACCTCGATATGAAGAACACCAAGCTTCTCCCTGAAGTACTCAAACTTCACCCCAGCCAATGGCTTCGCCAACACATCAGCTATCTGATCGTCCGTCGCAACATACTGGAGCTTCACTGCTCCCCTCTGCACCATATCCCTGATATAGTGATACTTGATCTCGATATGCTTCGACTTGTCATGAAACACCGGGTTCTCCAACAACTTCACACAACTCTAGTTGTCACAATATATACAAGTAGCATCCAATTGGAGATCAAATAAATCAGACAGTAGCTTCCTTAGCCATACTGCCTCACAACTAGCTGAATAAGATGCGACATAATCTGCTTCAACTGTACTCAGTGCCACATAGGATTGCTTCCTGCCAAACCAAGAGATCACACCTGATCCCATACTGAAGCAACACCCTGAAGTGCTCTTCCTATCGATGGCACTGCCTACCCAATATGAATCAACATAACCCTCCATGTTAATCCTCTGATTTGACTCATACTTGAGCCCATAATCAACTGTACCCCTCAAGTACCTCAGAATATGCTTTGCAACAATCAAGTGAACATTTCTCAGATCTATCAAGAACTGGCTCAAGGTGTTCACAGCAAAGCAAATGTCTAGTCTCATGTTCGTTGGGTACATCAAGGACCCAATCATCTGACGATACATCGTAGTATCAGCCGACTCTGATGAAGCATCGCTCAATAGCTTTAGGTTCGATGCCATAGGTGTGGCCATAGCCTTGCAGCCCATCATCCCAAACCTCTTCATGATATCTACTGCATACTTCCCTTGTCCAAGGGAGATTCCATCTGTATTCTGCCACACCTCCATGCCTAAAAAATAATGCATCATACCCAAGTCCTTCATTTTGAATTCAATAGCAATATTTCTCTTTGTATCAGTAATCAACCCATCCATACCTGTTACAAACAGATCATCTACATATAGAAGAATCATCACTGGGTTGTCATCTTCAACCTTGTAGTAAAGGTTGGAATCTGCTTTACTCTTAGTAAAGCCTAAACTAGATAGAAATCTGTCAATTCTACCGTACCATGTCCTGGGTGATTGTTTCAAATCGTACAGGGATTTCTTCAATCTGCACACATGAGACTCCATGTCATGTGTCTCAAAACAGAGTGGTTGTTCTACATACACTTCCTCTTCCACTACACCATTCAAGAAAGCAGTCTTGAAATCCATTTGGTGTATCTTCCATTTCATTACTGTAGCCAAGGCAAGTACTGATCTAATGGAAGTGTATCTAGCTACAGGTGCAAAGGTTTCTTCATAATCTATTCCTTCTTTCTGGGAGAAACCACAAGCCACAAATCTTGCCTTATATTTTTCAATGCTACCGTCTGCAGCATGCTTGATCTTGTAGATCCATTTGGAAATTACAAATAACTTCCCTTCTGGTCTTGGGACAACATCCCAAACATCATTCTTCGTGATCAATTGATACTCTTCGATCATAGGACCCTTCCATTCTTTCCGTTCTGCCGCTTCTTCATAATTGGAAGGTTCTTTATTGATGAAATCACATAGTAATGCTACATACCTGGAGCAAGATCCGGTCCTCTTTCTTTCTTTGTGATTCTCTTCTGGAGCCCCATATCTCTCTGCACCTTGGATAATTTCACGTACCCAAGCAGGTTTCCTCTTATGAGGATTCTTCTCTAGAGGTGGATCTATAGATTTTCTCCTTGATTTTCTTCGTTCATGGTTGTATCATGAATTATGGGTGCTTCTGCTTCTTCAGTAGGTTTCTTTCCTGGATTTGTTGTAAGCTGTGTCTTCATCAAATGTCACATCCCTACTAATGTCAATCTTCTTGTATCCTGGGAAATAGATTCTGTAAGCCTTCGAGCTTTCAGAGTATCCCACAAATATACCCTTCTTTCTTGAAGGATCTAATTTTGTCCTCTTTTCTTTTGGAATGTGTATGTACAAAGGACAGCTGAATATTTTGAGATGGTTGAATTCTGGTTTCTTGTTGGAGAAGACTTCTTCAGGAGTCTTGTTCTTGAGTACTCTATATGGAGTACGGTTCTGTACATACACTGATGTTCTGGAAACTTCTGCCCAAAGATGCATAGGAAGATCTTGATCATGAAGCATAGCTCTTGCGGCTTCCATGATAGTTTTGTTCTTCCATTCTGCAATCCCATTCTATTGTGGATTATAAGGAGTGGACAACTCCCTCTTAATCCCCGAGTCTTTGCATAACTCTTTGAATTCATTTGACGTGAATTCTCTGCCATTATCTGATCAAAAGTTATTAATCTTCTTTTCAGTGTGATTCTCGATCAAGGCTTTGAATTCCTTGAATTTCCTGAATACTTCATCTTTGTTCTTCATGAAGTAAATCCATGTCTTCCTAGAAAAGTCATCAATGAAAGAAACATAGTATACTTACCCGCTTAGTGAACTTGATGACATTGGACCGCATACATCGGAGTGGATGATTTCCAAGATTCCTTTTGCTTTGCTCTCGCTACTTGGAAATGTCTTCTTTGTGTTCTTTCCTTTCGCACATCCTTTGTATACACCATCATGTTTTGATTGTATTTCTGGAAGACCTTCAACAGCTTTGCTTACAAGTGGTAGTGCTCTGTAATGCACATGTGCAAACCTTCTATGCCAAAGTTCATTTGGCTCTACTGTTTCATGGACCAAGGCTTGTTCTAGATGGCCCTTCAATTTGTACAAACCTCCTTCTTGTTCCCCAATCACTATTGCATCATCAATAATCTTTCCTTTTGGCCACATGATGACTTGACCATCTATGAATGCAACCCTCATTCCTTTTGCATCTAATGCAGATATGGAGAGAAGGTTCTTCTTGAGTCCTGCTACAAACAATACTTCCTTCATTGTCATAGACTTTCCAGAGTCTAGCTTATAGGAGGATTCCCCACTACCTTTTATTGGATACTGGTAGTCATCTCCCAGTTTCACCTTGTGAGGTGATTCATGTTCTGAAAGTTTCACAAAGGATTCCTTGAATCCAGTCATGTGCTTGGAAGCACCACTGTCTATAAGCCAATCATTGATTCCATGAGTAATGTTTCCCATGAGAGTGGAAATCAAAACATATTCTTCCTCGCTTGAATAATCTTCACTTTCATATCCGGTTCTCTTTGATGAAAGTTCATCATCCTCTGTAGCATGAGCATGATGTCTTCTCTTGTTTCCCTTCTTCTTGTGAGAGCTACTTTTGTTCTTAGGACAATCTATAGCAAAGTGTCCTCTCTCATCACATGTATAGCAAATAAACTTATACTTATCTCTAGGCTTTCTAAAGTTATTCCTTTGATTAGAATACTTACTTCTGTGATGGCTGGATCTAGGTTTCTTGGATTGTATTGTGAGAGCTTGATCTTCACTTCCCATCTTCTCTTCTCGAGCTGCTATCCGAGCTTCTTCTTGAGAACATTCTTCCCATAGTCTACTGAACTTGACTAATTTCTTCTTGGCACAGATCCCTTGAATGAACGAGTCCCATGTCCTAGGGAGACCATTCAAGGTGGTCATCACAATCTCTGCATTTTCCACTTCTTCATCTACTGCTTCCAATTGTTCCTTGATCTGAGAAACCCTTGTGAAGTAAGATTGGATGGTTTCTGCATTCTGGATCTTCACATTCTTTAATTGGTTCCTCAAGGTCATCTTTCGGTTTATGTTCTTTCCTTCAAACAATTCGATTAGGGCATCAAACATAGCTTTAGGTGTCTCAAGGGAGGACACTTGTGGTATGAGGTTATCCTTGATAGAATCAGCAATGATCCTCTTTTCCATAACCAACTTCTTCTTATGTAAGGCCTTAGCCTCATCTCCCTCTGGAACTGGAACCTCCTCATTGATGTAGGATTCCAACTCATTCTCTTCCAGAACCAGGGAGATCCTATACTTCCAGGCTCGGAAGTTATCATCTCCCTCAAGCTTTTCATCAAGATTGGTATGATGAGACATCTTAATTGAGAACCTCAAATAGAAATACAAAAGATTTAGATCTTACCAGGTCAAGATGTCGGATCTGGATTTGGAGTTGAAATCCTGCATTGCTGGTTTAGGAGCAAATTAGGGTTTTTCTTTTTTGGAGTTCTGTCCAACCATATGCTTTGAAATTGATCCCTAACTTTGATTTTGGGGAGGGGATAAATCAAATCCTGGGCTCACTGAAAAATTCCTCTTCTATGAAAATCCCTAATTTTTGGCAGTAGTGTCGGGTCCAAAACTGAAAAACCTCAGAATTGGATTCTGCTTCGACAAAAAGATGTGCCCTAAGGAGGAGAGTTAATCCAACCTTCTTTTGCTGAAAATATTTGGAGGAAGATCCACAAAGTAGGAATCCCTAGTTCCCGTAGCTGCACAGTGTCTTCTTCTCAGGTTAGCTTACCATGTTAGATTTTTAAATTTAAGCTAGCATTATTAGGATCTTTTAAATGAGAGAATAACAAGCACAACAATCAAACATAAGAGACAATGAACACAGTGTTTTTCCTCGGGGAAACCATGAATGGAGAAAAACCCACAATTTCCTCAGAGATAGAATCAACACCAAATAGAAAATCCCAAAACAATAAGATGATCTCTCGACAACAGTAACCTCTTTCTTCCTAGCCCCGGTGTCTTCTTCTTCCTAAGCTATGCGCTACAACTGAGTGTGAGTGAGTGTGTGTTAAATAGAGAGGTCACCTCTCTATTTATATTGATTCCCAACATGAATAAAACTCTACTAGGGCTGACTTCACTAGGTGAGTCTAATAACCCTAGTGCCCCGAAACTACAGGGACTTTAACCCTTAGACAATAGGAGGGTTACCCACAATGACTTGACATGACTTGTTTACATTATAGATCCTCTCGATTGAAACATCAGGCCATGACATCATGACTCAATTACATTACAGACACATCCCAGAATAAACATCGGGGTACAAGACATACGATACATAGGTGAATACATTCCGAAGTTACAAATACATCAACATCCCATACTGAAGCTTAACGTAAGGATCACTCTTTCGAGATCTGTCTTTTCTAGTAAGGTTGATTCCTTCCACTACGATTATTTTAAACTTTCTGCCAGTTGGTGAATGAAAAGTTGAAGATCCAAGTAAAGAGTGCTGAGAATTTGATGTGTCACGACTGTGAAGGCTTCTGGAACCATCAATATATTGCCATTCTCTAAGCACTAGCTTTACACTAGTTAGGTTTGACTATATGTTTGCAGTTCTATATAGTTGATAACAAAATTACATTTTCTTTTGCTAGAAAAAAAAATTAAATTACTTTTGGCTTGGCTGGATCCAAATATACATATAAATAGAGGGTAATTGACAGATCTTGCCTACCATTATGCCAGGATATACTGAAGGCATTCTGACAAGCTACACAAACTTGGATTGAATATGGAATGCCAGAAACAACAATGTGATCAAAACAAAACTTAAATCTAACTACCTTTTAAATAGAACATACTCAGAATTATGATAAGCTCTGTTTTTAACTATTGCCATCTCCTAGTGGAGAAATGATTTCATTGACATGCGTTGGAAAATAGGAATGTAACCAGTGTTTTTACATGACAAGAAACCTCCCATAACCAACGATTATGTGGCTGGTGCTACAGGACCCAAATTCTAGATCTCTTCATACAGAGGAAAATCAACATAGTTCAAAATCCTCCAAACCTCCACCCTGCACTGGGAGGAATTAAAGCCTTTTCCTTGCTTATCTAAAAGCTTAGTGCCACCCAATAATACCTCGCAAGTTGTTGAATTATTAAAGTTGTTATTAGCCATCCTGCTTTATTACAATGATTCTCAAAGAAGGACCACCAAAACCGTTGGGAAATTAACAAGGTTGGATGTCTTAAAAATATTGAGTGAACCTTGTATATGGGTTTGACAGGAAATCATCTCCATTACATAATGGGGAAAAATACAAACTCAACATATCCCAAAGGGGCTTCAAAGTTCATGCAACACGGCTAAGAGAGTGTTGTCTGCCCTCGTCTCTATGAAAACCAGGACCAACATTAAAAAATTAGGAGAGTGGGAAAATGAACAATGAACATTTTATATGTTTCAAAAATCCATTGATAATGACAAATTATAAAACCCAGATTCACAAAATTGTCTTAGTGGGAAGTTCTACAGGAATACCCAAAGTGCAGGAGTTGCTTAGATATTTCTTCCATGGAGAAAAGGAGTACTGTAAGGCCATCCAATCTAATGAGGCAAACCTCATACTTTGAGAATTCACTCACCTTAGTCCATAATTATTCCAACAATATCTAACCATACCTTCATATTCAAGGAAACTATTAGATATAATCCTTAGAAGTTGAGATAAGATAGAATTTATGAGACAATCATGTCATGTATACAGAATTCATGAGCTTTGGCACTAATTGTGGATAAGCTAAAAGATTAGCTCAAATGCAATATATGAAAGACTAACTTTTTTAGAAATACTTGTCACACAAACTAAAGAAGATAGAAATTTCCACAGGTCGATTACAAGGAAGCAAGTGTTATAATTGCAAAACTTTATGAGTAAATGTGAGCAATTGAAGAATGAAATGTATGTGTGAGATCTTCCATTTGGAATACCATCTAGATTTTGTTTACTATCTCTGTCATCAACACCTTGGGGTGTTCCATTTTCTGCCTCTGAATGTAATGGAACAGGTTGCAAATGCAAATTAACATACCCTACCTTATATTTTTGAAAAATACATCCTATATTCTCAGAAAAATATTTACAAAAAGAAATGCAGAAAATGACTAAAGAAGAAATAACTTGTAAGAAACTATGTAGCATATAAATTGCACTCTTGACATCTTTGTGAGCCAACATGCCATTCTTCTAGCTTTACAAGTTGTGGGAGAGAGCTATCAATCAAGGAGACTATAGTTTGCCTCTAGAAATGATATCCTTTTTTTAAGAATACTTGATTTAAATAAATTTGAGATATAAGATGATAAAAAGGAAAAATAAAGTATGACAAGTTTGTTCTAGTGAATTAAAGAAGAGCACCTCTGCTGAATCTGTGCCCTCAAAGGGGACAACCATCAAAACTTCCTTTCCACAATGTTCAGCATGTGCAGCCAGCACACTTGAATTCCTTCCTATTGCCCAAAATGTAGTGGAGTCATCATCTACATATTTCATCTGTATATAAAAGAGACGTCAAAGTGTATTTGGTAAACTGTTTGAAATCTCAATCATCAATCAATCACAAGTTGAGACCGCTCCTGTCTAGCATGGATTTCAACAGAAAAGAACTAGGAAAAAATAATTATGAAAAAATCAATTTAAACGAGTAATTTCAATGCTGCACACTTTCTGGATAAGCATATCTCAAGGATTGTGGGCTTTGCTTCAAATAAAAAGCTAACCTTGATTTCACAGCTGGCCAAATAATCATATTTGACATTGCTTGAACCTTGTTCATATATATGTAGCTTTAGGATGCCTTCGTTTTCATGTAAAAGAAGATTGCAAACTATTTTGGAAGATTGCAAACTATTTTGGAAGAGTTTCTGGTGAAAACTAGTAGCTTCTCAATCCCATTGTCTATTAAATTGTTCCTTGGACAAATTTTTAAACTTATGGTAAATTTTGGTTGTGTGCCTGTGTTTTCTGCAATCTAGAAATACAAAAGTCAATTGAAGAGCTTAAACGAATGATAGAGGACTTAAAAATAATGTAGTTCACTCTATATACTGTCCCAGCCATAAACAAGTACGGAGTAGAACATTGTGTTGGTGTTTTTTTCATAGGCTGGAAGCAAGTAGAAGAGAAATTCGGGTTGGGAGGAAGGAACTCACTGCTGGCGGCTGGGAGAAGAGAAGACGAGATGCTGGGAGGTTAATAAATGCTGCCCTGTTTACACCAACCCTACCCGCACAGTGAAAAAGCACCCGCCCTTAATTAATCTCATCATCGGTCTTAGGTTTAAAGAAAATAATTTCCCTCCTTAAATCATTTTGTAGACCCTAGGTGAATAAACTAAATCTGGGTATGCTCTTGGATATTAAACTTAATCAATCTGATCAACTCTTAAATGGGTGTTTCGATGGGATATGAAACTAAATACTGCAAGATTCTGATTGCATTGCATTTGTCAAATGCATAGTCTGTATGCCACAAACACATCAACATTAAAGATAGACATGACATAAGAGGTATTTAACACTGAGATGGATGATATTCATTAATTAATATACGTGCCAACAGGCACATAGGAGAATTCAATGCTAGTTGCATCCTTTCCAATGTTTAATCTTCCATCTGTTACTTTTCTTATATTTTGACAACCAAAGTATTCAAACAAGCACAAACTAACTTCTAGAAAATCTCTGTTGTCGCTACAATTTAGAAATTCCCATTTGCATGGAATGGAATTCGTGTGGAATTCCCAAATTGACAGGAAATTTGCATGGAATGGAATTCCCTATGCTGAGATGTTTTGTGATTCCTTTCAATGTTTCATCATACCATCCTTTCTGAATACAGCTTCAAAGAGAAAATCATGAATACCATTATTTACTATAATATCATGAGGGAATGCAACAAAACTAGGGATGAATATTTACTAGATCTACACATTTAGGTGTACATGAGAATTAAGGACCTCTAAAAGATGGGCATCCCTCCCTCCTTTGAATTCCAAGTGTCTTCAATGAGATTAGGGCATTCTCCATTCATGCTAATAAAATTCATGGAAGGTGTTTCTCTATAATGGCAAAGCCTCCTCAAAACTCTTCAAATAATAACTTCCCCAAGATTTGGAACATGAGCTAATTGTTAGATGCTTTCCCTAAAGCTAGGACATTCCTCAAATCAAGGGGTTAATCCAACTGAATCCTTAAATGGTTGATTTAGTATGGATACATGTGCAAGATAGTATTTGATCCATGTACCAAAAAACCATATTTCCTTAAAATATTCCAAAACAATGGAATGCTCCTCCTAAATCAGCCTCATTTTCCATCATAGATACTTCATTAAGTGGAACGTTTTTTCTCTTCGTGATGCATTGAGGGCTTAGACTTTCTCCTTTTCACTTTTTCTCTTCTTGATGCATTGATGCATTGATGATAAGTGATCCTCCCTTTTTTTGAATATGACTGAGGTGCACTCTACTAATAGAGAGAGCTTGGGAAAGAGTGACGAGAGTTCGCCCCTGCAGTGAAGATTACTTCCTTCTGAATCTTCCATTCTTGGTGTGTGTAGCTAGTGCCTGATCTTCATTGTCATTTAGATTCTCTTCTCTGTTTATTATCCTTCCTTATTTTTGATTATCCTTCTTCTTTTATAATTTCTAATTTGAAATCACCGCTTACAACATTCATAGATTTAATTTAGTGTAACATTCAGTCAATTTACATTCCATTAATAGATAAGAAGAAAGCTACCCTTACGAATGTTTTTCCTTCATGTAGAATTTCATGACGGTTCTAAATGCTGGTATTTGGTAAAGAAAGGGATAATGTCTTACAACATTCTTAGAGTTAACCTAGAGTAACATCCAGTCAGTTTACATTATAATAATGCCGAGAAGCAAGCTATCTTAGACAATGTTTTTCCTTTGTGTAGAATTTCATGAATATTCTAAATGTTGGTATTAGACACGTATTAAACAGAGCTAAGATCTTACAAAATCTGTAAATTGGACCATAGTTGTTTGAAAAGACACATTTCTTGCAGGTTTTATAGCAGTAATTGAATTAATAATTCAGATCTACAGTTTGAGGGAATTTACACATACATTAATTAATATTCGAACTGTAACTATGCACTAATAAAGAACATTGAAAAAAGTTCTAAAATCATTTAACATCATTTCTGAAATCAACTTAACATCAACTAACATATTTCTGAAAACATTTATTTAACATCAACTTGATTTACAACGAGAAATCATTCATAGTTGATGTAGAAACCTAATTCTCTCTGAAATTACATTTATCTTTACAACTTAGTTGCTCTTAGGTAAGCCCTCCATGTGTTGGATTAAACCCAAAGTGAGGGAAGTAGTTGCTTTGCTGACAATGATAACTCTTCTCAAGAATCAGGAATATGGATGGTGTCAAAATATCAGGAATCTCGAATCATCCTTTCTTTCCCTTGATTTTGCTCATGTCTACAGAGAATACAACAGGAAGGCAGATGGCTTATCCAATGAGGCACTCTCTATGGCATTTGGCCTCTTACAGTTCACTGAAACATGTGAAGGTGAAATAGTGGGGTATGGATCGATGAAGCTCTTTTAATTTGAGCTTGACCTACTCTCTTTGACATCTTTGATGTTTATTTTTTCAAGAGTTTGACATAATTTAGATTTTTTACATCCTTTGGATGACTGAGGTAGACGTTGATCTCCTCTTGTATCAATTTCTTGGCAGGTCCATAAGTGCCTCCCTGGATAAGCCATGACTGGGCTCTTCTTGTATTCCCTTGTAGACATCTTTTGAAGTCAGGATGAAGATGGGATGTATTCCTTGGTATTTTGATCTTGGTGGTGAAGTTGGTTATCTGACCTCTCAATGTAGCTATCTGGAAGAGTCTCTGTACTAGATGTCTTTATATGAAGTTTGCTAATTCATTTTTGGCATATTATAACCTTAAAAACACATTTTATGCATCCTATTATATGCCCCTTGCTTACAACCTAAAAGGTGACCAATCCAATGTTGACAGAGAATATTTCATAGCATATCTTCTACATAGCTAAATTATTTAATAGAAGAATAGTAATTTCATAACTATATTTAATACTAATTGTCGTTACATGAAGTTTGATCATTCATTTTTTTCAAATTATATAACATTTATAAAACATGTTATGTGTTCTATAGTATATGTGCCTTTTTTATCAAAAGGTGACCAGTCCAATGTTATGTTAACAAAGGATGTGTCATCACATATCTTCTACATAGCTAAAAACTTGTGTAAGAGTAATTCCAGCACTGTCTACATCAGTTTGACTAGGCCTACAATGTTGATGATAAAAGGAGTATGCATATTAAGATTATGATGTGAAATTAAATGCCTCTCTTCCAAAATCTTGCCGATTTCTCTTTGTTACTTGTCATTAGAGCTACAATACCTATTCACACTAATGTGAGAGATTTAGGTCGCTTAAAGTGTTATGGCTGCAATTTCATTGTGTTGTTGAGCTGTGGAAGCTCTACCAACTACGTAATCTTCACCATTTGGATGCAAAATTGATCTCAAAGATCTAGGGAGTAAATTTAAGAGTTTTTGCATTTATGTAGGAAGTTTCCAAAATGGTTTACTTGAGATTTGTGAGTGACAATTGAACAAATTTATCTCTCCTTGGACCATTCTTCATTTATTAGGCAAGTTCACTTATTACTAAGTTTTTTTCTTACCCCAAGGCCAAACACCATGTAGAATAGGGATTAGGCTTGTAGGTTGGGAATATTAGTCAATTAAGATGTTTTTATCATTTCCTAGAGTGGATTGTAATGCTTGGGGAATTTCCATAAAAAAGAACAAGACTAAATTCCAAAAAGTACAAAGACCTTTGATCACCTCTATGTTTTTTCATCTCTTGTTTTGATCACCTTTTGATCTTCTGCAAGTACATTGAAGCTGACTCTTCAGTTTGGGGAGGGCTATTTGAATAAGCCACTAACAATACATTTTGTTTCAAGGTGTTTCATCCTGATAGTAAGATTTCTTCATCCTTTTTAGATATTTGAATTGAAAGTGCATACTTTGCTTCCTAGTTCTTTGTTTTATTAATGAACTAATATGCATGTGTAAATTTGAATTACTTTTTTTTCATTTATTTATGGATGCACTCACCTCATTTCGTAGCCTTATTATATCCAAAATTTTGAATTTTTTTTTAAAATTTTATTCATTTCTTACCCAACTAAAAGGTACACATGGATGTAAATGCAGATGGATCCAAGTGATGTTGTGGACTTTGGAATTTTTATTGGTGAAGAGAATTGTCCCCTTGGCACAGTCCAGTGTCAAAAAGGTTGTACATATGCTGATATCGGTTCTGAAATTGTGAATGACGAAGTCGTTCAATATCCTTTTGATTTTATTGTTGGCTCAACTGGATGTCCTTTAAATGCAAAGCAAGAGGAAAGAAGGAAACCTACAACAACAAATGTAGGCATTAAGAGGAAAGTATGCACGATGGTTGCTGATACATTGGAATCAAATGTAATGGAGGGAACGCCAATCTCTGAAAACATTAAAGGGAATGTGGAGGAACCTATGCATAAACAACCAAGAGTTGGTAATGTGTCCGAGTCAGTGGAACAAGTTGTGGTTGATCCTAATGTATTGGCATCTTGGGAACATAAAGTGAATAGTTTAATGGAAGAGTTTGTCAAGGAGAAGCTAACATGAAAGATATATTTAGACAATGTAAAACCTAATATAAAGATCTGTTGTGAAATATGTGGCATTGATTATAGAATGGGGGAAGTATCCTTGGCAACGCAAACAATTCGTAACTTCAAAAAAAATCATATGAAAACAGGGTCCCATCAACGTCAAATTTCAATGTTGGGAATTAATGAAATTCCTTCAGGTAACAAAGAAAAGCAGATAATAGTGGCTAGAGATCAACTTGAGATTGATCAAGCAATCAAACTTCTACATGATTTCAACCAAACGCAAGAGCCTAATTTGTTCAAGGTGGTGGAAGCAACACTTGCAAACTACGAGGCCAAGAAAAAAGTAAGAGTGGAATGTACACGATGCAATAGATGGTTCTCTTTGGTGCCGGCAAGTGGTAATATTATCAGTTCTCTAAATGAACACATGAAATCAAAGAAGCACACTACTAATACTATAGTTGAGGCTTCACATGATATAGTTGTGTTGAGGAGTGGAACAGTTGGGAGATCGAAGAATCCTACCAATGAAAAGTCCCAACAAAGTTTGTCTAAGTTCTTGATCCCATCACTACCACCACCATTACATGGGGCTTCTACAAGTCCACATCCTTCTACTTCAGGTGTGGAAATTACCCAAGTTTTAATTTAATTTGAATTTGAATATGCACATTACTTTATTTATTATTACTTGTTAGTAGTAGTTAATAGATCATTAACCAATGTGTTTTTTCATCTTGTTCTAGGACAAATACCTCCCTCAATATTATTATGTTGGGGGTATTGGGATCACTATCTTGAGAGAAGAGGGGAGAGATTGGACACAAAGGTTATAATGGATGACCAACGTGGTGGAAAAATGTCAGCCATAGAGAAACATACCAGGAGAACACTAAATTATCATGGTATTGAATGCAATATTAATGGTACATACATACATATTCATTGCAAGAGGGTTCCTAAAACAAGAATACCTTTTGATTCATTGACATGCAATTTTTGTAAGATGATACCTAATTGTGATGACTTTCGAATGCGATTATATCGTGAATCAAGGAGCAACATGAAAAGACATGGGAGAGATACAGGGAAAGGGATAAGGTTGGACCATTTGACTCAAACCAAACTCAAAATTTTTGCAAGAGAAGCAAATGCTACACATAGGTTAACAATGCGATCTCTTTCATGGGAGAGGACAAAGGTTGCTACACTGTCTATAAGAACAAGGTCTCTAAGGGAAAAGTTGTTCGAATCTGCAGGAAGGAAGGATGTGTTCAGGTTTTGCAAGGATGTGTGTGAGGCTCATAAGCAAGGAAAATTACAAGGTAAAGATGTAGTTTGGGAATTTTTTCAAGATATATTTCACAACCTAGTTCGTTCAAAGTCGGGTAGAAGGTATAGTGCATCCACTCAATCCATTTATGAGATTATTAAGTTATGGGGAGGTCCTAGATTACATAGCTTTATTAGCTTGAATCTAGATCGCCCTTCGATATCTACGACTTTAAGGCAAGTTAGAAAATCATTGACATATATCCCAGGGGAGAAAGAGTACATTTTTGAGACAATAGGAAAAGTTTATGCTTCCTATAAATCCAAACATGGTATAGAGGGCCCAATTCCTGTATGCCTTGATGAAGATGAAATCGTTGTGAAAACATATGTAAGGTGGGTACCAAAAGGTGATACATTGGTGGGTTTTTATGGTAAGAAAGAAGAACATAAGTTCCAATCACATTTCTTGGTGATAGTTGGTGAGGGCGCTGCAAGCTATGAGATTATTACAAATGCCTTCAAGAATTGTGTGATTGGCCATTATGCACATGTTATTATTGCAAACCATTTACATGAGAAGCTTCCTCATTTGGTTGTGGTTGTTCATCCAACATGCTACAGGTTTGATGCAAATTTTGTCCATCGACAATGGGAAAAAGTAGAAGACCTATGGAAGAAACATGTGGAATATTTTTTAGGACCTATTATTGGTCATTCCTTAGATGGGGATAGTAGGAGAAGAATGATTATGTTGAAGGATTATTACTCAACGACAGGCATGAGATATCAAATTCCTTGGGAAGGGTGGAGGCTAACTGGGTTGTATGATGGCTTTAAAGTAACAGGACTTCATGACCAGGATTACATCCACAATGGCAAAAAGCTAGTGAATCCTTTGTTTAGTGGTCAACGAGATTTGATCGTTCGAAAAGAGTTGATTAGTTTTAACCATGTAAGAATGGTTTATAAAATTTTTAAAGTGGATGACCACAAGCTTAAAATTGATGATATAGAGAGGATTGATCGCCAAAATTGGGGTTCAGCACAATGCATTCCTTCAAGGCATGTCTATAGGTGCTTGAAGGAAATGAGATGTACAGGTGGTAGGAAAAAGAGGACATCGGTTACAGAGACCTATCTAGCAATCATTGCTGACTATATTGATATTTTTTTGTCTCCTAGTTTAACTCTTTGGGAAAGAGTGCGAAATTCTTCAAGAGTACATCATTTCTTCACCTTATGGCTATGCTGGGTCAGGGAATAGGAAAATACTAATGTCAACATTAATTTCATTAGTAGAGAGGCATATCAAGATGTGAAAATTTCTTGCCACTTTGTGGTTTTGTTGATGAGATTATTCCATGATCAATACTCTAACTTACCATTTTCATTGCACCTGACTGGGTCAGATGTATGTGAGAACTTCTTTAGCAAATTCGGTGGCATGGTTGGAGTAGAGAGGGCATATGATTTTGCTGACTTACTTCATGCTATTGGAACCCTTAATAGAGTTGTTGAAGAAGAATCGAATCCCCAAGGGCTTCGTTTCAATAAATCTCATAAGAAATAAATGAGTATTTGGAACAAATTGCATCAACAAACAGTAGAGGAAGGTGATTTCTTGTCACAATATGATTCAATTTCCACCAATAATAAAATTAAAGAAGCTCTCAAGATAGGATTGGAGGATGCACAGGGAATTTTACAAGGTCTTGGCATGCAACCAAAAAGACACACAGAATATTCTTGGTGGTTTAAACCATGGATAGAGGATCACAATGTTCCAACATTTGAAGATGTGGATGAAGTAGTTGATAATTCTCCACCGGGTCATTCCACATCCATATTCCAATCTTCATCTTTTATGGTACTCAATGATAGTGAATTGGAAACAATGGAAAGTGAGTGGTGGCACGAGTTGGATGGAATTTTAGATTATGTTGATGAAAATGTAAACATAACTACCAAACTAGTGGTGGAGCTCAATGGAAAGGACATGTACAAATATTGTTTGGTTAGTCAATTGAATGGAAATCTGACATTATCGAAAGATAGATTGACTAAAGTGAGGAATGGAGTATACTTCAGGAGAGATGAGAGGGCCCCCAAAAAGGGTGTTGCAATTGGTTTTGGAATTGGATCAGATTGTGCGGTGTTGTTTGAGAGCGAGTCTATATTTGTAGTTGAACGTACTACAAGAAAAGGTGCATCTCAAAGTACAAAGCATGACATTTCTTCTGGGACTTAGTACATTGGAAGAGTTCAAAGAATAAGAAAGAAGGATGGTAATATGGTGTTTGATTACCATAATGACATTGATCTTTTGGATAGGCCTGAAGGTGTTGAGATTCAATTTTGTTGGTACAATAGAATAAATGGGCAACGCATGTACAATTATGATTCAACAGATCATCTAGTCATACAACTTGAATCTATTATAGCAACGACAAACCTATCATACAATATCAAGAAAGACACATACAAGTTAGAAGAAAGTGACCACATAATTTTTGAGGATTTCATTAAAAATTTAAATAGGTGAAGCTTTCAAACCATTCTAATTTATCTCATCTTTTGTACTACTATCTTATAACTTATTTATGAAGTAGTAATTTTTGTATTATTGTTGATTCGTTTGTATAAATTTCATACTCATTTTATACTCATTTTAATTTATCTTATCTTCAGGTGTGGTGAATGGTTCGGATGCCGAACGGTTGGGATAACTCTATGTGAAGTTATCGATTGTCAAATATTTCTCTATGCATTCTTAAAGCATGGTTCTTGAAGGTTGTTGAACTGTTCGCTAGTTCAACAATTATGAAACCAGTTTTTGTTTGTCAAATTTTGGTGCCCATGCCCATGTTAGAGTTTTCATATACTTTCTTTTGCTACTTCAATACTTAAATGGAATATTACTTAATGTGTGTTTCTTGAAATGTGTTTTCTAAATGTTTTCTTAAATGGGATATCATGTTCTTTAATTTTGTCATGTTTGTGTGGAGTGCATATTAACTCATTAGGAAATTGTGATTGTTGTTGATTTGAAAGATGGCTAATATAGTGTGGAAATCTCTTGTTATAAAACTCATTGTTGTGCACCTTTTGTGGTATGGAGTGGGTATGATTGGTTCTACTTTCTATAACCAATGAATATTATACAGTGATGAAAAAATATATATTAAACAATGTACCTTGAGAGAGAGAAAATAGTATTGGTCTTGTTGGTCCTATGAAGGAGTTGCATGTCCACCTTATATGGTTCACCTTGACCTTTTGGGTTTGTTGTTTGTTTTGTTGTGGCCACCTGGGTTGAATCATGATCACCTCATGATCCTTTAGCTTACTTTGTCCATAGGTGATGTTTATTAATGTGTTGATACCTTACCTTAAGGAGCGTGACTGAAGTCTCTCCCTTTGCGTGATCTTTTCACGATCTTTGTTGATGCTCCATGTGATATCTTGCTGCACCACCCCCGTGACTAGGCTTTCCTTGTTACACCTTCCACGTGGTCACTTTGCACCAGCGTGACCGTGAATCTATTGGATTTTGGGTCCTCCCCCAGTGTGACCGTGGCCTGTTTCTTGGGTGGATTGTGGGTTCTTCCACGGTGTAACCGTGAGTTTGTTTCTTGGTGGAATGTGGCTCCTTCACCAGCATGACCGTGATTTGTTTCTTTGCACTTTCTTGGTGGACTGTGGGTCCTTCAACAAGGCCAAAAAACATGTTCCTTAGTGATACCTTGAGAGGTCCTTCTCCAGCATGACTATGATCTATTTTATTGGGTGGAATTTGGGTCATTCACCAGCGTGAAAGTGATCTGTTTCTTGTTGGATTGTGGGTGCTTCACCAGCATGATTGTGATCTATTTTCTTGAGTGGACTATGGGTCCTTCCCCAACGTGACCATGATATGTTTTCTTGGTGGACTATGTGTCCTTCTCCAGCATGACCATGATCTGTTTTCTCGGGTGGACTGTGGGTCCTTCCCTACCGTGACCATGAGCCTGTTTTCTTGTGTGAACTGTGGGGTCTTCCCCAGTGTGACAATGAGTTTCACTTTATGGGTGGATTGTGTTTTTTCAAGCATGACTGTGCAAAGTATGCTTGTGTGTCTCTGCAGTATGTGACTCCATCCTTACCCAGCATGACTGTGTTAACAAATTGACTGTACTGGGTATGAATGTGGTCGTTGACTAAGAAGTCTGGGTCAGTATGTTGTCAGTATGCTTGTGCTTTAACCCTCTCTGGATCTCTCGCAAGGTACATAAATTGTTTGTCTATATTGACTTGTCCCTTTGATGAAAAGATCAAATCTGAAAAATCTGAGTATATGCTTGATTCAAATATTGGTTATGATTATTTACTGTTGATATCTACTATACATTACCTTAGCATCTTGTTACTGTACATGGAATTTGATGATTCTCAAGGACCAACTTTAATGCAGTGAATAATGGAGTGTTAAGTTGAAAGAGATGAAAATTATGTTTGTTTGGTTTTATTGAAAAGTATTGGTTTTCTTGAAAAGTATAGGAAGCTTACTTTATAATTCTCTTTTCCTTTTACTTTATAAGTTTCTTGAAAAGTACTTGCAGGTCTCAAGGAGAACAATGAGGTTCTTTTACGGTGGATATGACCCATGTATTAAAGTATATGCAAACGAATATTTCAACAGGGTTGATGTTCAAGAAGCTCTTCATGCAAATGCTACAAGGATTCCTTTCAAATGGGCAATCTGCAAGTGGGTATCTGTATTCTAATCTCTAATAAGGTCACGTTATTTGTGATTCTAGACCATTTTAACTCTGGATATATTGGGATACAAAATTTTTGAGGGGCAAATCTCTTCACTCATGATGGATTGGATTAAATGAATCTATAATAATTTATTTATAGTTGTTTATGTTTCCATTGTTTAGGTATTAAGCATGCAAGTTCTTAGCTTGATGTAATAGCATCCTCCATCATTTTGGACGTTATACCTCAATTTCATCACAACAACTTATCTTTCATTTCATTTTCTAAATCCATATTCAGATCGCTTGATGTAGTGATTTTGTGTCAGAAAACTATATTCACACATAATTCTCAGTTCTTCCAATCTACACAAAACATATCAAAAGTGGTCTAAGGATTTGGGTTTACAGGTTTGTGCAAAGATTTTATATATGCATTGACCATTTCATGTTTTGAATATCTATTAGTCCTTAATTTAATTTAGGGTTCAATGAATACTGTTACTTCTAAAATTCTTCTTCTTCTTGATGGTCAATGCTCATAGTGGAGATATTGATGGAAGAGTACCTATAACTACTACGAAATATAGCATCAATGCATTACATTTTCCCATCAATCAACAATGGCGTCCGTGGTTCCATAGAAAACAAGTAATCTTTGAAATTCCCATCCTCGATTACAACAATTATCATAGTTATCAATGAAAATCTATGATATTGTTAGGTGTTTCTATGTCGTTTGTGAGTAGTTTAAGGTCAAGTGATTAGGATGCTTTTCTGTTAGTTTTAATTTGGATTTTTGTGATCAGTTTATTTAGCTCATGGTTGATCACTAGGATCTCCTTTTTATGAATTTAGGTGGCAGGATGGTTTATACAATATCAAGGATTAACACATCTGACATTTAGAGGAGCAAGACACTTGTTTCCCTTGAACAAAGGTAGCAAAGCATTATCAATGATTCAGGCTTACTTGCAAAACAAAGATATTCCGATAAAAAAGTGATTGTCTGGTTCAATTTCTGGGAAAAAATTCCATAATATGCTAAACAATCATCAACAACCATTGCAATGAGGACTCCAAATACTATATGCAATATGCATTTATGTAATAAGCTTTTCGCTTCTGGTGAAGAGCTAAACATTTCCCTTTATGCAAAAATCACACAAAAATGATGTGATCCTACGAGTTTGGGATATTTTTCAAAAAAGTTATTTTTTTCCCTTCTACTTTTGTTGTCTCTAGGATATAGCTCTCTTTGTTGTTTGCAATATCAAGCATTGCTTCTGTAACATTGTATAAACATAATTTTGTTTAGTCAAGATAATGAATTTATCAAAAATTTTGATATCAAAATATATTCAACATTTATAATTGGTTGTTAAATTTATCAAGATTATTTTTTCTGTCCACAGATGGAAAGGCCTGTTGGTTCCATGGAAATGCTAGATTCTCAAAAAAATGGCAGACTAGGGCTTAACATCATCCAACTAAATTTGTTGTAGCAATGCCTTCCTCATTCTTGGATTTTAGTCCCATAAGGCTGTGTCTTTGGCATACCTTCAGAGTCTAGTAATATTTTGTGAAGTGTGTGCTTTCAGGTTCTGTGGTTGAGTTTTACATGTGATCCAATAGATTATTTTCATGCATGGGCTAAGGATTATGCTACACTTGATAAGACACGGAGAAAAGAGAGGTATGAAGGTAGCCATCATTATAGAAAGTGATGAATTATATAAGATTTACACTTGTTTAATCTTGTTTTCTTTTTCTAAATGCAACTCTGTAGATAGTGACACACCATCCAATTTCATTGCTGCAGTATCGTTTATCTTCACCTTAAATTTTGATGAACCTGTCACCTTTTAGGATGAAGGTTCAGTGCCATATTTTATAGGGGAAACTTGCTCATGCTTGTGAATAGACAATTGCTTAGCTAATTTCCCTTGGATAAACTTCTCTAAGCCAGAATTCCCATGATCTTTCTTAAGGCCTCTGCTATTTTTCTTTGTTGGGGTCGCACAAGATTTATTCACCCTGCTTCCCTTTGACTTGTATTCATATTGCTCAGCCTCCCCCTTTTGTGCATCATAAGCCTTGATAGGAGGTATGCTGATTGAATTGACTTTCCTTGAAGCTAAATTTGAAACATATTTCTTCTTTGGAGAAGGCAGCACTGGTGCAGTCACACTCTGTAGCTTTTGTTCTTCCATTTTTGGATCAGCCAATGATTCAGTAGAAATTTTAGCATGTGCACTCCAGAAATCCAAATGAAGGCATTAATTGATCTGATAAATGATGTTCTTGCAGCACGCTCACCTTCAAGCTCAAATATCTCAACAGAAGTGTCAAAAACACTAAAAGATGTTGGAATGATTTAGGCCTTGTCCTGTACACTTGAGAATCTAGATTTAGATAATCCTGAGTGTGTACACTTGTATTCGATGTTGGAATGATTCAGGCCTTGTCCTGTACACTTGTATTCGATGAGTGTCTCAGATTTGAATGTTGGACACATCAGGATGACTTTTGTATTTGTAGCAATTTGAAGAATGGTGTAATAGTTTCTATAATATGCACAGATTCAGATACAGTGTCCAAGTTGACATGCATATACTGAATTAGATAGGCCTATTGTTTGAAATTGTTACATGAAAATAAAGAGTGGGTCAACAGGGAAGAAGACAAATTGTTCACTAGGTAAAATTTGCAATAAGATATTACAAATAGAGAAGTTGTGACCTTTGGCATATTTTTGTCATTGTGAACATCAATATTATTTCTTCGACCTTTGACCATAGCTGTTATAGCTTCTGTACGTTGTTTTAGAGGTATATAAAGAAAAGCTTGGGTGATGCTTTTTACTTGACTGACAAATGCCAATTCTTAGATGTTTTTCAGTTTATTTTCTCTATTTGTTGTTTAAGCTTATACATGGACCATGGTTTATCCCCAAACACTTATCTTATGACTAGTCAAACTATAATTGTAGGACCAGTCTTTGTTTTATCAAGCTGTTTATTGCTTATTCAATACAATACTGTTCAAGCATCACAGGGCTAGTCAAAGAGCGTGGTTGGTGCAATTTGTCTTCTGAGAAAAGGTCTTCTCAAGAAAATTCTCACGAGGGCATTCAATCACATAACATTTCAAAAGGGGCTTCATCAAATCTTCAAGAGGGGACCTCCTTGGCATGTTTTTGTTTTCTTTGATCTAAACTACATGTTTGCAATTTACAATTTTTCTCCAGACTTTGTCATTAAAAGACATCAGTCTAAAATAATGCAACCAGTTGACTAAGGTGCATGAGGTTGGAAGATGTCTAAGATGTTTCTATATTGAAGAAGTTGCTTCTATGACCAACAGATTTTGGATTGTTTTGTATGTCAAATTTTATTACCATTAGGAATTGTGCATTTCAGTAGTTTTATCAATATTATCTTTTGCATAAAATTTTATGCCCATGTTTAATTTTACTGTTGAATCTAGAGGAAGTCCCAAAAATGTAAGAAGACAACCTTTAGTTGTAATTGAAAATCATGCAGGTTTTTGCTCACCATGATCAACTTGAGCTTCGTAGTGGAAATTTAATGGTTCATTACAGTGGCTTCATTTTGAAATTATTTCAGTCTTCTTTCCTAATGTTTCTTTTCTTATCAGTCTTAGCCAAGGTCAAGGATATTATAGACTTTATCATAGTAGGTAAATATTTTTGTGTTTGAGGCATACATGAACACCTGCAAATACTTGTAAGATGGCATATACTATAATTAAATTAACAGAGTAATAGAAATACCGAAATTTAGTGATAAGGAATGAAGGTGATAATTCTTGTAGTAATTAGCTATACAGTTCTTTCTGGCAAGAAAATTTGTAATGAATAGGATGTTTTGCTTCTAAATTTTTGAAAGTGATTATGAATTTCAGAACATGAAAACACCCATGTCTGTAAGAAAGTCCATAATGATAAGAAAAGACACAATTGGAAAAGTGGTAGATAGGGGCAAGTCGGAAGTTCGCAATCATCAAGGTTTGCTATAATGAAACATGGTTTTAATAAAATTTCCTTGTTTTTCTGCCCACTTGTTAACATTTGGATCTTGGGTTGCAATGTTATATTTGCAGATGGAACTGTTGCAGGCTTCTGTGAAATGTTGGATGATTATCTTGAGAGAGTAGAAATTCCTGGAGAAGATGAAGGTGAAAAGGAAGGTGCATGGATTCCTCTTTCTGAAATAAAACTTCTTGCAAATGAAATCACGTCTGCACATTCAAGGAATACTTTACATCTAGCCCCAATGGAAACTATCGTAAGACTGTAAAGTTTACTTGATCGTCATATACGGCGTGGGAATGACATGACACTGGATGAAGAAGACGATGTGAGTTTAGATAATAATATGTTCAGTTAAATTTTATTTTCAAATTAACAGCATGGCTCACAGTGTGTGTGGGTGTGTGGCGGGGGGGTCCTATTAAATTTTTTATTTAAGTTCTTCAAGAAAGTCCTTATGTCCTACAAATGTTATGTTATTCATTTTAGGCATTGTTAGCTAAACACATTGTTTGATATATGTTACACAAACTAGATTACTAAGGAGCTCATGCATGGTAGTACTGGGTGATAGAAATCAGCCTTCTAGGTAATCATTAGGCTTTAGGGTGACTGGAAGAAAAGATGCAAGGTTTCAAGTGACAGGGTAGGTTGTTCTTTAGTCTGTTACACAATGTCCGAGGTATGTGATCTCCATACTCTGTTGAATAAAGAAGTGAATTAAAGTTTAGGCTTGGATTGTTGAGAATCCATTTTTTTAAGAATGTCACTATAATACTATTTCATGTGGATAGTCACACAACTAATATAAGACTTACACTTGTCTAAGCTTGTTTGATTTTTCTAAATGCAACTTTGTATATAGTGACACACCATTCAATTTCATTGCTACAGTACTGTTTATCGCCACCTTAAATTTTAATGAACCTGTCACCTTTTTGGACCTTGCACCTGATACTACAATGTTGCTAACTTTAGATGAGGATGGAAATGTGACCTCAAAGATGGAGATAAGCAGTCAGCTTATCCAGTGTAATGATATCATCAGGGTTGTTCCAGGTACTAAGTTTTCGATAGATGGGATTGTGATAAAAGGTCAGAGCCATGTTAATGAGAGCATGATCACAGGTGAGGCCAATCTAGTTGCAAAGAGGTCCAGGGATAAGGTCATAGGTGGAACCATGAATGAGAATGGGTTTTTTCTTGTTAAATTCATGCATGTAGGTTCATAATCTACATTGTCTCAAATTGTACAGCTTGTAGAGGCCACCCTGATGGCCAAAGCACCTGTACAGAAACTTGCTGACCAAATTTCCAGGTTCTTTGTTCCCTTGGTAAGTATATTATCGTGACAAGCAATTTAAATTATGCCAAGAAAATTTAACGTTTGATAAGGGAAATTAGATTTCTAATGATAACAATGGTGTTCAAGTTGTTGCAATTGCTAGTATAACGTGGTTTGGTTGGTTCATTTCTGGGGAAGTTGGGATCTTTCCTGAAACATGGATCCCAACATCAATGGATGGATTTGAGTTGGCACTGTAGTTTGGAATATCAGTGCTTGTCATTGCTTGTCCCTGTGCTTTGGGACTTGCAACTCAACTGCAGTAATGGTTGCCATAGGGAAAGGTGCTTCCCAGGGTGTGTTGATCAAGGGTGGTAATGCTTTAGAAAGTGCTCATAAGGTATTTGATTTCAGCTTATTAGAGAACATTATATTACTTGTTCGTTTGGATCATTAAGGCAGTTGTCCATCACAAAGGATCAAAGTCCACCTTTTGTTCTCCTTCAAAGGCCATTTTGCTTATCATAAAAGGTTGTTAATATTTTTCCCTTGAATAAAAATGTTGTAGCAAAATTTTACTTGGCAATAGAGGAAACAATATGTGATATGCTTTTGTTTGATTGATTGATTAACATCCATTATTTTTGGAAGAAAATTATTGTTGTTGATCTTGCATTCAACATGTACCTTCCAAATGGTCCATTAGTCATTTTCAAGGATGTTCTTGTCCTTCAAAAGTGCTACCTTAGAAAGGGGGCACTTCTTATTGATGTTCATAGATATTTTTTTCCAAGGAAAACCCTTGGATGCTTCCCCACATTCTTGGATGGTATCCTTAATAAATCTGTTGGTGTAGACTAGTGTAGCAAAATATTACTTGGCACTAGAAGGAAACAATATGTGAAATGCTTTTGTTTGACTGATTGATTAACATCCATTGTTTTTGGAAGAAAAGTATTGTTGCTGATCTTGAAGTCAAAATTTAGCTTCCAAATGGTGCATTGGTAATTTTCAAGGATGTTCTTGTCCTTCAAAAGTGCTATCTTAGAAAGGGGTGCTTCTTATTGACATTCAAGAGCATACAGTTTTTTTTCATGGGAAAACCCTTATGGGGAATCCCAAAGGATGCTTCCCCACATTCTTGGACAGTATCCCTAGTAAATCCATTGTTGTAGACTAGTGTTCCTAACCCAAGGGGATTCATACCAAGCCCTTGCAAGAACAGAACTAGCCAAATGGCCAACAAGTTTGGTGACAATTGGTTGAGCTAACCCCTTAGGCTTTTAGGAGTAGAGATATATGGAAGAATTGTAAACCTTTCTTGTTTATTCTACTTCTATGTACTTTGTAAAGTTTGGGCTCTAATGTTAAACATGTAAGGAACTCTGGAAGAATACCAGAAGAATATTTTTCACTTCAAATCCAAAGTGGAATGAAGACACCCTACTTTAGCTGCATTCTTAAACTCTTTTTTGATGGCTCCATTTTTTGTGGAGAAAGCTTCAGGAGCTTGTTCATTCTGTTTTTCCCCTTGCCCTTAAAATTTGAAGCTTAGTGTTCTCCAAAACTGTTGATTTTGTGGCCACTACATATTTTGGAGCAAGCTATTCACAATAGGGGCTACCTACAGTTTTGTGTCAGCATACATCCACTTCCTTTAAGAAGAATGGCCTCCATGTAAATGTCATTACATGATATTTCTGACATCATAACTAACCTGCTAGGACATCCAAAGGTGGACAATACTACTTCATCTTACATATTGTGACCTTGAATTCGGCAATCTGAGAGATTCTAAGAGTTAACAAAACCCTACAAAAGTTTAACTTTAACATGAAACAGTGTATAAATTTATCCAATACTACGTATAACGTTGTCATTTGGAATGTATGTTAATGCAGGTTAAGTGCGTTGTTTTTGAAAAAACGGGTACCCTTACCATCGGAAGACCTGTGGTAGTAGGGACCAAGCTCTTTACAAGCATATCTTTGCAAAAGTTGTGTGATGTGGCAACTGTTGTTCAGGTAATGCGTGACTATTCTTAGACTCCAACTGTCTGTCTTCTATTATTTGAGCTTGCTTTCAAAAGATTTTTCTTTTGTCCAGAAGCTTACATATAACATCCAAGTATTTGGATCACTAGATGGCGAAATTCCTTCGAAAGCCTGGAGATAATACTTAAAATGTTTTAAGCTGCTAGATATGGCGCTCTATTTCAATTTTCAAGCAATCCATTAATCTTATGGTCAAAGAAAAATACTAAATAGTAAGGTTTTGTTGTAGAAGAAGTAAGGAACTCAAAATTTCTACTAACATACTATCATGCAGGCTAATAGTGAACACCCTATGGCAAAGGTCGTAGTGGATTATACCCAAAAACTAAGAGGCAAATATGGGTCATTTACTCATAGTATTCATGGTTCATGCATGTCCACTCAAATTCCATCATCATAAATGAGGAGGATTATTATTTTCTTCTCTTGTTCTCCTTGTTTCCATCAGTATCATGTGCTAGGTATTTCAACAAGGGGTGGCTAGTCTCTTGAGAAGGTCTCATATCCCATAGATCAAGGAGTGGAGTGCATTTCTTTGTGTGGGGGGGGTCATAAAGTTCATTTTATTGAACAAAGAGGAGAAAGACCATAGAGGGAGTATCCTTAGTTCATTGTTAAGGAACCCTACACACTTATGAATAATTATTTTGCATGGTGAGGGAAAAGAATGAATGTCGAGTATCATGTCAATATACTATGTAGAAATATAAAGGGATATAAAAAATGTAAATGAAAAAATTGATACATGCAATATACAGTGAAAATAAGGGTTTTTTAATATTGGGAAGGCATATTGGGAGGGGGTTAAAAAAAATGATTTTGGGAGGTATTTTCCAATATTTTTTGAGAATAGGGGTATTGTTTCATATGCCACGAACGAATGTGCTATGGCATGGTTTCACTAAGTGAAGACCCCATGAACAAAACCAAGTGCTCCACCGAGATGGTAGATGCACAATTTTCTCCTTCTTCAAGAAAACTCCGAGTATTGGTGCATGCAATCATGTAGGCCCTTTGATGGAAGATCTAGATCAATGAGAGTGAATGGATCAATCCTACAATTTGATATTATTTCCAAAAAATCCAAAGTATTACTTTTTTGAACACCGGCAGCAACATTAGAGAGAGAAAGATCAAATTCCTCTTTATTTTCTGAAGCAGTCACTGGTAAAGTATGCACAAAATTTAAAATAGAAGAATCAATGAAGAATGTTTGCATAAAATGGAAGGAGAGTTTTTCTTCAATAAAATAGATTAGAATGTCTTCTTCTGGATCAACCATATGAGAATATGAGATATGATATATCTCATAAAATTCCGGAGTCGCAGGAGAAGGAGTAAGTCCAATGAGACTTTCTTCAATTCGAATTGACTGTGTGGAAGATCCTGCTTCTTCTTCATCTTGAAAAACTTCATCAAAGAGAGTAGAGGCCGAGAATTTTGAATAAAGAACTCTTGTGGTTCTATATGTGCTCTCCAAATTTTTATAATGATCCCCATTATGGTTGCCAAAGGTTCTATCCAATTCTGTCCAAAGATCCTTTGGGTATTCAACATAATCAATAAGGTAGCGCAAGCTTGGAGAAAATTCCATACATATAGTTCCAAAAGATATATCACCATCGTTTATCCATTCATTCTCATCTTCATAAGACTCTTTACCAAGTCTAATAGATACCTCATAGAAATATTGTCTCTTTAGAGATAAAATCATCTTTAACTTCCATTCTGAATATATTGTGGATAGAGTAAGAAGATGAACTAATAATCTCGAATCCATATGAAGTTGTACCTACAAAATATCACTGCAAAACCAAAAACAATTCACACTATGTCATAATTAATCCTTCCCTCTCGACATGTACACTTTATCAGGGTCCATCACGCCCATAGAGACTTCTCTGAACAAATCTAGAGTTAGCAATGCAAAGATTGCATGACTTATGTGGAAACCCAGTTGCTTCTGGTGTACAATGGAGAGCAGACATACTTGAAGCTTGCCTAAGGAGGCTCTGATACCATGTTAGAATTAATATGCCATTGATCTTCAAGAAATGAGTGATGTTCGATTATTAATTATTTGCAGTGAAAGGAATGAATAATACCTACTGAACAAAACAAATCTCACAGGAAATAGACAAGAATTGCTCAGCATAATTACAGTATAAACTTCATTAATCCCAGTAATATACAACAATGTTACATAAAGGAGATTTTGAATCATGAGGAAGGATTCAAATCTCCCAACTCAATATGACTTCCTGGCTAACTAGAAGTGTTTAAATCACTATCATAGTTCAACAAGCTAACTCCATATGTCTAATCTAGTCTCTCAATCAGTTACAATCAATCAAACCAGTCTAACTGTAATGGTAGGTGAGAAGTAGGTGAGAATAGGCTCCTTCCCACATGCAACCATGCATAACTGGTGCTAACTGAATGGGAGGATATCTAACTAAATGGAACCGAAGCATAACTAAGCTTGACTAGTCACATACTGCTAACAACTGAAGGAGGTTGGTGTAGATACTCCCAATGGCTCCTAAATTGTAGGGATTGGTCTAGGAGGCACCTAAACTAATGCATGAAGGTTCAGTCAGTTCCAGTTATCCTCTATCGGTGTTCCTCACACTCTAGTGACTGGTACATGTGTCCCCATTAGTCCATGTGGACCCAATGGTACTAGTGGACCCAATAATAATCAAATGACTCTTAAGTTAGGAAAATATAATCTAATAGACATTTTGGACAAGGGACGATTATAATTCCTAACAGCGTCCACATGTGTGATGTTGATTTCATGCTGGAAATCTCTTGGATCCCCTAAGCTGGTCTCATCAAATACTTTGTTGACTTCTTTCTATGGAAGGTCTTTCCATCCACATGGTATCTTTCCATCTTTCGAAATAAAATTGGCAGGGATAGCCGTATCCATGGAAATCAAAGTAGTTGATTCTCCTTTGAACTATAATTTAATTTTGGGGATAATTTGGACATATGCGATGCGCTATTCCATCGCCCATTTTCGAGTCCTTGTGTTCCCACATGAAGGAAAGTTGGTTACTGTTGACCAACTGCCATATACTCAGAAGGTTCGTTTGGAGAGCATTGAGTCTACCATACCCTTGATTAACCAATCACGCTTAGAAAAATGAAAGCTTGGGAGCTGCGATGTATACATCGTTGATGGACACTTCTATATACCCTCTCCTGTAAATTACTTAGGCTCGATAGGCGTTGGGAATAATATCTCTACGGTTGTATATAGAACTAATATGTGGGTCCTCCCTTTGTAAGAAGAACCTTAAGTGCCATTATCAACAACAGAGGTAGCTTAACAAGCTATATTTGATGCTACTTCTGATTCCATCATGACTCATCCAGTCTCAGAAGAGTTGGATGAAGCCTCCTTTCTCGCATGGGCAGAGAACTCTACATATTCTTACGATTGCTTAGACATGGTTTTTGCATCTGACAAATCCATTATGCAATCCATGTTTGGACTTGAAAATTTTTGGGAAAATCTCCATCATAGGTCCTACTTTCTTCCAGAACTAAGCAAGATAGAAAATTTCAAGTTCCATGTGAGACTAGCAGAAGGTATTGATCTTCCCGTTAATCCTTTACCTAAGGAGGGGATATTTGCCGAGGGGAACATGGAAAAAAATTTCGCCACTATCCCGATTAATATATCTTCGAAACCAGATGTCATGGAAAATGTATGTATTGGCAAATTGTTCTCCCGAAGAGATTTCCAATTACACTTCCCTATTTAAGCAATTTCATGATGTTTTCTCCTGGTCATATGAGGAGATGCCAGGAATCAATACATCAATTGTGGAACATGAAATCCAAACTTACCCTAATGTAAAACATGTTCAACAAAATATTAGACCTGTAAACCCATGGAAAGCGGTAGCCGTCAAGGTTGAAGTGTAAAATTTGTTGAAAAGCAGTTTTATCTACTTGATCTCTCTGACAGAATGGGTATCCAATCTCATTCTGGTACATAAGAAACAAAGGACTATATGCGTCTGTATATATTTCCAAGATTTACACAAGGATTGTCCCAAACACAATTACCCCACGCCAGTCATTGATCATATCATTGATGCATGTGTGGGTAGTGAGGTGTTTTCATTTATGGATGGTTTTTCAGGCTATAACCAGATTCAGATCAAACCGAAAGACCAACAAAAAATTGCCTTCATTTTTCCATGGGGTACATTTACGTACAAAAAAATGCCTTTTGGCTTAAAAAATGCCGAATAAACCTTTCATTGTGAAATGAAATTTTTCTTCCACAATCTTAAGCATATTGTTGAACCATACTTAGACAATCTTCCTGCCCATTCTCGAAAGAGGAAGGACCATCCAGATCATCTTCGCTTAATTTTTGAATGATGTAGACACTATAAGATCCACTTAAATCCCCATAAGTGTGTATTCTGCGTCACATCAGGGCGGTTACTCGATATCATAGTTTTCAATAGGATTATAAGGGTCGATCCTTTAAAAGTTGAGGCAATTGTCAATTTTCCTCCTCCTCGATTCATTAGACAATTGCAAAGTCTATAAGGAAAGTCTAACTTTCTTCGACGATTTATTGTAAAATATGCCCAGATCACCAAGGGTTTCATGCGCTTTCTTAAGATAGACACCCCATTCCTATGGGACGAAGTTGCACAAAAATATTTCAAGGCATTGAAAAAAGCACTACTATTGGCTCTTCTCTTGCGTCCTCCAGACTACACGAAGGACTTTATATTGTATCTGGTTGCATCTGATTCAACTATAGATGTAGTGGTGTTTCAAGAAGATGACGAGCTCTAGGAGAATGTTGTTTATTATCTTAGTCATGCTCTAGCTAGTCTTGAACTAAGATACTCTCATGTTGAGAAACTGGCTCTGGCGGAAGTTTATCCCATCAAGAGTTTGAGACACTACATTTTTCTAAGGACAACCATGGTGGTTGCGGACGTTAATCCATTTAAATATGTATTATCCTGAATAATAATTAGGGGAAAGTTTAACAAATGGATTGTCACTCTCCAAGATTTTGAACTCGATTTTCATTACACTAAATCTAAGAAGTCCCAAGTATTCGTAGAACTGATTTCAGAATTTTCGACTGAAGAAACCGTAGTGATAGAAGATCAACCATTTCTGGATGAGTACGTTTTCTTAATTTCAAACTCTAATCCTTGGTACAGGGATATCCTAGTGTATCTCCTAACTTTGAAATGTCCTGTGACCTTCTCATGGGAAGATCGTCATAAGCTGAGAGTAAATGCGAAAAACCACCTCATAATCGACGATCATTACAGGAAATTTGGGGTCTAAAATGGGCCTTATAAGAAAATGTGCCAACAATAAGTTCTTGTGAGTTGGAATTTAAGAACCAATATAATTCCAATAAAATGAGTCAACCATAATGGTTGAATTGACATATTTGTCATAAAAAAACTACTTTTTTGTTCATATTTTCGACATATCTCCCTGTGTTTTTACTCAAATTTTGATCGGGAGAGCTCATTAGATGTAGAATTTGATTCCACATCCAACGAGTACCACACTGCATACTTTTTACGGACCCCACTACCCCAAAAACAAGAAATACCTGGAAAAATGTGATGATGACATCATCATCACATTTTTCCAGGTATTTCTTGTTTTTGGGGTAGCAAGGTCCATCAGAAGTATGCAGTGTGGATACTCATTGGATGCGAAATTTGATTCTACATCGAACGAGATTTCCCGATCAAAATTTGAGTAAAAACACAGGAAGATATGTCGAAAATATGAACACAAAAAGTAGTTTTTTTCTTTTTTCCTCCAAAATTAATAAATATTATTTTATTATTTTATTATTTTCCTTAGGAGGCCCATTTTAGACCTCAAAATTCCTCTAATGACTTTATATAGATGAGGGATAGATTTCATCTTGCATCGATGCCTCACCCATGAGGAGGTTGAGTTTGTCCTAAATGATTCTCACAACGGAGAATGTGGGGATCATTTATCTGGGTTAGCAATGAAACAAAATATTTTATGTGCCAGTTATTTATATCCCACCATATTAAAATATTATGTGGAAGCAATGAAACACTTTCATCTGTGCTAGCTTTACACCAGGAAAATGAGGTCACATCCTAATCCTCTTTACCCCATCATCGTGGTAGGGCCCTTCATCAAGTGGGGGGTTGATTTCATGACCTGCAAACGAGTGTCTACTGGGGGGCACAAGTATATCATTGTCAATGTTGACTACTTCATGAAGTAGGAATAGGAAATTCCTACCTTTAAAGATGATGGTGAGACGATGACGTATTTCATTTTCAATCAGATTATTGCTTGGTTTGGCATCTTGAAGCAGATTGCCACCAACCATGGCAGTCACTTCCAGAAAATGATGATGACAGAATTGGCCACTATGTTAGGTTTTAGGCAAGAACACTCGTCTTCCTTTTTCCCATAAGAGAATGGACAAGTAGAAGAAATCAATAAAACTTTGAAAACCATTCTCAAGTGAACTATTAATTCTAGTAGGTCAAACTGGAACATTATGTTGTATCTAACACTTTAGGCATATCAGACCAATGTTAATACTTCCACAGGGTTTTCACCCTTCCAAATTATTCACGGGGTGGAATCAGTTACGTCCGTTGAATGCGAGATACCATCCTTGAAAATTTCCATTCACGTACTTCCCGACACTACTGATGTTGAGGAATGTTTGCTACATCTAGAGCATATAGATGAGCACTGTTGAGATGCGCTCACTACAAACAAAGAACACAAGGACTAGGTGAAAAATCAATATGACAAAGCCGTATAACCTAGGGTTTTCTCTGAGGGAGAACTTATTTTGGTCTGGGACCAAGAAAAGGAACCCTTGGGGGAAAGAAAATTTAAATCCATGTGGGTAGGCTTGTACGTTGTGTCAAAAGTTTTGAAGAAGGGAGCATACATGGTAATCGATTATGATGGTAATAAGCTGTCGGAGCCTCGAAACATGCTCTACCTAAAAAAGTATTCCACCTAGGAACTATGGTTTTTCTTGTATTTTATTATTGTATAATTCTATAAATGGCCATTAGTGGTTAGTGTTTCTTACATAGTTTGGTGTTGTTTCAAATGTCTTTGGAATGGTTCATAGGGTTTGTTGATGGCTCTATCTGTCACACTTGCAATCTGACTTCAGTTGCCTGGGTCATTTATGCACCCACATGACAACTGGTTGCCTCAAGAGGCGTATGCTTGGGTTCTACAACTAACAATGTAGCTAAGTACAGTGTTGTAATTGAGCTTCTTTGGGATGCTATTTCACGTGGTATTACCTTTCTGGAAATCATTCTTGACTCCTAGTTAGTGGTCTCTCAACTCAATGGGGTCTACCAAGTGAGACACCCTACTCTTTTACGCCATTTTTTAAGAATTAGGTTACTTGAGAGAAATTTTGAACACATTGTATATCAACATTTTTCAAGGAATCAAACTACTATTATTGATGCATTTGCGAACTACATATTAGACTGGAATTTTTCACACACTTTGTAAAATTAAAATACACAGATACATTTGAAACACATGTAAATAAACAATATGTGTGTGTGTAGAAATATGTCCATATACATCAAGTTTCTGGTCTGAAGATCTAGTCAATAAGTACATCAAAAATACAAAATAGGATCAAAATCCAACTAAGCTATGGATGCTCCTCAGCCTCATCGACAGTAGCTGCCTCCATGAGCTCTCGATAACAAAAAACAACCTGGGTACTTTCGAAGAAGGCGTAACCAGGATGGAGGTACTCCTACAACATGCTCCTGCATAACTATAGGAATTCTCTCCATTCTCAGTGTTTGTATATCATGGGTCATCTTGGCCAGCTTCCCCTCTACAATATGAAGCATAATGTCATCTCCAACACCGTCCACGGGTCACACAAAGGTCCTCAGATGACCATGTAGTCGAACAGGTCCAATATCTACATATTATTTTTAAATGTATCAGACTCGAATACATATGTATATACAACTTTATGAACAAAAACTCATAAGAATTAAAATTATTCAAACAATGAAGAAAGACTCGAGTTGACTTTCTTGTACTCGTTAAAAATTAACAAGAAAGGAAAGGAACTTCTTCACTCTTTGGGTTTTAAGTTTGTTGGTAGCATGTCATCATTTAACAAAGCACTAGTTTGAACCTCCCGATACTCATGTTTTCACTTCTCATCTCAACTATCACTTCGACTCATTACTCCTCCACCAGCCCTGAATACATGGGGAATCTGTTCATGTCTCCTACATGATAGATAAGTCTAGTTGTACCAATTTAAAGTCTAAATATGCCTTGGGTCATCTCCTTGTTGTGCTCACTGTTCAAGGATCGTCACTCCCCTATCTATCTATCATGATCCCTACCATATTCATCTATGAGATAATATTATGTATACCTTCCCTTATAGAATATATCAGTTACTCATGTGACTTGTAGAAGGATTCAATTCCTTCCACCTCACACAACGACTACCAATCAGTACCTCCTGCAGAAGAAGACCTAGAGTTTCAAATATAGTACCTTAGGATCCACTACCCATATTGGTGGACTCCTTTGCACTGGTTTTCAACATAACTCTTTAACTGACACTCCGATGGTATCCTTCCATGTTTGACTTCAACTCATATATTCAAATGGTAGGATTCGTATTGGTTTCGATGGATTTGGATGAATACCTTAGGTTACAACCTATATGACCTATGTTGCATAAGATTGTGCTATGATCCTGCAACTCTATTTCCAGCTATTGAAGACTCATCATTGTACAATTGTGGCTTTGATCCACAATTGTAAAACATGTGTGGCCTTGTTTCCCGTACTAAATGATGTAAATGTAAAGGATCTAGTGTTCCACATTATTGAACATGGCATCCTTAGTTATGATTTTGTAAATGATCTTGATTTGTCTGTTTTAGGTACCTCTCTGCAACCTTGATACCGAGTCTCTCCATGATAAAAGATTGGTAATGCATTTCGACCATTGCTTCCCTCTGAACTCATACATTAGGGGGCATCTGTTATACTATGAAATGGCACTTCTCCATCTGAGTACCGACACCCAATTCATTGGTACACAAAAGGACAATGTGGATTGAAGTTTCCCAAACACTATAGATGAAGAGAAGCCTTAATACATACTTCTTCCTTCAGCCTTTCTCATGTTTATAAATAGGTTTGTCTTGTATTCACGACTTTGCTTCTGACAGGTCAAGGTTCACTCACGGGTATGCTCATATAAAACCCACGAGTCAAATATTAAATGTTGCATTAGCAAGTTTCCTTCATAAGATTCATGAATCACTCATGAGCATCCTATATATGCACCCGCAAATACATTAAGACAAAATTTAAAAAATTAATCATGATTAGTTAGGGGTAGTTGGGTTCGAAATCATAGCTTCCCTAAATCCCCTAACCATCCTAGACCTCATAACTCCTACTCATCAATAAGTATAAATAGAGGGGATGGGTAGAGGATAGGGGAAGCAAGTTGAAGAGAAAGGTTATACTGGAGGAATCCATTGGAAAGAGGAGCAAGAGAACTCAGTTTCTTTGTCAGCAGAGAGGCTTGTCTTAGATAGGGTTGTAATTTTTCTTGCAACTTTTGAATAGAGAGTGAATTTATTCCATATTGTATTTGTACATGTTGTTATTGTTATGAATTATGAAATTTATTGCTATTAATTATTATAAGCAATTATAGTATTTTCATCTTTCTTTATATAACAATCAGGATTTCTGTGGAAAAACATTAATCTCTTTTGCATGTACAGAAGGTCAAGAGCTTGAAGAGCATTGGAGAAAGAAGGATAAATCATGGATCAATCACCGATAATAAGGTACATATTCCATTCATCCTATTTCTCTCATTTATATTTCTGTATCCCCTTATGTATGGAAGCCAAAACCTAGTATTTTGGTGACCCTAGGACCCCAAGACATAAGGTAGATATCCCTCATAACATCTATTACTAAGAATCCTCACCAATACATGACCTCTCCTTCGATGCCAACTCATTCCAGTACCACCCCTAGTGTCTCCCAACCAGGTTATGCCCCTAATTTTTCACCCGTAACGACTCAGCTCGGATCCAAACCTTCCTATGCATCGCCCACACGAGTTCCTCACATCCACATACCAAATTGCTTGGAACCTTGATGTAATGGCCAAACGATAGGCTTTGTAGTGCCTCCAACCGCTTATGCCTATTACCCACCACTTGTGCAACCTACACCTGCTCTGACCCCAACTCCTCTTGATCCTCAAGGACAGGTCTACTCTAAATAGAACCTCCAAAATAAACCCACCCCCAATAACCAACAAGGGCAGGGAAGATGAAAGAGAGGTAGCTAGAATCGGGGAAACAACCAACCTCAAGGAGGTGTCCAACAACCCAACCCTCTGAACAAAAATAGAGCTAAACCCCCTACAAAAAATCCCCAATGTCCCTCTAGACCTAAGAAGAACCATCAGTTGCGTACTAACCATGCATGTGTTATTTGTAATACTTACGACCATTATACACATCAATGTCCACATATGAATAGATTCCACCATTTACTACAAATGGATAATCATCGTGACCCCAAGGCGATCTTTCCAACTCAACCAAATCCAGCACCACTGGGTCCTCCGCCTATGGTGTTGCAAAACCCCTTACTAAATCAAGGAATGGTTGCAACCCAACCCTTGGTACCAAAAACCCCCACACCCACTCCTGTAGATCCACCCATTGATCTTGGTGTCCATCACCTTATGATGTTATCATCTGATGTCAACTTAAAACCTTAACGAAACCAATATGGATCCACCACAAAATCCATTAATCCCTCTATGACATCTACCTCCACTGCTCTTGATATGAATTTACATTTGATGAGAACCCGCACTGACGGGACTTCCAAATTCCCGCAATTCCCTTTGCATCGGGTTGTGAGCAATCCCACTGTTAGAGCCACACTTAACTATAATATTGTTGATGACTTGGCCCAATCTCCCTTGACCCTGTACGCTCTGGAAGTTCTCAAAAAATTTCATTCGCAATGCAAAGCGATGTTATTCGTGTTACATTCCATCGATCCCTCTGATTCATGGTTGATCATTTTTTACTTGGATCAAGGAGAACCTCAGATACCATCATCTTCCATGTTCCAGGTTTCGGCCATGATTTGTAATTTGGTCATTCATTGATGCATCATCGATGAGGGAGCATCCACCTGCGTTATGTCAACCTTTGTTCGGTACAAACTGAGATCCCCAACCCTTCAACCTTCCACCACTGCCCTTCGCACCTATGATGGACATGTTTCTCAACCCTATGGTGTCCTCACAAATGTCCTTGTTGAGTTAGCCAGAAAAACCATGTTGATTGACATTGAGGTTGTCAATGCCCAATGCGATTACAACGTCCTCCTTGGATGTAGTTATATGTATGCAATGTGATATGTTTCCTCTATTGTGTTTCGACTCTTGATGTTACCCCATGATGGGAAGATCGTGACCATCGACCAACTGATGTATTATGATCCAAAGGGACCGACCACATCGAAACATGCCCTCCCTACTATCGACACTGCCATCGACAATGTTTCCATACCTTCCTTGTCTTTCATTGGCTCAAGATTATTTTCCAACCCTCCTTTGATGAACATTTTTTCCTTACCACACCCTCCTTCACCAACTTATATATCATATTTTTTCACTATCACGTCCACTTACATCCCGACCTCTTTGCAACCTCAGTAGCAACCTCAACCGCAGACCTCAATGAATTATTGGGGTCCATTTCCCGTACACACGATTCCCTTCCTTTTTCCACCTTTTTTCATTATGAGTAAGCCAGTCATGACTACTATCAACCTTTCGGGTCTCACTTTGGGTATTCCCGTGTGGTACCTTGACCCCCCCAACCTTCCCCTGACTCAACAGATCATGTTGAATCCTGTCCCACCTATTAAGATGATGTCACACCCACCTCCTAGTACACAAATGACTGTTTATATCTCTACTGCTTCCTCCCCTCCTCCCAAGAATATTGGGGGAAATATGCCCAAATAGACGACAAAATCATTTCCTCCTCCTACATGCCCTTTATGCGATGTCTAAGGCCATGCAACATACAATTGTACCGATTTTCCTATCCTTCACACTCACATGCACACTATAGTTGAGACCTATGATGCTCCAATTTTCAACGTACCAACCATACCAGTGGTTAAAAAGAAATCTCTACAAACCAACCACTCATGTGCATTTTGTGGCCTATATGGTCATTATTAATACCATTTCCAAAACTTTCTCGAGTATCGGTTGCTCCTAAGTGACATTTTCAAGCACTACTGTGAGTTTGAAATCACCATCCTTGAGGAAATCCAGCCTACACCTCTTCCTCAGACAACACTAACACCATTTACATGATCTCTGGCTCCAGTATTCCTTACCCTCCTCAGCCATAGAAGATCCATCTGATCTATCCACATGCTACTTTTACAATGACGAGGATATCCTTGAAGCTCTTTCAATTGCTGACTATCCTTGGGATGATATGCACCATCACTGCTTTTTTATTCCTGATGAGCCTTCTTCATTGTCAGACCAATTCTCTTTCAAAGCGAAAGACTTCATCCATGTAAGTGTCTATTGGTTTCAAAACCCAATCTTGACACCTGACGCCTTTGAAGAAGGTAACACGACCAACATTTCACCAACCATTAAAGTCGATATATCAAGCATCCCCATGATAGTTGAGGATATTACCCTCGATGCGTCTTTATCCCCTGAAGAAGTCACTTCATACAAAACACTTTTCACGAATGTCGTGAAATCTTTGCTTGATCATATACTGAGATGTCTGGGCTTGATCCATCCATCGTCAAACATCGTATCGATACCTGGCATGATGTTCCCCCGTTCTCAAAAATCAACATCCTATCCACCTGTCAAAGGCCCCTACCGTTAAGGATGAGATAAAAAAACTGCAGAAATAAGGTTTCATATGTCCCAATGGTGTATACCACATAGGTTTCCAATCCAGTTCCTGTCAATAAAAAACAGGGTACCATTCATGTCCGTACTGACTTCCGTAACTTGAATTTGGCTTGTCCTTAAGACAACTTCCCCAATATGTTCATTGACCAAATCATTAACGCTTGTACCAGCCATGAAGTATTTTGCTTCATGGATGGTTTTTCCGGCTATAACCAAATTCAGATGAACAAAGAAGATTAGTACAAAACCACTTTCACTATCCCCTGGGAATTTTTTTTTATCGTGTTTTGTTGTTTGGCCTAAAAACTGTTGGAGCCACCTTTCAACGTGCCATGATCTTTTTCTTCCACAACCTCATTCACATTATCTTGGTATATTTACATGACCCCATGGATCGATCTCAGAAGTGTTCTCAACATTTGGACGACTTACGACAAGTCTTCCTGCGATGTCACAAATATAACATTCACTTGAACCCCTCAAGTGTGTATTTTGTGTCCCAGCTCACCGCTTACTAGGATTCATTATGTCTCACAAAGGGATTGTTATGGATCCTTTGAATTTTTAAGCCATCCTGAATCTCCCCCCCCCCCCCCCCCCCACATACTCTGTGCTAATCGCAGGTCCTCCAATGAGTATGTGACAAAATTCCATGGATTCTTATGCTTGCTCTGTACCAACATTCCTTTTGTATGGGATGAACATGCACAAGGTGCTTTTGATGCATTGATACAAGCTATGACTTATGCTCCATTGTTGTCTCCTCCCAAATTCACCAAGGATTTTATCCTCTATGTGTCAGCATCTGAAAATGCTATTACTGGAGTCTTGGTCCAAGAAGACGATGCTCATCAAGATCACGTGATCTATTACGTAAGTCAAAAACTTTCCAAACCACCTTTACGTTACTCCCATGAAGAGGATCGCCCTTGTCGTCGTATTTTTGGTACAGAAGCTACGTCTCTACATTCTTTTGAGTTGAACTTGAGTTATAGCCGATTCCAACCCCATGCACTATCTCTTGAGTTGACGTCTTGTCCAAGGTCGTGTTGTTAAGTGGATTTCCATTCGCCAAGAGTATGACTTGGAATTCGTCACACCCAAAAGCACTAAATCTTTGGCGTTATCTTCCTTGATGGAATACTTCCCTTCATCGTCTACCTCACCCCATATCACAATCAATCTTCCTAATGAATCCTTATTCATTATCTCTACAGAAGACCCATGGTATGGGGGCATCCCCCTTTACTTGTGCACACAAAAATTTGGGCCCCATTTGAGTCGTGAAGATCGTCATTGCATTCAGAACCAAGCTACTCGATATCTCCTTATCAGTGATGTCTTGTACCACCAAGGTGTGGACACTATATTGCATCATTACCTCATCCACGATGAAGCCAAACAAATCCTCAATGACTGTCATAGTGGAGCCTGCATTGGCCACCTTTCTGGTTTGGCTACTGCTCATGTCTGGTCCTGTACGTTAACCTACGTACGAGAGTCAGATCAAAAGGTTGGTGCAAACTTCCTCCACAACTACCTAATGGGAAATTAACCCTAGACATCGAAATTCCTTCACCATATGTCTCCCTTTGTTGAGATACCTCAAACCATGGAATTTTGACAAGTGTATAAAAGAAAAAAAAAACTGGCAAGGTATTACTAAGTGAGTTGGTTTCCCATCCCATAACTCCCTTGTGGTTATGTGTTCCCAAAATATTGTGGCTTCTATAATGACCCAACCTTGAAGGCCCGGAGTGGCATTCATGTATACTTCCTCTCATCATGCCATCATAGAATTGGTCATGAATGTAACATTTAGTGATCACATACTATCAACATCATAATAAAATATGCATGCTACCATATGCCATTATGAGAATATACTACATGTTACGACATGCTATTATGCAACATAACATCTTCAAGAATAACAATGGACTGCATGCTATCGTATGTCATCACACAAACATTTATCAATATTATGAGTATGAGGAACCATATGTGAATTCATCTTAACATGAAAGAATAACGTCCTCCCTATGAATGTGAAGGGTCTACATGCTACTAAATGGCATCATGAAACATAATATTATCATATATTATTATCCTCATAAAACATATATCATAATGAATCATAAATCATTTCCATAATTTCCTCTCAATAATCTCAATTCATAGTATGGAATAAAGCTTTCATTGAACTCGTCCATTCATTAGTCATGTCATTTTAATGAAAGACATAATAATTGCCGCCATGATAAATCAATACAAAGCATGTGATGAATCAACATAATTTCATCAACACAATTAATTCAATCTATGACATACAATGTAACGACATAATAACACGATCATAATCGTTTAATCCATATTATATATGAAAATAACATAATAACGTCAACTGGATCAATTTTGCCCATAAAACATCATTATGATCAACTAATCCTTAATACTAGAAAGTAGCATCTTCTCATGATATCATCATTATTCCAATTTATAACAATAAGAGTCATCATCATAAACATGATCACATACTGGAAAAATAAGCATTACATAAAATCATCACGTCGTCATCTCATTATAACACCATATCATAAGTTATCTTCCACAAAAAATTATATGTCATACCATCAAATCATTTATCAACGTGTATGCATGTTAAATACCTAAGTATTCATAACCTTATGAATGTGATAATAGTCTCACATAGGATGTGTAGAACAATTAAGACATCATGAAAATTCATAGAATTATTAATCAACTCTAACCAATTCTAGTATTGCATGAAAAATCAATTATATGTACAGTATATCACATTTAATGCCATAGAATGATTATCCATTACCAATTTAGTATCTGGATAGGATTAAGTTTTCCAATTTAGGTTGTCTCTAAAAAGGTTCACCATGATATACCTTCATGAGTGCTAAGAACAATAATCTGTGTGATAGTTTTAATCGACACATTAATAAGCTATAGAATTTTCACATATTCAATTAATCCTTAATCATCTATAGCTAGAGTAATGCATTCTCATTTGAAGAACGAAATTCGTAAGTAAGTGGATTAATGACATCTATCCTAAAGTTACTAGTGCAATAATTAGCTTAACTAATACATGAAGAGTTGGATACTAGTATGACATCAATTAACCTTCGTATCATGCTCAATCCATTTGTATGAAAGAATGGTTACCACTTATCTTGGTTCAAGCTTAGAAACATTATCTTACCTAATGAAAGTACAAAATTAGACATGGAGATGTTGTCTTCTTCCTTCTCCTTACTTTCTATATCATGTAGTAAGTGTTGACATTTTTCTACTCAACTAACTATAGGTTCCTTATTTTTATTTTTTTTAAGAGACAACATCTCTCCATGCCATGTTTTCCATGTCCTGCTTTATGATTTTAATAAAAAAAATCTTAGTTTAAACACTGCACCTCGTGATTAAGCATATAAAATAAGTCTACTCCCACATAATCACCAAGATTCCTCCTTGTAAAAATTTTGTTACTCATTGAGACTTGTTTCAACTATATAATATTATTTGAATACTCTTCACCTAGATTTGCTTTACTTATATGATTTTAAAGCATATCAAAAAGAAAAATGAAAGTAACACGTTATTTAGATACGTATTATTCACTTCTTCGTTGTTTTTCATGTAAATTGCAACCCTTGTCTTTTCTTCTTTTCTTTTTTTTGGTTAAGATATATTTCTTATTATGGAAAGGCACTCCAATGACATTTGTATAATTTGTATGCTTCTTTATTAATTAGGGTGTAAGACTGGGTAGAAATAAACTCATTCTAAACATCTGGAACATTTATGAGGGTACTTTGAGAGATTTGTGTCTAGCCTATAAAAGATTCGAAAAGCAAAGGGTGAGAATGATTTTTTTTAATTAAAAAATGAACCTTTTTCTCCTTGAGCCATTCAAATACACACTAAGTGCAAATAAGTATCGTTCATGTATTCAAAAACACCAATTAGATTTACACCATTTAAATATAATCAATTTACTTGCTCTTAGCACTCTCCTAATAAGTTATTAAGTTATTTAAATTCTAGGTTATGCAATTTTCTCTATAACATAGTAGTAAAGGTAGCTCAAGTGCCTTTTAAAAATACTCCTTCCTAGGTATAGCACATATCCCATCAAATGGAGTAATTGATTCACTTATTCCAAGTCCTCCTTAGCAATTTTTTGTTTGTTTTATTTTGCGTTTATTTTCATGTAAGAGAATGAATAACAATCTACTCACTACGAAGAATGAGCTTGAGCTTGATAATTATTTCCATTATATGATGCATCCATCGTTACTACGTTGGTTATGATTGTGAATATATATTTTTTTTCTCGATTGTGAATATATTTTTCTTTCTCGATCGTGAATGTGTATTTTTATATATTTTTTCACGATGGTGAATGTGTATTTTTAGACATATTTCAATTGTCTAAAATTCTTATGTTATGTTCCGAGATGTTCATCGTGCTTTCCCACGAGGATGAAGGTTATAATTCTAGATCTTCTTGGTCGAAAGTGTTCATCATATAGATGATAATTGTAGATCTTTTTGGTTGGAAAGTGTTCGTCATATAATGGTCCTTAGGCATGAACATTTTTTCAATCCCCATTTCTTCAGGTATGAAAGGGTTATATTGATTCATACTTACATTAGTAACAACTTTTAAAAAAACAAATGTGAAGATAAAAGGTATAGAAAACAGGGATGATTTTAAGGAACCATATTTATTTAAAAGTGTATAAATGTTGGCGAATATTACTAATTCTTAAAACGCCAACTATAAAATGATTGACGTTATTTTTCAAAAAATATTTTAATTTCCAAGGATTTTATATCGTCTATATAATAATTTGGCGATTTTTAGGGTGAAAAAAGTTTGCCCCGTCAAAATTAGGCGAAATAGGGCTTCAAAAAATGCAAAATTACGAATCTTTTTTGGGAAAAAACATGGAAAAATAGCCCACTGGACTAAAATTCGCCCCTAAAATTATCCCTGATAGAAAACCTGGATTGACCACATTTATCGAGTACTTTACTATTTTCTTTTTTATAGTTAGACAAAGTAAACCATAATTCATACTCACATTAGTAACAACTTCACCATAAACAAACAAATGTGAAGGTAAAAGGTATAGAAAACATGGATTGACCACATTTATCGAGTACTTTACTATTTTCTCTTTTATAGTTGGACAAAGTAAACCATAATTTTAAATATATTTGAACTTATCGGGGTCATACAACTTTTGACATGCGTTAAAGGCTAGTTTAATATTCTTTGTGTTGGAGTATTGATGAGTAATAAGATCTATTTATCAATGTTTTCCAAGTTTTTGGGACGCAGAATTATGAGTAATAAGATCTATTTATCAGAAGAACAAAAATCATGTTTAATAAGTGATTTTGCTTGACTAAAGGGTACATTTAGATTAAGGTCATGATAGAGGAGTTTAACAATTAGCACCACTAACATCAAGGTACATAGAGAGGTTGATGTGTTTGATTAAATGACAATCCCTTAACCTCATACATGATAAAATCTAGTGGAAACATTGCAATCCATGGGATCTAAAATTCTACTTTTTGCATATGAACTTTGATGAGTTTGGAACCACTCTCAAACATCCTGCAACAATTAATGGTACTGTTAAAACTTTAAGTAAAAGTAAGGATAGAAAATGAAAGATAAGGAAAATACCATAGAAAATGAAAGATGTAAGGATAGAAAATGAAAGATAAGGAAAATACCATAGAAAATGAAAGATGTAATGATAGATAATGAAAGATAAGGAAAATATCACGTTTACTTTAAGAATTTAACATTACCATTGCTACTGGAGCGCCTAAGAGCACCCTACATTGGTGTTTAGTATTGGAGTACCTAGAAGCCCCCACTTCATGAGTATGTGCTTCAAAATAAAGGACAAACTACCCCTTACGTTTCCTCAAGTTTCATTAAATTAGGGACAAAAGAAATGTTTCAGAGGAAGTCCCAAACCCCAGAGCATGGGGAGCAAGGGGGCAAGCTCCCAAATTTGGGAGGCTAGTCCCGGATGGGCCAATGAGCTAATGGACGCTTATGGTTATGGAATTTTTTGCGAGAAAGAGATATCCTTCCCAATGCATATGACCTTCAATATTTTAAGGAAAGAAATCTGTGTTACTAAGACAACACACCAACTAGAGGAGGTTGCTGGAAAAGTGATAGATTTATGATGCCAATAAAGCTCATTTTGTAAGATTATTTTATGAAATCTGATGTAAGGAATGATTTTGTAAGATTATTTTATGAAATCTCGTGTTAGGAATGGACATACATCGTGTATTTGAGGAAAATTGTTGTTTGAGGATAGAATTAGCAGTTTGTGGTCGAGGATGATAAACAACAACTAGAGGTTGAGGTACATCATGGAATCTACTTAGTTGGGAAATCCATATCAATTGAAAGAAATAACCAATCAATACCACATGTAGGATGGGTGTGAACCGAAGCTTTATTTGGCAATTTAGTCAACATAACAAACAATTTTATCATCCAACTGTATGTTACATCCAGCTGCGATATGAGATTTTTATATCATCATTAGAGTAAGTCCATATTTGGATGCTATCAAACCTAGATGACCTGGCAATAATTACAGATATTCATTCATAGAGAATTTGTTGAGGGTAATTTGTATAGGGCTTTGCAGATAAAACCCAACGCATGAGCCGTGGGTTATCTGTACATGTTTTCTGAGCGCTTCCATCACACTTGCATGCACTGTGACTCTTGATCACTTGATGTTTAACTTAAATTAAGTGGCACTTGGAATTGGGTGTGAACCTAGGTTGGGATTGAAGTTGGAGTGTGGGTTTGAAACCCCTTTTATATGTAATGAAGTTCTCATTGCTAAGTTGTCTGAATGTGTGAATAAATGCATTTGGAGAAGGTGCATAGCTCATGTTCACTGTTGAAAATCTTGACTTGAATCTTGCATGACCTTATTTAACCAGCCTGCCCAGAGTAATGACTGGCCATTAAGGGAATTGAGGGCTACCATTACCTAGCCTGCATCAACAATCATTGCTCTGTCGCAGGCTGGTTAATTTTTGCGGGAATTGAGGGGAAGGGAATGCTCTCTGAAGAAGGATTTGTAAGCTGGTCACATTCCCTTATACATTGCTTGGTCACATTCCCTTATACATTGGCAGGAAAGAAAATCATTCTGTATGGTTCACAAAAGGAGTTCAAAGGCCTTAGTAAACTTTCAAGTCATGATCAATCATTCTCTATGATTCACAAAAGGAGTTCAAACTCCTTAGTAAACTTTCAAGCCCATATGGGATCATGATTTTGTTAGATAGCATTAGGAAGAGAAAGATATTTTGTAGTATATCTACAAAGAAAATAGTAGATAGCAAAGCACTTTGGATTAACGAACTACCAACAGATTTTGTATCCCCACTTCATAGCCAGCTTGTGAATAACACAGAGAATCAAAGAAATTGGTGAGGAGGTTCAAAATTAATTTGACGATATAAATTAGTTTACATAAGTCACAACTCGTTGAAAATAACATCAGCTAATGTTGATATGGAAATGCAAAGGAAAATCTACAACTAGTACGGTCAAAATTTCTAAGGTGAAATCCTACTCTTGAAGTAGGAGAGATACAAGATTTTCCAAATGAGGTTTAAACCTAGATAATTATGCATGCAGTCATGAAGATGCAATGGATGAAATTAATGGAAGAGAGATTCAAACTTCTTGATGGAGAGTCTCATGATTTGGATATGATTTGGATATGATAGACGTCCAACAGCTTGGAATTTTTCTTTCTAATTACACCGTAGGCGTTTTCTCAATGAAAGAAGCTGTCCCAAAATATTCCTCATCTCCGTGGCCATTAACATCCCGACATGTGTCTTCTGGTTATTGGTGAGTTTAATCGTTAAACTTTTCGGTTATTGTATCCCGTGATCTGGCAGGGACGGAAGAAGGCAGCATGGATTTGATCAGTTGGCTTTTTGTGTCAACCTTTATTTTATCTGTTCATATTCTTTCCGCGTAAGCTCTTCCTCTACCAAGTCCATGCTTATATTAAACTCCTTGTTTTCGGCCTGCCTCATTGTTTTTTTCACAGCTATTTTTTCACGTAGTTTACAAAGGGTTTTCACAGCATTGTACGACATAGGATTTTTGGACTTGGACTTGTGCTTAGCGTCCGATGTCGAAAATCAGTACATGCGCACTTATTTATTTGAACAAATTCTAAATGTCGGAAATCCGAAACGAGTTTCTCGCGAAATTTAAAATCAGAAATCGAAACTTGAAAATCTGAAATGCGAAAATAATACGGCAACGGATTTTCATATGCCAACGTCGAAAGTTAGAAATACTATCTTCGACATTTCTTTTTTTGAAAATAGAAAAAATGAGATATCGAAAATGTCGCAAATTGGATCTTGCGAAATCTAAAATCGGACCATATGGTGTTTTTTAATGAAAACATACGACATAGGATTTTCGGGGTCCCAGGTTGGAAATCAAAAATGCACAAATCGTAAATTCGAATATTGGTGTTCCTTATTTCAAATGATGGTATTTTCTGCATTTGAACAAAGTACTTATGCACCTCTTCTTCTTGCTCAACTAATGCTTCTACTTTTAATATACAACAATCTACAATACATTAATTACCTTCTTGGACTTGTGCTTAGCGTCCAATGTCGAAAATTGAAAATGCGCAAATCCGAAATTGGAATATTGGGACTTTGCTAAATGTCGAAAATCGGAAACGAGGATCTTGCAAAATTTAAAATGGGAAATGGAAACTGCAAAAGTCAAAATGCGAAAAGAATACGACAACGGTTTTGCATACGCCAATGTCGAAAGTCAGAAATACTATCTTCGACATTTCTTTATTTGAAAATAGAAAAATTGCAAGAACGAAAATGTCACAAATCAAATCTTGCGGAATCTAAAATGGGACCATATGGTGTTTCTTAATGAAAACATACGACATAGGATTTTTGGACTTGGACTTGCGCTTAGCGTCCGATGTCGGAAATCGGTACATGCGCACTTATTTATTTGAACAAAAGCTAAATGTCGGAAATCCAAAACAAGGATCTTGCGAAATTTAAAATATGAAATGCGAAAAGAATATGGTAAGGGTTTTGCATACGCCTACGTCGAAAGTCGAAAATACTATCTTCGACATTTCTTTATTTGAAAATAGAAAATTGCGAGATCGAAAATGTCACAAATCGAATCTTGCGAAATCTAAAATCGGAACATATGGTGTTTCTTAATGAAAACATACGACATAGGATTTTCGGAGTCCCAGGTTGGAAATCGAAAATGCATAAATCGTAAATTTGAATATTGGTGTTCCTTATTTTAAATGATGGTATTTTCTACATCTGAACAAAGTACCATTGCACTTCTTCTTCTTGCACAACTAATGCTACTTCTTTTAATATACACCAATCTACAATACATTAATTACCTTCTTGGACTTCTGCTTACCATCCAATGTCAGAAATCGAAAATGTGCAAATCCAAAATTGGAATATTGGGACTTTGCTAAATGTCGAAAATTGAAAATGAGGATCTTGCGGAATTTAAAATGGGAAATGGAAACTGCAAAAGCCAAAATGCGAAAAGAATACGGCAACGGTTTTGCATATGCCAGTGTCGAAAGTCGGAAATATTATCTTCGACATTTCTTTATTTGAAAATAGAAAAACTGTGAGATCGAAAATGTTGCAAATTGGATCTTGCAAAATCTAAAACGGGACCATATGGTGTTTCTTAATGAAAACATACGACATAGGATTTTTGGACTTGGACTTGTGCTTAGCGTCTGATGTCGGAAATCGGTACATGCACACTTATTTATTTGAACAAATGATAAATGTCGGAAATCCGAAACGAGGATCTTGCGGAATTTAAAATCGGAAATCGACACTCAAAAATCTGAAATGCGAAAAGAATACGGGAACGGTTTTTTATACGCCAACGTCGAAAGTCAAAAATACTATCTTCAACGTTTCTTTACTTGAAAATAAAAAAATTGCGAGATCGAAAATGTCGTAAATCAGATCTTGTGGAATCTAATATAGGACCATATCATGTTTCTTAATGAAAACATACGACATAGGATTTTAGGAGTCCTAGGTTGGAAATCGAAAAATGCGCAAACCGTAAATTCGAACATTGGTGTTCCTCATTTCAAATGATGGTATTTTTTGCATATGAACAAAGTACTTGTGCACTTCTTATTCTTGCTCAACTAATGCTATTGCTTTTAATATACACCAATCTACAATACATTAATTACCTTCTTGGACTTCTGCTTAGTGTACGATGTCGAAAATTGAAAATGCACAAATCCGAAATTGGAATATTAGGACTTTGCTAAATGTTAGAAATCGGAAACGAGGATCTTGCGGAATTTAAAATGGGAAATGGAAACTGCAAAAGCCAAAATGCGAAAAGAATACGGCACGGTTTTGCATACACCAACGTTGAAAGTCGGAAATATTATTTTCGACATTTCTTTATTTGAAAATAGAAAAATTGCGAGATTGAAAATGTCGCAAATCGGATCTTGCGGAATCTAAAATGGGACCATATGGTGTTTCTTAATGAAAACATACGACATGGGATTTTTGGACTTGACTTGTGCTTAGTGTCCAATGTCGAAAATCGGTACATGCACACTTATTTATTTGAACAAATGCTAAATGTCAGAAATCTGAAACGAGGATCTTGCATAATTTAAAATCGAAACTCGAAAATATGAAATGCGAAAAGAATACAGGAACAGTTTTACATACACCAACACCGAAAGTCGGAAATACTATCTTCAGCATTTCTTTATTTGAAAATAGAAAAATTGCGAGATCGAAAATGTCGCAAATCAGATCTTGCGGAATCTAAAATCGGACCATATGGTGTTTCTTAATGAAAACATATGACATAGGATTTTCGGAGTCCCGGGTTGGAAATAGAAAGTTCGCAAATTGCAAATTTGAATATTGGTGTTCCTTATTTCAAATGATGGTATTTTCTGCATCTGAACAAAGTACCCGTGCACTTCTTCTTCTTGCTCAACTAATGCTACTGCTTTTAATATACACCAATCTACAATATATTAATTACCTTCTTGGACTTCTACTTAGCGTCCGATGTCGAAAATCCAAAAATGCGCAAATCCGAAATTGGAATATTGGGACTTTGCTAAATGTTAGAAATTGGAAACGAGGATCTTGCGGAATTTAAAATGTGAAATGGAAACTGCAAAAGCCAAAATGTGAAAAGAATATGCCAATGTCAAAAGTCAGAAATATTATCTTCGACATTTCTTTATTTGAAAATAGAAAAATTGCGAGATCGAAAATGTCGCAAATCAGATCATGTGGAAGCTAAAATGGGACCATATGGTATTTCTTAATGAAAACATATGACATAGGATTGTTGGGCTTGGACTTGTGATTAGCATCTGATGTCGGAAATTGGTACATGCACACTTATGTATTTCAACAAATGCTAAATGACAGAAATATGAAATGAGTATCTTGCAGAATTTAAAATCGGAAATCAAAACTCGAAAATCCGAAATGCGAAAATAATACGGGAACGGTTTTGCATATGCCAACACTGAAAGTCAGAAATACTATCTTCGACATTTCTTTATTTGAAAATAGAAAAATTGCGAGATCAAAAATGTCGCAAATCGGATCTTGCAGAATCTAAAATCGGATCATATGGTGTTTCTTAATGAAAACATATGACATAGGATTTTAGGAGTCCTAGGTTGGAAATCGAAAATGCGCAAATCATAAATTCGAATATTGGTGTTCCTTATTTCAAATGATGGCATTTTCTGCATCTAAACAAAGTACCTGTGCACTTCTTCTTCTTGTTCAACTAATGTTGTTGCTTTTAATATACACCAATCTACAATACATTAATTACCTTCTTGGAATTCTGCTTAGCGTCCGATGTTGGAAATCGAAAATGCACGAATCTGAAATTGGAATATTGGCACTTATCTGATGATTTAAACTGCGATGCTAATACATTTCCGTTGTCCTAGATATTTCCGAATTCATAAATGTCCTATCATGATATTTATTGACTAAATCTTACAAAATGTTATTATGAGGTTGGGATTTCCATGATGTAGTATATATTTGTAATGAATTTTCTTGATTAATATCATTTGTATATAGTTCCCTTATCTCTTGGACAACTCAAAAAGTCACTTGAACATACTGAAATATTATCACGTCATCATATTAATCGCAGAGGTGACTGATACCCTCACTTGTTTTCAACGTTAAGTTATCTCATAGTGTGTAAACTTCACATTTGTCGCTTTATTGATGCCTTGTTATGATGGTATTAATATATCCTTGTCACTTAAACATTAATTCATTGTCAATATCACGCGCTCCAAATGCCAAATCTTTCAAATCGAATAATTTCACATCTTATATTCTGCTCCTATTTCGGCTTTTCATATCATCGTTTAAGTGACCTTTCGCAGGCTGCTAGCGATGAGGGAATTATATACAGATCACATTAGTATCAAGTTAAGGATAAATACTACATCATGAAAATATCGAACTCATGATAACATTTGTAAGATTTAGTGAATAAATAGACCCTCCTCTTGAAGCAAATATCATTTGGACCTGATTTATGGTTTTTTATATGCACAAAAACTGCACTCCTGAGCGTCATTACTTCCCCTCTCATGGTTGCAGAAGAAAAAAATGGCAACATGGTGATACCAAAGGCCGGAATGGGAAGAGATGGGAAGATAAGTTCTGAGTCCTACAGCCAACGAAGGGGATATAGAACAAATGAAGTGCAAAAACATATGGAAACAGGCTGACCTTAGCTAGCAAAAAGTATGGAAATTTACCTAACAAAATGTATGGAAATGGGTTAGGATTGTAGCGCAGATGAATGTTGAACACATCACTTTGTAACGTCACGATTTGGTGTTTAATACCTTATTTGTATTATGAAAATAATGACTATTGACACATTTTGTTCTTTTTAAGCTTCTTCAACATTGTCATCGTGTATAAAACACTTTTGACTAACATCAATGAGCAAAATTGCATTTTCATTCATCTTAAACCTTTTTTCCCAAGATAAACTGAAACAATTGAAGCATGATGAATAACTGAATAAGTTTATGTTAAGTATTCAATCACCTGGAAGTTGAAATGTTGAAAAATTGATATCTTAACAAACAAAGACAAGCAATCAATAAAATTTATTTATAAAAAAAAAATTATAAATCTTTTGTTTTAAATATTAATAAAAATATCTTTTAAAAACTTAGAATTATAGCAACAATTACTAAGGTGGATTCACACAAATCCCTACATATTCCAAATTACATAAACTAAAAATTTCCTATTCTTAAGTTCAAAATCGCGAAGGTCAAGAGCCGAAGCACAAGGGAAAAGTCAAGAAAAATTTAAGATTTCCGATTCCAAACTTCAAACGTCAAAAAAGTAGTGAAAATAAATTAAAAATTTTAACATTTCTGATTCCTAAGTTTCGAAGTCGGAAATGTAGGGAAAATCCAAGCACAAGGGAAAATCCAAGAATATGTTATTTCCAATTTCGAAGTTCCAAAGTCGGAAAAAAGAGGACAAAGACGAAGAAAAGGTCGGATGTGGTGTCTTAGGAAATGTAATTGGGTTGAGTAAGAGTATGCTCATGAAATGCAGCCCTGTTAGCTCCTTCGGAATACTTCCAGATAGTCTATTATTGGACACGTTCAAAACACTCAGAAACTGAAGCTATCCAACTTCTTTAAGAATGCTTCGGTTGAATCGATTTTTGGTGATATCAAGCACGAAATAATTGATTTTGCAATTGGCTATAACAACGCACATATACGATGGCATCTTGAACATGCACAACAATAACCCTGTGCACCTCTATATTGATTAATATCATTTGTATATAATTCCCTTATCTCTTGGACAAATCGAAAGGTCACTTGAACGTATTGAAATCTTGGGGACAAAAACATGTACTGAAATGTTATGTATTAATTTTTTTCCTAATTTAAAATGTTCCTTATGAGATGGTGAAACACCCTTCATGTGTTTCAATTGATTTTTCCAAATGATATTTGCCTCAAGAGAAGGGTCTATTTATTCACTAAATCTTACAGATGTTATCATGAGTTTGGGATTTTCATGATGTAATATATATCTATAACTTGGTATTAATGTGATCTGTATATAATTCCCTTATCTCTTGGAACACGCGAAAGGTCACTTAAACAATGATATGAAAGGCCACAATGGGAGTAGAATCCGAGATGTGAAATTATTGCATTTGAAAGATTTAGTGTTTGGAGCGCGTGATATTGACAATAATTTAATGATTAAGAAAGATAGTTCATATATATTAATGATAAATATTAAACGACGAGGATATATTTATATCATCATATGAAATCATCGATAAGGTAACAAATGTGAAGTTTACATATTTTGAAGATTACTTAAGGCTGACAACAAGTGAGGGTAACAGTCACTTCTACGATTAATATGATGGCATAATATATATTATATATGAACCATCTTGCTTAATCATTAAATCATTGTCAATATCACGTGCTCCAAAGACCAAATCTTTCAAATCTAATATATTTTACATCTCGGATTTTGCTCCCATTCCGAGCTTTCATATCACCGTTTAAGTGACCTTTCGCGTGCGGTAGGAGATAAGGGAATTATATACAGATCTCATTAATACCAAGTTATATTGACAATCATTTAATGATTAATATTTTAATGGTTGCAGCAAGAGAATACCAATGCAGAAATTGGAAATCGATAAATAAGATAAAAATAAATCACTTAAGGTTGACAACACGTGAGGGTAACAATCACTTCTGCTATTAATATGTTGACGTAATATATATGAACTATATTGCTTAATAATTAAATCATTTTCAATATCACGCGCTCCAAAGACCAAATCTTTCAAATCCAATATATTTCACATCTCGCATTCTGCTCCCATTCTGAGTTTTCATATCACCGTTTAAGTGACCTTTCGCGTGCTGCAGGAAATAAGGGAATTATATATAGATCACATTAATACCAAGTTATATATATATACTACATCATGAAATTATCGAACTCATGATAACATTTGTAAGATTTAGTGAATAAATAGACCCTCTTATTGAGGAAAAAATCATTTGGACCTCATTTATGATTTTTTATATGCATAAAAACTGCACTCGTGAGCGTCATTACTTCCCCTCTCATGGCTTCCAAACAAAAAAATCACAGCATGGTGATATCAAAGCACGGAATGGGAAGAGATGGGAAGATAAGTTCGCACTACTACTTCCAACGAAAGGCCTATAGTGTCTGGAGAGACAATGGATTGGTGAAGATTAGAAATTTCCTTTTATTTCTCTACTTGCTGCAACTTACATAAGGGTATCATTATTTGTTTACCCTTCTTCTCAATTGTTTTCCATCATCATGAGTAATGAAATTGCAACAAATTTATTCTTCAGGCTTTCCTAATATGCTGCTATGCTAGATATTTTTAAACAATATATCAAATGCTTTGCTCTTTCTCACAGATGGAGATTTCTGTACACCGAAATTCCCCAACTTAGCATCTTTCCTTTCCAGCTCTTTTCAAATTAAGTCTTTTACACTGCTAAAGCATTCTTCAGACTTGCAAGCTTTTCACCTTTACAACGATTGAAAATTTAGCTACCGAAACCTATGGAAATGTTTCCAACACCGAAATGTTTACAAATTTAGCTACTGAAATTTATCTTCTCTCTCTTGAGAAGATAATAATAAATGTCCAACATTATCATTGTGTATAAATTGAGTGTTCGTTCATAAAAATGAGATAACCTTTGTCCTAATTAACATATTTTCGATTTCTGAGATTTGAGTTTCCGAAACATATTCGCATTAAACATTTAGCTATTTTCAACTTTCGCTAATATTGTTATTTGCAAATATATTTTTGTTCACTTTGCAAACAACGTCACTGCACATATTTTAAATTGTTATCATCTCTTTCGTTATTTCCATATGCATTGAAATACTTTATTTAAGTACAGACAGTGAAAATAAAGAGTTGTGACTTATGTTGCTTATGTAACTTCATAATGTTGTAATACGCATGCTATGTCAATAAAATTATATGTCCTTATTGTTATTAATTTCTCTAAATTTAATAATTTATATTATTTTATAAATTTTCTTGGAATTTATGGCTATATGTTCATAAAAAATGTAAATACAATGAATTAATAGTACACTAAATGATATAGCAGATTTAGGAAATACTATTATTAAAAAAAAAATGAATCATATTTTGGATTCCATAAATCCTATGTTTTCCAATAACGAACACGTCGGGTTCCGATTTTCGATTGCCCGATTTTCGAATTTGTGCTTGTTGTTATTAATTTATCAAAATTTAATAAGTATGTTTTCTAATAAGGAACAACCTATGTTCCAATTTCCAAAATTATATATATATATATAACCTATGTTTACTTAGTTCTTCATTTACTTGTTTTAGGTAGTGAACTTAGTCTAAATCTGCAAGGTCACTACAAATTTTTGCTAATATGTTTTTCGTTATCGTTCTCCAATATTGGTCAATTAATAACTGTTTTTTAAAGCTTAGCACGTTGATATACATAATCAAACCAAGCTTAGACACCAAATTTCTGCCAAATTTACAAAGAGACCAATGAAAAACAACACTATTTAACTTTAAAATAGAAATGAACTTAGAGGAGGAATAACTTATGAGAAAATTTTGGATTCCAAAATCTCATAAATAGGAAGTATCGAAGATTCAGAATAGGAACATCGACATGTTCCTATTTGAACACACAAGATTTTTGTATATGTCCATTATTGAAAAACATATGAAAAAGAATTTATGCAATCCTAAATATTCATACTTGTGCTCATGTCGTTAGAGATACAAATTCGAAACCGAATAGATGATGAGGTGAATAAATTCACTTGGTTTAAACCGAAGAGCTACTGCTTCCAGTTATATATAATAATCTTGTATAAAATCGAACACTAAAAGAAAGAACTATAATACGAAATAGGAACTATAATAGTTAAAATTAAACGTGAACTTAAGGTTTTTCGATTTCCGATATGGTGTTCCGAATTGGAAAAAATATAGTGTTCCTTATTCGCAAATCGTAAATTGCAAAATGGAAAATGGAAAACTAAAACAAGGAACTATAATCAACACTACCCAATGTTCATGCAACATTGTACATAATGTAACATATGTATAAGTTCTTTATTGTAAAGCATAGGATATACGAATTTTGCAATCCGAAATGTCACAAAATCAACAAAACTGCCCACTTCACCAAGTCGATATACAACATGAAACCAAGTTTGCATAATTCAAAAAGACATAGGTAAAAGCAGTTTCATTCATGCACAATAACATCAGTCTCCACAAATTATACCAATTCACAGGCCAAAACCCTCGCCAAATTTAGACGCAGACCAATAAAAAAGAACGCAGAGCGAGTTTAGAATAAGGATGGACTTAGCATAGGAAGAAAATATGCGAAAATAATACGAATAGTGAGAATAAATCCTGAAACACCAAGCCACTTTAACAAAATCGAGGTCTTTCAGTTTCCCATAGCCGAACGTCGAAAATCGAAAATAGCAACTTCAACCTTTCTTTAATTCAAAATACAAACCTTCCGATATCCCAAATGTTAAAAATCGAAAATTGGGGAATCTAAAATCAGAACATAGGGTGCTCCTTATTGGAAAACATAGGACATAGGGTTTCAGGAATCCGACATGTCAAAAAATAGGAAATCGGAACAAAATAGAGCGACAGATATGTTCATCCTCAAAATGTAATTTCGACTCTCCCAAGCTAATTCAAGCTAAGTCAGAAAAGTTCAATTGCGGAAAAAATTAATATCAAAACATATGTCAGAATATCATAAATACTATAGCCTATATCTTTAGAAATAAGAACATTGACTTGTCCCTATTTGAACACAGGATTTCTGCATTTGTTGCAAAATCAGAGATTGGAAGATAGCATCTTCCTTAATGCAAAACATAGAACATAGATTTCTGATTCCAAAATGTCAAAAATTTGCAATAGGAACATGGACTTGTCTTTTTAAACATGATATTAAATGCTTTGCTCCTTCTGACAGATGGATATTGCTCTACACTCAAATTAGCCAACTCGTCATCTTTCCCCCGGGCTCTTTTCATCATTAGGTCTTTTAGACTGCTAAGACATTATTTAGACTTGGAACTTTATCATTATCATTTTGTATAAATAACTTTTGTCTAACATATTTCATTATTCTCATTGTTGTTATTTTCGATTTTCGATTTCCAATATCTTGGATTGACAAACATATTCACATTTAACATTTTGTTCTTTTCAACTTTCGATAATATTGCTCTTTAAAAAAATATTTTTGTCCACTTTCCAAACAACGGCAACATATTTTACATTGTTAACATCTGTTTCGTTATTTCCATATGCATTGAAATACTTTATTTAAGGGAAATTATAATTTTTCACTTAAAATTTTTGAAATACTTCAGAATTTCCCAATAAGGAACACCATATTTTCCGATTTTACGACATTTCGAATTACATAATCATATGTCCTATGTCTTCGAATAACCAACATTTCAAATTTCAACAATATTACGTGTGAAAATAAAAAACATGTTATGTCCCCATTTCTGATTTTTCAACATATACAAATATCCTGTGTTCAAATACAATTCCCAATTTTTGCTTTCACAAATCTTGATCTTGAAACACCTTTAAACTTGATATTTATTAATATAAATAATTGAAAAATGATAGTTAAATAAATTTCATATACCCAAATGAATGGCAGGAAAGGATAGCTGATTAGCTTTAACTTTAGCTAATTCTGATCAAGTGAAAACAGTGGTCTAACAACCACTCTAATCCGTTAAAAGCAAACACTCTACAGCTGAGGTTTTTCTAAGATTTCAGATATCGAAAATCGTTTCATTACATGCCCCTTTGGACTTAAGATCATAAATGGGTATTCAATAAGTTTTTTCAAAAGCATGCTCTTTCCTTTAGAAGGTAAAAGCAAACCAATAGTATTTTTTACGGGTTTATATCCAACAAGCTAAGAACTGTTATGACATATTAGTTTAAAACAGTGGTGAGCAGATGGCTCTGCATGTTCTTGAATATTTCGAATGCAAAACAAAGTAAAAATATATTATTGAATTTATTAGATAAATAAATTATATAAGACAAAAAAATAATATGTCGCTGCAAGTTAATAGTGATAGTAGAGATCACATTGATCACATTAACAGACTATGACAAAATCTTGTCAAGCCCGTCCATGAAAATGTGAAAAATAAAAAAATATTATTTGCAAACAAAACAGAACCCCTAAAAATTACTATTGCTTTGGGTTTTATCTTCTCCACAAAAAAGCATGCTTTTGAAAAAAGAAACCAAGTTTACAGAGGAAATGTCCGCCAAAATTACACGCAGACAGATAAAAAATAACGAAGAGTAAATTTAAAATAGTCATAAACTTAGCGGAGAAATAACTTATGTGAAACAGATACAAACAGTTAAAGTAATGATATTCACATTTTTGTTAAAATAATTTGTTGCCTTCGCGATTCTGATTCTTGATCTTTCGGATATTGCAAACCCGAAACATATGTCCTTCAATATTCCTATTTACTATATATATACTCGGATATATGTATATATATAGAAAATATATATCTCTGTCATCATACATATAGATATTCGTATTTGGGATGAATGTCATTTGTATATAATTCCCGTATCTCTTGGACGACGAGAAAAATCACTTAAACGTACCAAAATATCTTAACGTCATAATATTGCATAACATCATCATATTAATCGCACAGCTTTGTCACCATCAATTATTATCTTAACGTCATAAGAGCGCCGCTGATTTCTATCAGAACGCCATTATATTAATCACATAAGTGACTATCACTTTGACTTGTTATGAGCCTCAGGTCATCTCATATTGTTTAAAGTCCTGATTTGTCACATCATCCATCTAGTAAACAACAAACATCAAATATTTTCGCATCACAGATCACATTAATCCCAAGTTATAGTTTTTATTTGCACAAAAATTGCAGCCATAAACGTCATTATTTTTCCTCTCGTGCTACTTCCAACCAAGGGCCTATAGTGTCTAGACAGACATGGGATTGGTGAAGATTAAGAATTTCCTTCTAATTCTCTACTCTCTGCCACTTACATAAGGGGTATCATTATTCATTTACCCTTTTTCTCAATTTTTTTGCATCATCATGAGTAATGAAATTGCAACAAATTTATTTCCAATTTCCAATTTCTGATATTCATATTTGGGATTCTAGTTACATCTTCCAAGTCAACCTTTTGAGATAAAATGTCAACGCTGGCAAGCTCGGCTCCTTGAATTTGAGAATCCTCTCCCCAAAGTGTTTTGTCAATACTATAGTCTTACATGTAACGAAGTCCAATGGTTCTCCTAACAGTTTCAACACGCTCCCATTTTTGTATCGTGAATGTAAATGAAACTAAAATCACAAGTCCAAAAAGATCAACCATTCTACCTTTGTCGACATAACTTGTATACACCATCAACTAGTATTCGAATCGTTGCAGATGCGTAGCAAATTTCTCTACTGCACTATGAAGCTCTATTTCATCAATTTTTTCTTACTCTAAACTCAACACAACATTTTGTCTACCTTAAACATTGCCATTTTATACCATGTACACTCCTCGTATTTGTATTTGGTCATACAAAGTAAGTAACAATTCATTGAATCCAAATATATGTATTTCAAAACCATAGTTGCTTACGATATTAATGTAAATTTGTCTTGTAAATAACTCGGCCTTGAATGTACCAAACATTGCTATAACATTGGAGGAATCAATAGTGGAAACTAATTGAGAGAAGCTGAGTAAAGTTTAAACAAAATTACAGAAATATTCATAAGAGCCACAATAACCCATGTGATACATGGGGGGCTACGTACAAAATTACTACAAAGAAAACTTATCAAGACACCTGGAAAACTATAAACGAGCATAAACTTAAATGTAAACAAAAGGAAGTCTAATAGACAAAAACAAGCTCATGCATTAGCATCGGTGATAGTGACAGCAGGGTCCTCGTGTCCTGCATTTCCTCAACTATACGACAAGACCCAAATAACTCCTCATCTGAAGATAATAGACTGGGATTTAGGGCCACAACACTCGCTTTCCCCACAGAAAAATCCAGTTTCTCGACAAAAGTATCCGCTTTCCCCACAGAAGCATCAGACTCACGACCTCGTTTGGAAATGTGACTAATCGTTCTACAAATCCCAACAGGCACTGTAGATGCACAAGGCACGGTAGGCTCAACATTCATTGAAGCAGATGGAGCCATAGAGACACTCCCGCTACCTCCATCACCCAACGAGTCGAATCCCTGGGCTGTTTTTTTCCAAATGACCATAACATTTCTTTGTGTTATGACCATATCTAATTCCACCGTTTTGGACATAGCCTTTGAAATAGCCAACTTAGTAAGGTTCCATCTAGCTATCATTTCCTCCATAAGCGTACCCATCATATTTTTTATGATCCAATAGTGATTTGGGCTACCACCATCAGTATCACGAGCAAGGTTGTCCTTTACAAGCCTTATTTCCCACTCATCTATTATTGACTGAACTCGCAGAGAAATTTCATTGTTATAACCATCTATGTTTATCACCTGCTTCACTCGTTCCGAATGGCCACCGCCACTCGTAGAACAACGAGACCGTCCATGATGCTTGGACATAATATGATGTTTTAGATGCAGAAGAAAACTCAGCAAAGGAAGACGCAAGTTTTTGCAACAAAATCTGGAAAGAACAAAAGTGCCATAAGACACCACCAACCAGCCAAGAAATAACTGAATGAAATCAAGGACAAAGCCTCGTAATCACGCTAAAACCAACACAATGGACCGCAGGCATTAATGGCAACAAAATATTGTTGTACCACTTCAAATGACAACCGCGTCAAATTGTGGCTTAGTTGTATTGACAAAACTTCCTCGACAACGACAAATTAATGTTGTATTGAACGACATGCAAAAGGAAAAATAGGATTAGTTGTATCACTCATCCCACGTATACAAAAATTATTATAAACTCCGAAGAGAAACAAGTTACACAGAAATAATACCAACAAAAACAATGAACTCCTTTTTCACAATGACTATTTAACCGATCAACTGCATGCTACCGTCTTAGGTCCTGTACAATCACCAGATACAAAAACAACAATATTTAATTAATCATCACATATGGTGTTTATGCAATCGTACCGGTAATTGCCAATTTTTAATTTTGTTACATCGCGGTAATTTTTAATTTTTAATTTTCGCAGTTCTTATATCCCGTAATCGGCTAGGGATGGAGCATGCACTTTAGGTGTGGAAAAATGCAGCATGGACTTGATTAGTTAAGTACACGTTCTGAAAATGCTCAGGCTTTATTATGTCTGTTCGTATGGATTTGATCGGTATCGTCTTTTTTCTCCAGGTGGATTGCATGTTTTCATGACACTTCTATCTGTTGTGTGGTAGAGCTCCAGTTTGCATAGCAAGACCCGTTTCATTAATGGATAATGACTGTAGAATAGGACAACAAGACCCGCTTCATTAATGCATAATTACTGCAGAATAAATGAAAATATTCTCGGATATCAAGCACAGCGTGGTTCTGCCACAATACCCCCAACTACTATCCATTGACCTGCAGAGAATTTAATGTTGTTGCAACATGCCTCATCTCCTTTGAATCTCGAACAGTTCAACATCCAATAATCATCAAACTTGTTGCGACCACATTAAATGCTTTGCTGCTCAATAGATTGTTGTTGTCATCAATTCCATCCTTGCAAATTTGACTCTCATTATCCGCATCCAAGTTAAAGTTCATATTTATTAATAGAAATAATTGTTATTATTTAATGTATTAACTTCATATACCATAAAAAACAAATAAGAAACATCTCCATGTATCGATTTGCGATATTCAACATTTCGGAATCTGCAACAACAACAAAAAAAAATCCAAGAAGCAAAACTCAAAAATCCAAAATGCGATATTCGATAGTTCAGAATATGGAAATACTATCTTTTCTAAGAACCATGTTATACTCTCCGACATTCCGGATTCTGAAAATGCTAGGTGTCAAAATATAGAAAATCCAGAAAACCTAAATTCAAATACAAACATCTGCATGCTCCTATTTCCAATTGCCAATATTTCTTAATTTCGAAATCAAGATCCTATGTTTTCCAATAAGAAACATGCTATGTTCTGATTATTTCCTTAGAATTTACTGTGTCAGACTTTATTCTGTATGTTCCTACTCTTTCTACCTAACTTCTTCCTCCCCCATGGAATACATGCTATAGAAAAACAAATTTTATATAATCGAAAAAGCCTCTACAGGACCAGAAGATTCGGCTTCAGCTTCAAGCTTTCATTTTTCAAATTTAAGTAAAAATTTCATATTTCTAAAATAGTTATTTTATTTATTTTTAATTATAAATTCATTTAAATGGAAAATATATCAATTTCATGAACATATAGCCATAAATTCAAAGAAAATTTATAAAAAAAATATAAATTATTAAATTCTGATAAATTAATTGTATTTAGTAAAAAAATGAGATTTAAAAAAAAGCGATTAGCAATATAGATATAAGTTTAAATGAAAATGAACTTTTATTAATTTAACAATTAATAAAAAAAAATCAATAATTAACATAAAAAGATCTCAAAACAAACAAAAAAACAAATCATATTAATAAAAAACATAGGATTTAACGGATTTTACAATAACAACTCCAAAACAAAACTTCTGCATTTTTGCAACATAACTAGAAAGCCTATCTTCCGATTTCCAATTTTGTAACATAACCAGAAATCCTATGTGTTCAAATAGGAACATGTTGGTGTTCCTATTTCCCACACTTGCGAATCTGATATCTCGAATTTCGCGTTTTTTTTCATTATTCAGAATCCTCCGCTGAGTTCATGTAGTGACCTTGCAGCTTTAGAATAAGTTCTTTACCTAAAACAAGTATATCATAAATACAAATACCTATAATTTTATTGACATAACAACACAGATCAGTCGTCAAACAAAAGTAAGAAAATTACAAAAACAAAATCTACTTACGGACAGAGAGTATATTTTATTTTATTTTCAAAAATATATTAACATCCCCTTTAATTTTCAACAATTCCACACAACAGATTGGTTTTATTTTTTAATTACCATAATTGAACACTTAATTTAAACTACATAACTAATATCGTAAATTGAACACTTAATTTCTTTCTTCCCGACTCCCACTTTTCGCTTAAAATAAACTCAAAGCAATAACTACTATAGTAAGAAATGTTTGGTTTTTCACATTCATGTAGAGTACTAAAAAAATTGCAGTTTTCAGAAACAAATATATATTTTATGCATATAAAAGCGCATTTTTCATAAATAGATTTGGGATCTATCGAATTTGTCAAAAAAAAATCACTTTTCCATACATAAAACGTATATCATAACTGTATAATGACATTTAAACAAACTGAGTAAGCATTTCAAGATAAAAATACTCCAGGATATAACAAATAAAGAAAAATAATAATTAATGTGCACACATGCAAATCAAGATTATTTCTTCCAACTTACTTTAGAAAACTTAACAAAATCAAATTGCAAAGAACAATATCCAAAGTGTTAAAAACACACAAATTTTATATGCATAAAATATCTATCTATCTCTGAAAACTGCAATTTATTTAGTACTCTACATGAATGTGAAAAAGTGCATTTTTCACAAATAGATTGGGGATCTATTGAATTTGTAAAAAAAAATCACTTTTCCATACATAAAACCTCTATCATAACTGTATAATGACACTTAAACAAACTCAGTAATCATTTCAAGATAAAAATAATCCAGGATATAACAAATAATGAAAAAAATAATTAATGTGCACACATGCAAATCAAGATTATTTCTTCCAACATACTTTAGAAAACTTAACAAAATCAAATTGCAAAGAACAATATCCAAAGTGTTAAAAACACACAAATTGAAACTACCCAATAACACAATGTCTATTTGTCTTCAAATAAGATTACACAGTTATGAGAATAGTTTCTACATTTCCAATAGGGCAGAACGCCACTTGCCAAATAGCTCCAAAATCTCATCCTCTTTCTGAAAATGAGCACTCCTCAACTGAATTTTGGTCTTGCAAATTTTGGAAGAAATCTCCTCATGTCTCACTTTTTTCCATTGTTTAATGAACACCTTTATCCAAGCTATTAAAGCATGAGGAGCTTTATCCATTTCTCAATTTCTTGCACTGTCAACTGACTAATTTGTTGGATCAACTCTTTTGAATCATCAAACTCCTTTTGAAATTCTTCCAAATGAAGTTGGTGTGAATGTGCCTCATTGATAAGATCCAAAACTAGAAAAATCAAATACGTTAGCAAATTCGTTGAATCTGACCACCTTTGTTTACAAACCATTTGTCCTTGTTTTATTAAACCTTCAACAAAATCATAGACACCCTCCCATGTCTTAATTGCAACTTCAACTGTTTTCAGTTGTAACTTGTTTAAAATTGGCAAGCCATGAGGTCTTTCTTTAATATACTTTTTCCAACTTGTTACTTGCTCTAAAGCAGCAAATGCTTGTTTTATGCGATCATGGTGATCCTCAACAGTTTCAAAATGTTTGCTAAACTTGGCATACAACCCTTGCATCTCATCAAAAGAAGTATACAAATCTATCACAGCCTATCGAAACTCTTCCTGCAATTTACAGAGTACTTGTTTGAAATCCTCAGGTATCGTATCTAGAAAACACGACGCTTTCAAACCTACTTGAGCATCTTTCAACGGTTGATTGACAAGAGCAATTTGCTCTGCTCCTTTTTGATTCACAACCTCTGCATTCTCAATCTGGTGCTTCAATTCTTCAACTTTCATCTTCCATTGCTCCACTCTGTCTTGATGTTCTCGTTTCAACTTACCAATTTCTTGTTGACACCTATTTTCTGCCTCTGCTAAGTTCTGTTTCAACTTGCCTAATTCCTTCTCTTTTTCACCAAAAGCCAAACTTAATTGTGAAACTGTGTTAAAATTAGCTCCAGCAAAAACTCCCATGGCAGCTATTGTGTCCACTGCTCCTTGAGGAATATTACTTGTATCTTCCTTCCAAATAACTTGATCAAGGGAAGACACATGTTTTCCTGACCTATGTCTCGCTTTCTTCGATCCTCTTTTAACCACAGCTTTATCATTTTTACTCCAATAATATTTGCCCATCGATACAACTGCATTTTCTCCAAAACCTGCTATCACTTTTGATGATGAATTCATCTCGTGCTGGATGATAACCAACGAATTAGTTTCCATTTGATTTATAGGAATATCTATCTCGAGTGGGGCAATGTCCATAGGACTTGAGACAAAGGTAAAGGTGAGTGATGTAATAAAACTAAACATAGGAAAATATTCCTTTTCAGAAATAGCCATAGAGACAAAAGGAATGTCGTCCTCAAACAACTGGGGAATTGGCAATGTAGGACAGGTATCGATGAGAGAATTAACTGAAAAAGTGGGCATGCTAATAGTAGCTCCATTTATTGAGGACAAATTTACCTCGAAAAAATTAAGCTGGGAACATGATGAACCTAACATACTCGGAAGAGTTTGCATATTTGACATAGTTATAACAACCTCAGGATCTTGTTTCATATCCATATTATCAATCTCAATCTGACCTAAAGATAAACAAATTACCTTCTCTGCAGAAGCATCTTTGACATGAGTCTGCTCTTTCTTGTGAATTGAGTCTGCTCTTTTTGTGCTTCTACCAGTTCAGGATGTTCACAACCTGTTTCAATGAAATCCTATTCTACCCCTTTCTGTAGTGTATCTTCCATTGTGTCAATACAGAAGCTGGATGAGCCTTGAAGAACACGTTTCCCTTTGTCCTTCGATTGAGCAACAAGAGCAACAACAGAACTTGTTGCATCCTCTCTCGCTTCTTGTTCTGTCTTCTCCTTTTGAAGATCTTCTTTTATTTTTAGTTTATCTCCTCTTTCTCCAACAATTTTTGTCTTAAGATCCTTTTGATACTTGTACAGAATCAACTTCCTCTCGGGATCAGTAATTTTATCCATTGCCTGCTTAAAATTGATAGCTCCTCGAAACATGGAATCAGTAGAGTCTTTTTCATGAACATATTGCAATTTCAAGTGCTCATGAGCAAAGAGATCAGTCAAATACCCCATTGGGTCATGCATTATTTTGAATGCCTCCCCCAAGTTCATAACAAAAATCTGCTTTCCCACCGAAGACGCATGAGCAAGAATTTGTAGGGTAAGGTTGCCAATATTCACGAGAAATTTCGGTCAACTCTTCTTCTTATGTTTTCTCAACTTGGGTGAAACTCCATCAATAACAATCTGATATGTGAATTCTTGAAGCACCATTTGATCTGGAACAATTCTAGGAAGAAAGTGAACTATATTACTGCCCCAAATTCTTATGTAAGAGAAAAATTGTCCTACATACCAGTCGCCAAACGCTGAAATCATTTCCCTAGCACTTTTAGAGAATGTAGGAGCATCAACTTTAAAAATATTGTAGTACATTGACCCGAGCAATAGGTCACAGAGTTCATAAACCCGAGGGATAAATTTGTCGTCCTACATATCAGCATAATATATATGAACCGGTGGATATTTCTCCGTCCAATTCCAATTTAGAGCTGGGAAAGCAGTCGACGCACAAAATGCATCCACTACAAACCCTGACATATAGAAAGATGATTTACAATTGTCGGGGGTTCTCTCATATTTTTCAATTTCCTCATGCAAATTAAACGACAGAATTTGCGCCCAGTTGAACGGATTACCTGTAAGCAATATATGGTTCGCCAAAGGAACCCACTTCGCTTGGAATGAAGAACAATTGGGTAAACCATATAACCTGCAAATCATAGCGCACAACAAGGAAAATGGTTCCCTGAACCAAGATACAAGATATGCAGGAAGTGAAACAATAATATCAAACATTGGGTCTTGCAGCCAAGATTTCACCACTTGTTCGTAATTCAAATTGGCATGACTTTCCTCGACAAATTTTGAGGAGAGAAGTTGCTTGGGAGTTTGCAAAGCATAATCCCTAGCAAAAATCTCTGGACGGAACGAAGCAATAACGACATTATGGATATCATGAAATATTCGTTCCTTAGGGTCTACGTGATCCAATGCCCATATAACAGGGTTCGTGTAAGGCATAAATGGCGGCCTGGCACCAATGTGATGGAGCTAAGAATTGTGTATCTGAAGGTATGCAAGTTGGTCATGTTCAACAGAGGAGAAGTCAACATTGTCAAAAATAGTGTAAATTCTGGACCACTCTATAATTAAGCTCTCAGACACATAACCACTGGTGTCAATAAAAACACCGACATTAGGATCTTTGTTTTTTTGCTCTTGAAGAGCACTTTTAGATCTCGTATTCCTACTTGTGGCAGATACCTTCTCTGATTGAATTTTAGCAACCATGTCTAAAAACAACCTAGGTTAAAATTTACCAGAAAAAAAATCACACGGCAAAAACTTATGGGTGCAAATGCTCAGAAAGTTACAACTGCGACCGCTGTAACGCACAACATATGCACTGTAAAAAAAACCTCACCAAACTCAAAAAGCATCAATAACAATGGTAAAAACCCTAAATTCGAATATTAAATAAGCAAACTCAAACAACCAAAAAGAAATATCGGAAATGGAGAGTAGGGAATATCGGAATATCGAAAATCGGGAATAGAGAAAGCAGACAAAATTTTGCATTCCGAGATCCACTTCAAGTTTCTGATACTCGGAAATCGACAAAAAAGATAAATCATAAATCAAGCTATATTGCCCATATCCAATAAGCGAAAACTCAAATTGGAAATCAGGGAAAAAGAGACTTGGGACTCACTAGAAAAACAAATTCGTCTTTCTCATTTCCGATATTACGAACATCATAACTCCGAGATCAAGAAAACAGATGTTGATTCATAACATTTAGGTTACAAGTCCCACCATTGTGATGCACAAAAAATCCACTGTAAAAAAACCCTCACCAGACTAAAAAAACATCAATAACAATGGTAAAACCCTAAATTCAAAAATTGAGAATAGGGAATATCAAAATATCGGAAATCGCGAATAGGGAAATCAGACAAAATTATTAACTACAAATGACAAATCACCATTCCGAGATCCACTTCTCATTTCCAATACCCGGAAAGCGACAAAATACATAAATCATAAATCGAGCTATATTGCCCATATCCTATAAGCCAGACGTCAAATCGAAAATCGAGGAAACACTAACATTAACATTGGATAGACCAATTAAATTGGCAATAGGAAGATAGAGCAGTCTTTCTCCTTTCCGATATTTCAAATATTATAAATCGAAATAGGGAAAACACATGCTCATTCATAACGAATCCGGATTTTTTCTTTTCCATAAAAATATATAGCTTAAAACTAAAAAAGCTAGTTGCGAAAAGACACAATATTTTTACCTCAAGGACTCCACTATAGGCTGTATTAAGTTGTAGGCTTTAAGATATTTAGGTTCCGTCAACTTTTCTCCACAATAAACGATTCCGAAAACTTCATTGAAATTGTACTTAATTAGTTCTTCTTTCCCTATTTTATCCTTGAGTAGATGAATTCATTATCGTTGTAGCTAATGGTCTTTATTATTGACGATATTCATTTGTTTGAAAATTCCCCATACTGAATAAATTCAATAAAAATCGCTATTCTTCGCAGTAAACAAATTTGAACTGTGCATGTGAGGGTATAGTCAGTTTTTTTAAAGAAAAAAAATAATAATCTTTGATGAAAACGTAATGAGGAAAGCTGGTAAGTAGGCATATGTGATATCCTTTTAGCCTTAATTTATTGTAGGTAATGCAGAGAATTATCTTCACCAGGTAAGGAACAGACAACAGATCAAAATGAAACCACACCATTAACAGTAGCCGGTCATGACAAAATTTGGAAAGGACAGGTGAGTCCATGGGTGACATGATGCAGGGCTTCCCTATTTGTCGCACTACGAACACTCAAATTAATTGATTGACCTCGAATACCCCCTGCAACTCTTACATATGTACACTTCTATGTCATATTGGATAATTATCATTTTATCATGATTATTCTACCATAATGCATGCATCATGCATGGTAGCCGTTTCCACTTCCCCAGCTTCTGGAAGTTCAACACTTAATGCTCGTGATAGAATAACCCAGGAATATCCATCCTCCTCGATCATTATAACCTTGAATACTTCATCATTAAATGCATGGGAAATTGCTTTTCCTTCCTAGGGCCCATTGACTGAAAATTCCTGGAGTGTTTATAGCCTACGCGATACCTTCTGTGCCCAGATGGCTCTTGGTCGGTCTTTGGTTTGGGTGAAAATAAATGTGGATGTAGCATTCTCAGTTCTTATTAAATTGACATGCTCCATGAATGTGAAAGGAAACTGCCTCCATGAATGTAGTCATGCTGGCGTTGAAAGCAACATGCAACGTTACATTGTGTCAAAATGAAATGCAAGAAAACGGTGTGCACCCAACCTATTAGTCCAGAGAGAAGATTGTTGCAGGTTCCAAATAGCTGACCCACCTGACAAGAACAGATAATCACTCTGCAATACCTGATCATATTTACCTAATGCGCGCTATTATTTCCCCGGTCGCTTTCAAACTTCCTTTGGTTGCAATGCTATGAATGCCAAACTGGCCCATCTAATTTCAGGGCTTTGAACACGTCCATGGTTTTCTAAGCAGAGGCTCAAGTTAACTAAAGTGGACTTTTCCCTAAAGAATTCATCATTCGCAATCCATAATCCATTAAAAAAAGACTTTTATTTTGTAGCAAGGAGATGGAGATAGGTATTTATTTCTACTATCAGATGAATCATGAACTTTGATATCTAAATCGTAATGTTACATGGTAACATTAATTTACCAACTTTTCATCCATCATCCGGATCCGGATGAAGTTCAAACTGAAGAAGGTAAAACCGACATTATTACAGGAAGACTAAACAATATACATGAAACAAGGACTCACACGTTAAGATGCTTGTACTGGACCCTGTGTGCATTTTGAATATCATGCATGTAAGTGGGGTTAACCCAATAGATCGTCGGATATATTGGATGCAGATGGCTTGAGTTCATTGAGAGAAATTTGAGGCACTCATTACCTGATTCCCGGCGGTAAATCAAGGACAACCAAATACCATGTACAGTACACCTTGAATCGATCAATTCACCGAGTAGGCAGCCAATCAATTCACCCAGATGGGGGACTGAGATCACAGCAAGAAAATCATTAAATCGCGATTAGCTAGAATTGCACGCGGGTTTAGAAAAAACTACACGATACATTCCCGCCAAGCCACCAAGCTGAAGGGGTGCATTCATTTGTTGTTAGAATAGACTATCATTCCATATCTGGACATTCCAAACGAAATGGAGTAAGCTATCTACTAGACGATTCGCAGCAGGGCCCACTCTACACCGTCCAGTGATAGCTTACTCCGTTTGCCCTTCCCTCAGATCGAGACTTACAATTTACTTCTTTTGCCTTCTCTAAGAACGAGACTTACAGGATTCTGCTTTTTCTCCAATGTTAAACCCAACTGCTTCTATCAATTGTAAACTAGGATCAGGGACAAATGTTTCTTTTTACATTTTTCCTTTGAGTTTGAAATAAATACTTTCTTCACTTGACATCTAGGATCAGGGACAAATACTTCTTTTTACATTTTTCCTTTGAGTTTGGAATAAATACTTTCTTCACTTGACATCTTCTTATTTAAACAGTTGAGACAACCTTCCATTAAAACAGCAATATTAAACTCGCATTGAATTTGCCTAGCAGCCATTGAAGACTTGAATTTTCTCGTCACCCTTTACTCTTTCTCCTTAAAATTAAAATAGTTAAAAACAGAGCAGCGATCAAAGAAGAATGTTCTCTTACTATTTCTTAAAATTAAAATAGTTAAAAAGAGGAATGTTCTCCTTACTATTTCTTAAAATTAAAATAGTTAAAAAGAGAGTACCTGATGAATGAGCAATGCGAGTTTAATATTGCTGTTTTAATGCAACCTTGTCTCACCTCTTTTTATGCTTTGTTTTCAGAGTAAATACTCATTATAAACTCCGTAGATTAACCTTCATTATACCAGTCAAAAATTTTGGTGGCAACATTGCACTGATTGAGCAATTTGATTACCATAGAGAGCCAGACATGGCAAACCGTTTAAACAAGAAGATGCCAAGCAAAGAAAATATTTATTCTAAACTCAAAAAAAAATTGCAAAAAGAATATTTGCCCTTGATCATAGTCTACAGTTGATAGAAACAGTTGGGCTAACACCAGAAAAGAAGGGTAACAGAGTAAGCTATCACGGCGTCGAGTGGGCCCCGGTGCAAATGGTCAGGTAGATAGCTTACTCCAAAAGAAATTGCTTGTTGGGCATGAGTACAAAATTCCACTCGTAGGGGCACATCTAGTTAGATTCCCAAATCCCCAGGTCTGTAAGATTGACTGTAGTGAGCATTAAGGGTCATTTGGAATATCAATCCACACTTGGGGAATGGAAACCACCTTGGAGACAATTCTCAGATAGAGCTCGACCAAGAATCCACCGAAAACCAAACTTGCAACGACTCATTGTGATAAACTGCCACCACTAAACCCAAGACCTGCAACCAACGATTTAAGCCAGAAAATAGTAGATAATACATGTTAAATCATCATAAAAATGAGCAAATAAAAATGCAAAAATAACTGATAGAAAAGGCTCACAAATTTGTTCCATTAAGCAATAGTACACAATGATACACATATAGTACATAATGTATAGGAGACCCACCTCTAACTATATGACCTTTAGGGTAGGATAACGAACTTAGATAAGAGCTTTCAACACCCCCCTTAATCTTACGTTTGTTCTTGCCTAAAAGCCACCACTACTTGACAATCAACAATGTGTCAAGCCAATTTAGAAAGTAAAACTCAACAAGGTCAACTACCAATGGCTGAAAATCTCTCCGATATAAAATCTAGCATAAGTAATAAGACTTCTACTAAGTTGCATGGTTTAGAGTTGACCAAAAACTAATGGTTTTAAGTTGACCATAAAACTATCCAAGATATCAAAATGTGGTTTTAGGATTACCACTAACCAACCAAAACAATGAGATGGATATCAAAAGGTGGTTTTAGGATTACGTGACTAACACCCCACTGACAATGAGATGGTTTTAGGATTACAATTAACCATATCAACTAGAAGCTCTAATGATTTCTGCTAATCACAAAAATTGTACCAAGAACCATGAAAAGATGGTTTAAAAAGATTACCAAAAACTTTAAAACAAGTAGACTCTCATGTGTTCTACCACTATTACATTTCGACCCAAAATCCGACGGTTACTTCCGACGGCGCATGGATTTTTTCTTTTAAACTCACCAAAAATAAGAAAGTTAAATTATTTTTTTTAAAGATTTGGTCATCACCGTCGCTTAAGCGACGGCTAGGCTCATAAGCGTCGCTTAAGCGACGGCTAGCCTAGCAAGCGTCGCTTAAGCGACGCTTATG
>LPNX010261585.1:151371-188061 GCA_001517045.1 Pseudotsuga menziesii | reverse complement strand
CCACAGAAGGAACAATTTTTAACTGGGCCAGCCTGGTATCAAGTAGTATCTCTTCTTGTGTAGCTGTAGCCTTGGGAGGAGGAGAAGCCCGAAAGAAATTTGAGTTCTATATGACTTCCATTCTGATAGACTGCATACTATGCCACCAGACTTTCCCCGGTCTCAAGTGTGACTGGGATAGGGAAATAATTCCCGTATATGCAGCCTACAAACCATTGTGGGCTCATCAATACCACAGTTATTACAAAGAGATCTGCGAGCATTTTATTATGCCACTATACACGCTTATCTTCCAGAAGGAATGTGACTGCATGTCTGAAGAGGCTATGCAGGTAATAGAGGAGTATGGAGATTATTTCTTGACAGAGAATGGTATGTACCTTAGAATGTTTGGAGGATCAAAGACACCTTATCTGCTACCAAAGTATGCAACAGATTATATAATCCATAAAGAGGCGGTTAGACAGGTGTTTATTGACGGAGTTGGTCATTTCTTGTTCCAGCACAAGAAAACTGCATATCCCCCTTTACCATTCAAGCTGGGTAGCTGTAGATTCACCAATGTGAAGCAAGCTCTGGAATTTATAGAGGAACTAGGGAAGTTCCATTTTGGGGAAATGCCTTTCCGACGCAATGATACTCATGGTAGAATGGGTGAGCACTGAAAGAAGCACAAGGTGTTTTATGACTACACCCACCATTTTGATAGAGATGAATCTGTTTTCAGGAGTGCACCAAACATGACGGCACTTAGTAGAAGATTCAAACCGAAGCACCCCACCAAGGGTGGAAAAGGGAGTGAGAAAGATAAAGCTGAGCAGGCTAAGGCTGAAGAGGTCACCAAAAGGATAAGAGAGGAGGCTCAGAGGCTGGAAAATGAGGCTGCAGAATGGCTACAGAAGGGAGAAGAAGAGAAAAGGAAAGCTTCCCAGGAAGCAGCTAAACTAGGAAAAGAAGTAGCCAGAGAAACAGAAGAAGCTGCTAGGCAAGCAGCCAAAGAAGCACAAAAGAAGCTAGAAGAAGAGCTTCGAGAGCAGGAGGCTGAGAAGATAAAGTTGACACAGCAGCAAGCCTCGGAGACCCCATCAGGGTAGAGGCAGGAAGAGGAAAATCCTGAGGTGCAAATCCTTCAAGTACCTACTACCATCACTCCCTCAAATCCTTCGCTCCAGCTAGTGCCCTTCGTCCAGAAAAAAGGGGAAGAAGTCCCTGATTTCAGTACTGTTTATTATGACAGGGCCACTAAAAGGATCATGAGTAGAACCGAAAAGAAGGTGGAGGCGAAAGACCTATCAGGGAATATGGTCACAGATACAGTGGTCATGTTAGGGACAGACAAGGATCCTCTGTTCACGATAAGAGAAGGGACTGCACTAATCGATGCCTCCGTTGATAACATTAACAAGTTAATGGTTGGCCGAGAGTAAGTTAAAAAGACCTCTGCTCAGCTTAAGGATACACTGAGACAAGAAATAAATGAAGGTAATAGACTAAAGAGGAAGTATGAACACATGCTAAGGGAAATGGAATCAACAAAGGGAGAAATCCATTCCCTCCAAATAGAAGTGCAGGCCAAAGGAACAACACAAGAGGCTCTAGAAAATGCGCATCAGGAAGTTCAAGATCTCAAGAATGAGAAAGAGCAGTTGAGGGAAAAAGTGGAAGAGCTGGAGGCGCATCAGACTGTCATTTATGAGTCCAATACCTCACACACCCAGGAACTGCAAGCGAAGCTAGCTTCTCTGACTGCTGAGTTGGAGACAGCAAAGGAACAGCAGGTCGATCTGCAGCCACTTAAAGTATATGTAATGGATCAAAAATTTAAAATGCTACAGCTGCAAACGGCTTTAGAAGAAGAGAGATGCAAGGTCCTGCAGATGGACAGCAGGTTAGAAGACATCATAGAAACTTCCTCCTATTTCGTAGACAGGTCCCAGGATGTGCTGGAAGTTTTGAAGGCCAGAATGGCAGGACCAGAAGATGATGCAGAGATCCCAGAAGGGCTAGCAGTCAAAGATCATCAAACCCTCAGAAAAGATCACAGCCTGGTAGAGTTTTCCATAAGCACGGCTGAAGACTTTAAGAAGACTGTCAAGAGGACACAGGTGGCATGCTCGGAATATTTTAAAAGGTTCCTCAATGCTTACAACCACTGCCAAACAAAGGCTGAACTTAGATTTGAAGAGTTCCCAGATCATGAGACCTTTGTGGAAGTATTGCAAAGAAGGCATCAAGATGCAGAGGCTAGGACGCAGCAGATTCAATCCATTGATGCCATAGTACTCAAGAATGAGGTGGGTCATGCAGCCGTTAGCATACAAGTTCTAGAAGACTAGCTTCGGTTGAGCCCAGCAAGGATCGAGGCCATCAGGAACCAAGTCAACAAGTTTGAAATTACCATCCAGTTCCTAGAGCCGTGCACTTTTGAAGGCCTCGCTGCTGAAACAGCGGCATGGAAAAAATTCCTTGAAAGCCAAGGGGGACCCTCTTCATAGAGGACTGGTCCACTTTGTATTAATTTAATATTTTGTAAAAGATTTTTTGGAAAAAATGAAGCGATGGGAAAACCAAGGGTTGGGAAGCCCAAAGGTCACTTTGGGCAGTGCAACCAACTTTTTCCTTTTGTATAAAAGTAGGAAATGTAGAGAAGAAAAAGGCTTTTTTCCCCAGTAAGACTGGAAAGTTGTTGTAAGAAGAACTACTTCCTTTTGCAATAAAAATTACAGTTTGCCTGTTGAAAGAAGATTGGTGGGATTTCAAATGTTTTGACATGGATAATCGAAAGATGAACTACTTCAATTTTTCAGCATTGTATCCATGAATCGTGAGATCGTTCTAACCTTATGACCTATGTCTTTGTTTAATGATTTCTGATTTATTTTATGAAATCTCTACCATGAGTAATGTATGCTTGTCATAAACAATTAGCTATCTGGTTGTGAAATATCTTTCGTTGTTCATGTGTGTAAAAGTTAATGTCAGCTATCTGTAATAGCTTTTATCAAGTGTGCGCATTCACATTACTCATATATGTTAATTACAAGTTGGCTCCCCAGGATAGGATAGGTAGACAGATAGGTAGGCATATGGATAGGTAGTCATTTCATTTCTGCATGAGTCTTTCAGATGCATGGTGAGCCTAAGACAAGAGGTAAGAACCTGTGCATCACTTTGTGAATTCTCCCTGTATCCTTCACCACCCTGCATTCAGTTAGATATCTGCATTTCATTCTTAAGTCAAAAAAAAAATACAAATTCCGGTGGACTGGGCCGCAACTAGTAAACCCTTGTTGTTACTTTGACCTACGGTAGCCAGACCACAAACTGGATGGATTCCCTATACTAAACAGTCAACGGGCTAGTTGGGAATGTTGATTGGGGAGAATCCCTTACTGTTGTCGCCCGTGAATTTCCAGGCCTCAACAGTTTTGGCGCTAGAAGGAGGGCCGCCAGTATAGGTTGGCCATGGAACTTATTTTCCCGAGAATATCCTACCAGCAAATGTTTGAAGCTTTCGACCTAACCCAAGTGTTCATAGTTTTCGGTGTTATCCTTGAAGGACTGTTCTTCCTCAGCATCCTATTCGTCTACCTCTACTCATGGATGGTAATCAACCCAATCCTTTGCATGCATGGAGAGCTAGGTCCCCTCTGAAATTAACACATCCTTTGCATAACCTACCTCAAGCCTTTGACAAGCTCTTACCTAAGTTTGACCCTGTGGAAAATATTGGTGTAGAGGATCACCTCCAAAGCTTTTACCTAGCATTAGAAGGGCTTAGGGCTGGGGAGTATGAAGATGTGGTCTGCAGATTGTTCCCACACACTCTGAAAGGAGCAGCTGCATCTTGGTATTTCAATCTGCCTGCTAATTCCATTCCTGATTGGGACACTTTTGAAAAGGTTTTCAGGAATAAATACACAACTCAGAAGACACATGCCTCGTTGATGAAAGGGCTTGGGTTGTTAAGAAAAGAGAAGAATGAAAAGGTATATAGTTTCACTCAGAGATTTTCATTGTACTTAAAAAAAAATTCTGTTGTGGACAGACCTTCAGACAAAGTCTTAATTGAGTATTATACCTCGGCCCTAGGTCCTGAGTTGGCCATGTTTGCCAAAATGAAAGTCAAGCCTACACTGGTAGAAACCTATCAAGAGGCTGAGAGAGTAGAGGCTGAAAGTGAGAGTATAGAGGACTATCCTGACTCATTTGAAGAGAAGACCACTGTAAGAAGAAGCTCACTACTGCTTAAATCTAGAGAAGATCAAACACATAATTACCATGAAATGATGAAAGTGCTTCAGAAAATGTCCAACCAAATTGTAGATCTGGAAAAGGAGAGGGACATTTAGAAAACCAACAAGCCACACTACCCAAAAAGGGAAGAGAACGACCAATGGCAAGTCCCACCTCCTAATTTGGCATCAATAAACATAACAGAAATAGGAGGGGATAATTTTTGTACCTTTCATCAACAACCTCATTCTAAGAAGAAATGTCCTCAATGGTTACATTCAATGACATTGGTGATGAATAAGTTGTTGGATCCAGAATTGACTAGGGACAGTGGTGAGGAAGAAAAAGAGAAATAGACCATAGTAAAACCAGATGATGATAATATGTTTTCATGGAATGGTATTTCGCTGTTTAACATGGAAGAAGACGTTCTCAAATCTCAATATACTCCCACACCCACGAAAGATGAAAACCCGGCCATTAAGAACAATACAAGAATCTCGAAGGTTCAAGATTCACAAGAGGAAGTAAGGGGGCAGGCTGAGGTGAAAGCTAAAGATGAGATACCTAAAGATATTCTTGGCAAACAGGAAATAGAGCCACTCATTGAAATTTCCAAGCCGGTGGAAAATGATGAGGGAGGAAAAGCTGGTAAACTTAAAGAGGAGTTACCCATAAAAAACCAACCTGTGGAAGAAATGATTGAGTTGATTAAGATAAAGAAAACCAGCGCTCCACCTTTCCTTGTGACTCTTGATATTTTAAATCATAAGGTGCATAATTGTTTGGTGGACTCTGGATCTTCCATGAATGTTATGCCCCTGGCAGTTTGCAAAAAGCTTAATGGGCAGCTAAAACCTACTATTTGGGATGTCACTCAACTTGACAAAACTAGTGTCAAAGTAGTAGGGGAAATGGAGAACGTTCTGATTCGATTATCTGCAAGTAAAAGGACATGTCATTACATTGACATCATAGTAGCAGACATACATGATGGTTATGGAATGATCTTGAATCGAGATTGGACAGCAAGACTAAAAGGGTACTTTGCTTCAGATTGGTCTCACTTGTGGTTACCTCAGAAGGGTAGCCCAAACCTAATTAAGATTCTAAGAGAACCCTATATGAAGCACAATGTCACTAAGCTAGAGGAAGAAAATGAATCTGCCGATTCTGTTTTGGGAAACTATCTCACTGAGTGTAAGCTGAAACATCATACTTCAAGAAAGGCTAGTCCTATGATGGATACCCATCCTGAGCTCCTTCAACTCCCTTAGGCTGAAAGAAATGACTGCAAGATCTTAGATATGGGTTCTATTTCAATAACAACACAGTTGGACCATGGTTAGGCAATCCACATCTAAATCCAGCTCATTCCTCAGTTTTCAGATTTAGAAATTTTCAGGAATGGGAAAAATTTTTGTTTTTGTTTTTGTTTTTCTTTTGTACATAAATAAATTGCTTTGTTGCTTATGTTGTTTTCTTATTTTAGTGCTTTGATGTTTTCTTTCTTTTGATTACTTGCTCGGCTGCTGTTTTCCTTATAGATTTACTAGTTTTCCTTTGATTTTGAATAAGGGGCAAACTTTTGGTTGCAATGGGAACATTAGGGTTCTTTATTAACTAAAATCTTGAGCGAAAGACTGTGCTTAAAAGTATAGAATGTCTTCTAGTAACCGTATTCCTAACTAACAGAGCATTCATTTGAAGTCTTACTTAATCCCTGTAAATAACTCAGAAGTGAAAAAGGTCTGAAGTACTATTTCAAGGCTCCATTTATTTCACATCTTAAATACCCAAGGGAGTGACAGCCAAAGGCCCACAGAAAGGAAGTAGAGTGGAACAGTTTATCATATACAAATGATCCCATGCCATAAATTAAGAAAAGGCTAAAAGATATGAAGATTCAAAGCTCCTGAAAGAAACAAGACATATCAAAGCAAAGCTCGAAAAGCATTAATCTCAAAGCATAAAGTACCAAATGGCCACGAGATCCTCTCCGTCTGTGAACTGAACTACAAAGTATAGTGTTCACACAAAAGGACACTATGGGATAGAGGATCCTGAATTAAAATTCAGTAGGAAAGGCCTATAGGAAGACTCATATCAAAAGAACTAAAGTTCAAGAATGAACAAAAGTGCAAGTTGGCATGGGAATGAGGAACAAAAGGATAATTCTGTTACTCTCTGTCACAATCCTGTGGTGTCTAAGCTGTAGCTACCAAAGGGCAAGTAAAATAAAACTCATCCATTTGGCCTCAAAAGAGTTATTCAGACCTGAAACACCACTGATGTTACCTTTTCCTGAAAATATGGACTTCTTCTAAATAATTTAATGCATAAGTATTGCTTGCTTAGGAATGCAAACATCTAGAAGTTTTTGATTTTATTCAGACAGTATTAAGCTGGGAGAGAGAGTTAATTCAGAGATCTGGGATTCACCAGGTAGTCGCCAATTGTTGCAGCTGCAACATTTTCCCAAATTATAAAAAAATTTGGACCCTCCTTTACTTTGAATAAGTTGGTTTTCAGCCTGGTTTTAGTCTGATGACTGTTGGTCTATAGATTTAGGAACAATATTCAGCTCTTTGGATTGCTGTTAATAGATTTGTGTTTCCTTTAAAAATATTGAAAGAATCCCCTCCCTAAATCGAGCTCATCATTGCTATTGGATGTTTTCAAAGACTTCCTGCATCGGGAGTTAATTCGTTTGATTGTCCTGCCGTTACGGTTGATTTTCGGGTTTTGACTTTCTTTGTCGCGCCGACCGTTGCGGGTGATTTTCAGATCTTGATTTTCTTTTTCTCACCGACTGTTGCGAAGGTTGATTACTTTGTATTTCACCGTTGCAGGTGGTTGACGATTCCTTTCTGTTTCGGGTGTTTTTTTTATTATTATTTATTTCACGTCGGAAGGGCATGAATACTTCCGTGGCCAACGTTGCGGACGGGTTATGGTTTCGGACTCCATTTTTGCGGACCATTTGGAATTCTGAGTTTTCGTTTCCCGCCGACCCATGTATATCGGATCCCTTTAGAATGTTTCCTCCGCCGTTGCGGGCGTGTCCAAGTTTCTATCTTCCGATGAAGAATCTCAGGGTAGCCGATGTGAGTTTACGATCATTGCTGTATCGGGCTTCCCATTGTTGCGGACGAAGTTTAACTTACGGATGCCCAGAATTGTGGAAGAATCTGATGTGTCGAATCCCGATCTCAGTCCCCGCCGATGCTCGATCTATTTATTTACGCGTTTATTCACTACTGTGGAGGAGCAGAGGATGGGAACTATCCACCGTTGCGGAGGAGTCCAGGATTTTGGATTTCGATGTGGGTTCTCGCCACCGCCTGATTTTTTGATTTTGTGCGTCTATTCACCGTTGTAGGTGAATGGAGGCTAGGAACCATCCGCCGTTGCAGAAGAGCTGATTTTGTCACCGCTTTTGTCACTTGCGTTCCCCGCCCGATTTGACCTATCGCACGTTCGATTTTTTTTATATATTCGGGGGGGTGGTTTTGGATTTTTTTTATTGTTGTTTTTGCACCCGAGTTGTCGTTATCGTCTCCGCGTTGCTGACCCTGTGAATCTTGGTGGAGCTCCGTGCTTGTACCCATGTCCAGCTGTCGATTGGAATCTCAACCTTTGTCACCTTAGCAGCTGCGCATCACTGCCAGGTAGGATCGTAACCGCCTTACCTACTGTTTTTCAAGGTTTTGATTGGGAAAATGTTTACTGTGATGGGGTATTACTAGGGGTGTGTACCCGGTTCCCTTTCAGACTTCCCACAGAGTTTTTCACCCGAGGCTAGGGTCGCCATAGTAGTTTCCCCGGTGGTTTGCGACCACATTTTGAGAATTTCCGGTGGATAGCCGTTTGCAGTTAAGAAGGGAGAAGTCGTTTTCTTTTATAGAGCCCGCGTTTTCATTTTCCTCGGCCGTTTTAGTTTCGCCCTAAGCGCAGTGGAGGAAGGCGAGGTGAAGGCGGCTGTTATGCCGCCTGCACCTGGTTTTATCCTTGCAATAATGAGGTCTGTCAATAAGTTCAATGGGGTTTTTTCCAGTGATTTGATGATGAATACTCGGATGGTCAGTTTCCCTAAAGTGTTTTCCTATTGTCGAGCCCTAACCTCTGCCCGCACTGCGCAGTTTGTCATTTCCAGCCGCCTGCAGCCCTAGGGTTTTGCCGCTTTTTGTCTATGATTGGGAGGTAGCATGGGTGGTTTCTGGTGAGAATGCCGTGTGCAGCAAGCTATGTCGATACCCGCAGTGCATAACAACACTAATGTATTTTTTCGCGAGCAGCATAAACTATTGCCATTTTTTTTTATCCTTGCTAAAGCCATGTCTAAGTTTCGATAGATATAGTCGCACCTTGCGTTTGGACTTTACGCATTTGCATTACGAATCGCTTTTATAGAATAAATGCAGTTTAGTATTATGCAGTTGAAGGACATTGCTTATTATGTTACAATAGTGGGCTAATTATATTTCATGCTGGTAATGCTGATAATCAAGGCAGATTTGGGTTATTCATACATGTGATGCTTTCTTTTCTTACTTGCACATTGACATAAGATAATAGCACATGGCACAATATTTCACGCTAGTTCAATGCTTCATCCTGAAGGGCTTATGTTTGAATTTCATTACAGTAATGATAGAATAAACTGCTTAATGTCTTAATGTTTTACATGGCAGGAAGAAGCCGACCTTACAATGTCCAAAAGGCAGAAAAAGAAGGCCCCTATGGTAGAAGAGCAATCAGTGCTAGAGGTCATCCCACAGATAGAATATATATATGAGGACACCCAGTGTATCTCTGGTATTGAGCCTGAGTATAAATGGGGTGAGATATATAGACTGATTTCCCGTAGGGAAGTCCCAAACACAGGTCTTGAGGAAGAACCCATTTATGCCAACATTGAAAAATCCCCCATCATGAAGGTGGCTACCAGACCAGAGCTGTTCCCTTGATCTGATGTAATGAGATGGATTCTGCCACACACCAACAACAACACTATGCTTATAGGAAACGTTGAAGGATAGGGCTATGCTGCATTTAGCCCTGGATATGTGGCATTAGCTTACCACCTACCATAGCCTCAAGTGTTCCTGTCAAACGATTGGTTAGATAACCTCAGGATGGATTTAGTGGAAACCCTGAGAAGAATGCTCTTACCAGGAAAGCTTTATAGACACAGAGCAACTGAGGATTATGATACAACGAGCTTAAGAGCTCCTTATAGGTTTATAGCCCTGATGCTAAATCGAATTTTTGGTAGAGCCAATGGTAGACTCTTCAAATTGGAGTGGATACCCCTTATGTTCCATGTGGCCACAGAAGGAACAATTTTTAACTGGGCCAGCCTGGTATCAAGTAGTCTCTCTTCTTGTGTAGCTGCAGCCTTAGGAGGAGGAGAAGCCCGAAAGAAATCTGAGTTCTATATGAGTTCCATTATGATAGACTACATACTATGCCACCAGCCTTTCCCTGGTCTCAAGTGTGCCTGGGATAGGGAAAGAATGCCCGTATATGCAACCTACAAACCATTGTGGGCTCATTAATACCACAGTTATTACAAAGAGATCTTTGAGCATTTTATTATGCCACTATACACGCTTATCTTCCGAAAGGAATGTGGCTGCATGTCCTAAGAGGCTATGCAGGTAATAGAGGAGTATGGAGATTATTTCTTGACAGAGAATGGTATGTACCTTAGAATGTTTGGAGGATCAAAGACACCTTATCTGCTTCCAAAGTATGCAACAGATTATATAATCCATAAAGAGGCGGTTAGACATGTGTTTATTGACGGAGTTGTTCATTTCTTGTTCCAGCACAAGAAAACTGCATATCCCCCTTTACCATTGAAGCTAGGTAGCTCTAGATTCACCAATGTGAAGCGAGCTCTGGAATTTATAGAGGAACTAGGGAAGTTCCACTTTGGGGAAATGCCTTTCCGGCGCAATGATACTCATGGTAGAATGGCTGAGCACTGCAAGAAGCACAAGGTGTTTTATGAGTACACCCACCATTTTAATAGAGATTAATCTGTTTTCAGGAGTGCACCAAACATGACGGAACTTAGTAGAAGATTCAAACCGAAGCACCCCACCAAGGGTGGAAAAGGGAGTGAGCAAGATAAAGCTGAGCAGGCTAAGGCTGAAGAGGTCACCAAAAGGATAAGAGAGGAGGCTCAGAGGATGGAAAATGAGGCTGCAGAATGGCTGCAGAAGGGAGAAGAAGAGAAAAGGAAAGCTTCCCAGGAAGCAGCTGAACTAGCAAAAGAAGCAGCCAGAGAAATAGAAGAAGCTGCTGGGCAAGCAGCCGAAGAAGCACAAAAGAAGCTAGAAGAAGAGCTTCGAGAGCAGGAGGCTGAGAAGATAAAGTTGACACAACAGCAAGCCTCGGAGACCCCATCAGGGTAGAGGCAGGAAGAGGAAAATCCTGAGGTGCAAATCCTTCAAGTACCTACTACCATCACTCCCTCAACTCCTTCACTACAGCTAGTGCCCTTCGTCCAGAAAAAAGGGGAACAAGTCCCTGATTTCAGTACTGTTTATTATGACAGGGACACTAAAAGGATCACGAGGAGAACCGAAAAGAAGGTGGAGGTGAAAGACCTATCAGGGAAAATGGTCACAGATACAGTGGTCATGTTAGGGACAGACAAGGATCCTCTGTTCACGATAAGAGCAGGGACTGCACTAATCGATGCCTCCGCTGATAACATTAACAAGTTAATGGTTGACCTAGAGTCAGTTAAAAATACCTCTGCTCAGCTTAAGGATACACTGAGACAAGAAATAAATGAAGGTAATAGACTAAAGAGGAAGTATGAACACACGCCAAGGGAAATGGAATCAACAAAGGGAGAAATCCATGCCCTCCAGATAGAAGCGCAGGACAAAGGAACAACACAAGAGGCTCTAGAAAACGCGCAGCAGGAAGTTCAAGATCTCAAGAATGAGAAAGAGCAGTTGAGGGAAAAAGTGGAAGAGCTGGAGGCGCAGCAGACTGTCATTTATGAGTCCAATACCTCATACACCCAGGAACTGCAAGCGAAGCTAGCTTCTCTGACTGCTGAGTTGGAGATAGAAAAGGAACAGCAGGTAGATCTGCAGCCATTTAAAGAATATATAATGGCTCAGAAAGTTAAAATGCTACAGCTACAAATGACTTTAGAAGAAGAGAGATGCAAGGTCCTGCAGATGGACAGCAGGTTAGAAGAGATCATAGAAACTTCCTCCTATTTCGTAGACAAGTCCCAAGATGTGCTGGAAGTTTTGAAGGCCAGAATGGCAGGACCAGAAGATGATGCAGAGATCCCAGAAGGGCTAGCAGTCAAAGATCATCAAACCCTCAGAAAATATCACAGCCTGGTAGAGTTTGCCATAAGCATGACTGAAGACTTTAAGAAGACTGTCAAGAGGACATAGGTGGCATGCTCGGAATATTTTAAAAGGTTCCTCAATGCTTACAACCACTACCAAACAGAGGATGAACTTAGATTTGAAGAGTTCCTGGATCATGAGACCTTTGTGGAAGTATTGCAGAGAAGGCATCAAGATGCAGAGGCCAGGACGCAACAGATTCAATCCATTGATGCCATAGTACTCAAGAATGAGGTGGGCCATGCAGCCGTTAGCATACAAGTTCTAGAAGACCAGCTTCGGTTGAGCCCAGCAAGGATCAAGGCCATCAGGAGCCAAGTCGACAAGTTTGAAATTAGCATCCAGTTCGTAGAGCCGTGCACTTTTGAAGGCCTCACTGCTGAAACAACGGCATGGAAAAAATTCCTTGAAAGCCAATCGGGACCCTCTTCATAGAGGACCGGTACTCCACTTTGTATTAATTTAATATTTTGTAAAAGATTTTTTGGAAAAAATGAAGCGATGGGAAAACCAAGGGTTGGGAAGCCCAAAGGTCACTTTGGGCAGCCCAACCAACTTTTGCCTTTTGTATAAAAGTAGGAAACGTAGAGAAGAAAAAGGCTTTTTTCCCCAGTAAGACTAGAAAGTTGTTGTAAGAAGAACTACTTCCTTTTGCAATAAAAATTACAGTTTGCCTATTGAAAGAAGATTGGTGGGATTTCAAATGTTTTGACATGGATAATCGAAAGATGAACTACTTTGTTTTTTCAGCATTGTATCCATGAATCGTGAGATTGTTCTAACCTGATGACCTATGTCTTTGCTTAATGATTTCTGATTTATTTTATGAAATCTCTACCATGAGTAATGTATGCTTGTCATAAATAATTAGCTATCTGGTTGTGAAATATCTTTCACTGTCCATGTGTGTAAAAGTTAATGTCAGCTATCTGTAATTGCTTTTATCACGCGTGCGCATTCACATTACTCATATATGTTAATTACAAGTTGGCTCCCCGGGGATAGGATAGGTAGACAAATAGGTAGGCATATGGAAAGGTAGTCATTTCATTTCTGCATGAGTGTTTCAGATGCATGGTGAGCCTAAGACGAGAGGTAAGAACCTGCGCATCACTTTGTGAATGCTCCCTGCATCCTTCACCACCCTGCATTCAGTTAGATATCTGTATTTCATTCTTAAGTAAAAAAAAAATACAAATTCTGGTGGACCGGGCCGCAACCGGTAAACCTTTGTTGTTACTTTGACCTACGGTAGCCGGACCGGAAACCAGACGGATTCCCTATACTAAACAGTCAACGGGCTAGTTGGGAACGTTGATTGGGGAGAATCCCTTACTATTGTAGCCTGCAAATTTCCAGGCCTCAACACCGCGGTATGGAATGACTTAGGAGGTTGTACGAGTTACATCTGCCATCCTTGTTGTCCTCCTCTAGAATCAAGAATCGTTGCCAAATTTTCTAGGCATTTCCTTTGTCATCAATTTCCTCTGCATGGAAAGATATGCCACTTTCCACTCCTTTGTTCGCCATGGAATCTGCCAGCTTCTTGCCCTCCTGTTTAACATGTGAAAACAGAATGGCTTCCTGGTGTTGGAGACATTTACCACCATACACACTCTTTTTGGTCAATTTGGACTAGTTAAACCACTATCCTAAGTTTAATTGACTTAATTGACATCAAAGGAGCACTGTAAGACACAAGCATGAGCACACCCATGCCTACCTTTAGTAAAGGAGGCTAACTTAACCTTCTCCTTCATTCAGGGAGGCTAACTGGAGCGCTCTAGGGGTGATCTAAGTGTCATAAATGCACTTTATTGTTAACTGATGGTTATAATCAGTTAAACAGAGCAGTGAAGGTACATCTCTTCATTAAATTGATTATTTAATGATTATTTAATGAACCGGAGTCAACAGGGGCACCTCCAACCACTTTTGATGACCAGTTATAGTTCAGTTAACCTCATCCGAGTTCATTGGAGTAATTGATGCGGTACCACTTGTTGGTTGGCTTGCAGTGACATGTGTCCAAGCTACTTTAAGTTAGACTCATTCATTTATTGCACTCTGACTTTAGTTGGGGCTCAAGTGAATCAATTCGGGTTTTGATCAGTGGTTAACTTGAGTGTTTTATGTGCCTTACATTCAGTTAAGCTAGACTTACTCATTCAATTCGAATGACCTACTTGGGAATTCAAATTGTCTTGGAATTCATGCTTCCATCATGATGATTGTATTGTATTATTCATTATTCATTTGATTATACAGAGCTGCTACTTCCATTGTAGCACCATTTTTCCAATTTTATGATTATCTGTGTGTATTCTTTGTTAGACTGTGTTTTTATTTACTAGACCATTGTGACAAATTAATATGGTATCAGAGCACACGGTGGGACAAAGCTCAAATCTCTCAAAAACAAGGTTTTTGATAGATCTTGCATGAAAATTGAGTAATAGCTCAAAAATTCCAGCATTGCACCAGAAGCCAAAGCTTACAACTTAATACCCCAAGTAAGGAAATTGTTGATCAAGCTTGCTTGATTGACTATGCTGGGTGTGATGAAATCCTAAAATGTGCAAGCTGTCTGACCTTACAGTGCCCCTTTTGTTGTGATTTTCAGGTTTTTAACACGTGAAAGCATTCGCTCCAATAGTTTCAGATGGCTTCTTCCATAGAACTCTTGACTCCGTTCAATTTCCACTCATGGAAAGGAGACATGGAGATCCAGCTATGTGCCAGTTGACTCTATAGGGTCACTATGGACACTGAAGAAGAGCCTACTTCCGTGAAAGACAAAGCTAGATTCTTGAACAACAAATATGAAGCATTCGGATTCTTGTGCGTCTCTATTTCCTGGGATCTTGATTTCCATCTTTCAGGATTGAAGACTCCAAAGGAAATCTGGGACAAATTGGAAACCCGGTATGGAAAGTAGGATGATTTGGGAGTATACTAGCTTGAGAATGAGTTGATGTCTCTCCATCCTTCCAATTTTGAGAGATTGAATGACATTTTCACAAAGTTCAAGCACATTGTCTTACTGTTGAAGCAATGTAAAGTGGAGAAGGAGGATAATCAGCTCATCCTCGCCATACTCTCCAAAATTGGAGCTGATTACTCGGTTTTTGTCTCTACATTTCGTGCAGGGAAGCTCACAATCCCTGGATGGAAGATTCCTTCACTCAATGCCTTCATTGAGTCCCTAACAAGTGAACATGATAAGGAATATATAAAAAATATATATATGTGAAATTTGAGGTATGTTACAATTACCATTTGAAGTATACAAGTATTGATTTAAGTGGTTTAATTAGGTGTAACAATAGTTTAGGATGGATTAAGATTTAGTCAGTGAAAAATTTCAACAATTTCAACTATTTTTTATAATAATTACAAAGGTAAACATTAACCACAAATTATTAGACATAACATCATCTTAGAAAGTTTTATATAGTAATAATTTGTTCTTAATAGAAAATCTTAAAATATTTTAAGTAAACAAAAAAGGTCAAAGAACGAGATGTTTAATCTCAATCAGACAATTTGAATTAAAGTTTTAATAATTAGTTCACCAATGTCTACAATACAGTGTGGAAAGATATAAATATTAACAACAAATTATTTGACAATAATATATCTTATCATTAATATTTATATGACTATGCTTTCCCCTAAATACAAAATCTTAAGAAATCTATATGTTTAATCTCAACAATACAATGTAATAACTACTTAGTTCCTCAATCTTTACACTACAATGTAGATTTTGTTAGTAATGAAATCTCATCAATTCTTGCATATTTATCAATTGGTTCTTAGGGAAATTTCTATAGTTGAAAATCCGTATCTTTTGTCTAATTTTAAGAAGATATAGTACAATTGCACCACCTTAGTTCCACCTTAGGATTATATAACTCATGAATGATGATTAAAATCATTGCAACTTATGAAATTCTAGATCAATAGTAAATGAATTTTGGGTTATCAATAGATGCTTTCACTAACCGTGTAGTCGATTCACGAATCGAGACAATGACAGTAAAGTCATACTAAGCACCAAGGAGTGTGCGTTACAAATGGTCAAAATTGAAAATTAATACTAAACACGAACACGAAAAAAATTTGAATGCTGTGGGAGCACCATGGTGGTAGGAAAGTGATTGCTGTGTGAGCACATTGGTGTTAGGCATATATGCTGCAGGAGCACAATGGTGTTAGGAAAGTGATTTCCACATGAGCACATTGGTGTTAGGAATATGTTGTGGCAAGAAAAGACCTAGGAAAAACTAGACATCTAGAAGAAAGGATGTTGTTTGATGTCACCGGGGAGAATTAACTAGTGGTTAAAAGGGAGAGTAACCTTAGAAATTGTTGTAAGTCCACACGACAATTGGTAAAGGAACTCCAGAGAGAGTTTGAAAGATAACAAAAAGGAAAGATGTGTTAACAAACCTTCCAACTCACTAGAATATTACATGTCTTAATGTGTAAATGTGAAAGAAAGGTGAATGACTAGCTAGGTATCCAAGAGGATTACTTAGGAAATAATTATGTATTACGATACAATTAAAGACTAGAAGATGATTCCATAATTTGCAAAAAAAGGATGCTCCAAAAGGGCCTGTTGTTTATGTTTTAAGTTAAATTATGGAATTTTGGCTTATGTGACTAAATGAATTATGGGGTAGACCTGGTTTTGTTATAGGAAACTACAAGTTTTGAACGAGTTGTAGCTTGCAAAGATCAGTAAGAGAAAAGGAGATCAGAACAAGGAAAAGCGAGAAAGAAATGAAATTTTGTTGAACGAGAACACTAAGGACGGTGTTACTTTTAAGGGGGAAAGGATGTAATATCCCTCTTGTGTACCACTAATTTTTGTAAATTCTGATTTTCTATTGTACTTACTTTTTGGTGAGGAGCTCAAGGCCAAGGCCCCACTAGTAAAAGCTTGTAAGATAAGTGAGGAATTCCCTAAGTTATAGAACTAGGAAACTTAAGACCTTGACATGATTTAAACAACAGGCAATTGAATCCACTAGGGAAGGTTAAACGGTGTGCGGATCTTTGGATTCGGAAGAAGAATAAAACATCTTCCTTAAACGACATCAGGTCTTAAGTGTCGTCCTAGGTTGAAGTAAGCCTAAGTGGACTAACTTACCTTCTGAGTCTTTAGAGATAATATCTACGCCTACCAGGTTACCGGCTTCGCAAAGACTTATCCCAACTGAGACACCATAACTTGATGCTTAACCCTAATATGTTTAAGTTGGGATAGACGGAGTTGCAATCTTTTTAATGTCAACATAAAAGAGTAAAAGAGTTAAAAAGATGTATAAATTAACAAAAGAGGAAAAAGTCAAAAGGAATACATCATCTTCACCATACCTCATCTAAGTAAGTTTGGTGATATGCCATCTACCGAGACGAGTTATATAGAGACTTATTTGACATATGTTGGATTAACATATATATATATATATATATATATATATATATATATATATGAATGGTGATGAGGGATGCCCACCTTGGCGGGTATGATGAGGGAAATAGTCTAATCATACTCTCCTTGAGAATCCCTTGTATTAATGACAACTGGATATCATACTAAAAACATTGAGGGAATACTTGTATAAATTAAATAAAATGGGATTACAAAAAATCATTTATACATATGAGGTATAAATACGGTACAATTAACTAAGAAAAGATATTCCCTTTATATAAAGAGGGAGGAGTAATTGATTTAATTATTCTCCAAGATAAGTATTAGAGTTTGTTAACCGGAAATATTTATTAAGGCTATTACTCAACTACAGAATTAAGAGAGACGTGCCTCAACAAGATTACCGCCTACATTTGTGGAATTAAAGGAGACATGCCCCAGCAAGGTTAATGGCATAATTACCACCTACGTTTGCCAGGAACTTGGTGTAAGGTGAGGGAAAGATTTGTTTCTGTTTTTGTTATTTATAGGGATGCAAAGTTTTCACTTGGGGGCCAAGGGTCTTACCTACATTTTCTTTGGAAGAGTGAGATCGCTACCCTTTCCGTAGAGACTCTAATTGTTTGAAACCTCGACAACCTTGTAAAGGAAGTTGTGCGCATTTTGCAAGAGAGGGTTATCGCCGCGTTTTGTAGAAACCCTTGGCATTTTGAGACCCCAGCATTTTGTAAAGAGAGTTCTCTTGGGAACATCGAAATATGAGTGTGTCAAAAAAGATAAATGGAAGCTTAATGTATGGTCTTGGATGCCTGCACTGTTTGTGACTCTGCATTCTTCCATCCCAACACAGGCATTGGATCATGAACCAAATCATCGCATGCGGTTTTAATGGGTGCTAGATTTTGATCGAGAATAGGTATGTGTTTGATCCCATGTATGGTATGTTGATCCAGTACCTATGATTTGGAAGGTATCCAACATTTCAATTTGGATCCAACAACCACGATTTGAATGTTGTTGCATTTTGATTTAGATCCAACGATTTCATATTTTCCTATGGTTAAGATGAGTAGAACGTCTTCCTTTCATATATAAATGAATCCAGCATACAGTTACTCTGTCCAAAGGGCTGTGACTTGATTTGTGTTTTTCCCTATCTTTTCGTCAGACCAAACGTGGAACGACTGATGGTCTCTGCCTCTTCTACTCAAAGCCAAGATTTGATCTTCATCTCGTACATAATTTATACCTATATTGTGTTTTGATCTGATTGAATTATAGCCTAGGTTTCATATGTCAAAACCAACAAGAATCTAGATCAGTAAAAACCCTTAACATCTTGTGCTTTGGGTAAGCACGATTCTAGCAGTCGCCTACCTTTTTCTTGGGGATTCCACCATAGATCTAGAAGAAAACACAGATGCACTTTAGGGTATTCCTCAATGGTAGTAAATACTTGTAGATCAATGTATAAGGCATTACATTATAAATTATGCACTTATTAGATACCTTGTATAGCATTGTGTACAGAACAGAATGCGATTGCATTTGACCCACACCCACTAAATTATCTCCATCGTGCATTGGACATTTTTTCCAAATAGTCCATAGAATTGGATCAAAGGTCAATATTTTGATAGTACTTCCTTATCAGTGAAACTCATCATGGAATTAGGGTTTGGGGTTTAATGGTGTCCTAAAGACAAGACTGGAAATTTATTACCCCAGTAGGAGGGATTTGTGTTATCATATAGTATGCGTTTTTTTTGTGTGACAAGTGATGCAGAAAACGGTTAATGATAGATTTATCATGTTTCCTTAAGGGAAGGCTATCCAACTTTGATAGGAAGCTATTCTTTTAGTTCTTGGTTAAAATTCCTTAACAAGTGAAGGAGAAGCCTCATACTAATCTCTAAAAGGTGTTTCATTTTTATATTAAAGGTATTTATACCTAATGTTTTATATACATATAATATCTGATAGATCTCAAAGGAAGGATGCTTATGCATAGGGATTATACATTATGGTTTAGATATCGTCAAAGAAAATAAAGATGATGATATATATAATGTTTTGTTATATAGCTTAAGAAATACTCTCGGTAAGAGAGTTTATTAGATGGACAAAAATAAAGTATGGCGATATGGAGGTCACAGATTGTAACCCTTTTTGCAATAATATGATACGAAGCAACAGTTTTGGTGGATGTAACCCATGGATTGGGTGAATCATGTACATTGGTCTCAATTTGTTGTGCTCTTGATGTATTTGATTTTATGCACTCTTGTTGTGTTCCAGTTTTGTGATCTGAATCTGGTATACTCTTGTGTATGTGATCTTGATGTACTTGCCTATTTGTGTCATGATGTATCCTCTATTTTATATGCTTCTAAAGTATTTCTAGATTATATTCTTTGATCATTTTATTCATGTACTTCCTTCTCTTATTGATAAAGGTGAAAAGTGTGAAGCATGAATTGTATTAAATACAAATATCATTTATTGGACAGCTACAGCATGTTGGATTAAAAAAAAATGAAAATGAGATTTGTTGGTTTAGGTTCTTACATAATGTGTTAAGTGATATAATATTGTGAATCGAAGGTAGAATTACAATAGTAGACTTTAATCAAGTAAGCTTATGGTATCCCAGATATATATAAAAGAAATTTGTGTTATTAGTTTACTCACTTTGGGTCCGTTACACTTCTTATGTAAGAAACTCAAGGACTTGAATAGGAATCACTACACACAGAACCGGAAATGCTAGAACCATGCCAAAAACACTGCGCACAGGCAGTGCCACTGCCTGTCCTCAATGGGACATAGGCGGTGCTGGCCATGGGTAAATAAAAATGCATGCATAAGAAATACTAGCTCAAATTTGATAATTTGAATGATTGGGAATGTTTCTAATTGGTCTTGTGATTGTTTTTGGCAGGTTCCCATTGATAAAAAATGGTAATATGGAAATAGGGGAAACATGACAACAACGATGCCTTTGCCAAAAGAAACGTGGGTTGTATAGCTGCGTTGAGAGACTGTGGACTGTTAAAGTTTTTCCCTACACCCAGCATGGTGTCACATGAGCGACTATTAGAGTATATCCTTTCGATGTGGAATCTGGAGCAACAGTATTTTTAGTTTGGTGCTCATATATGTACAATTGAAGTAGAGGACATCTACTTCCTTACAGGCCTATCGAGATAGGGTGCTCCCATCTCTTTGATTGGTTCCCATGGAGGGGACATTACTACTCAGGCGTTGATAAACAACCATTGCATTCCTGGGACCATGGCATTGAGGAAGAAAATTCCCATAAAATCAGTGGTGGATGACCCATTACGGGCAGTTTGTTTACCATGCAGAGAGTGGTGGGAAGCCAAGGAGTACACTAGGCATATAGAGCCCATATGCTCTACGTCATCGAGGCCATGGTGCCCATAGTTTTCAAATGGGTGGAATCTCTACTTCTGGTCTTCAGGATCAGCTAACCAAGTGTCAGCAGGGGGAGCTGAAGCAATTTAGTTTTAGTTCCATTCCAGCTTGTTTATTTTTCAAGTAGGTTCCATAGATGAGGCCCCAGGTGGTATTTACAGAGTTGAGGGTGCGGGACCCTTGCATGCAGAGATGGGTCCGAATCATGGCCCGTACTGGAGTGGGTAAAGGTAAGGTAAAGTTCAGTGACCTATTCTTTCGATGGTTGAGAGATCACTCATGGTGGAGGACTATGCATATGCAGGCACTAGCTTCAGTGGTGACCCTAACCTACCACCCCCACCTGGTGGACAGTGGGATGATATGGGTAAGAAACAAAAACCCTAAAATGGAAATTGTGTTTTTATGTTTTGATGTTTTATATTTTTTATGTTTAGTAATGAGACTTGAATGTTTTCATGTAGATGTCGGAGCAACACGACCTGGGGGAGCCTCTCCATTAAATAGGTGAGCCGAAGCTCATTTTGTACCAGAGGGTGATGATGTGATAGGCGATATAGAGGAGAACCTTGAGAGGCTGACTCTAGACATCTCGGATGCCTCGATCGATGACCTCCCACTGAGGTACCAGAGGCCTACTACAGGAGTACCAGGTCGTTTCAGCAGGATGCTACGTTGAGTAGCCCAGGCAGTTATGTGTTACCACAAGCATCACTTGCTGATAGGGTGCATGATGTATTCACTGAAGGCTGATAGATAGCTTCAGGAATTTTGTATTATGATTTTTTACCTGAAAGCCCGAGTGCTTCAAATGAGGTCTCGTGACGTATTTTTGTAAAACATGTTTATATATATATATATATATATATATACAGACTTCTACGTTGGTGTTTATATGTATCAAATGGTGAATGTATTTTACATGAGTTTTATGTGTCTTTTATAGTTTATTTACAGCGAACAATGTTTGATTTTAATGTCATGAATGGGAAATATGCCAACCTAGGATGCCATTTGCCAACGAGTCAACAACTGCATTATGTTCCCTAGGGATATGCCTATAGGGAATAGTTTCAAATGACCTTTCCAATAAACATACCCTCCAGAAGAGATGGATAAGCACATGATTCCTAATGGTGTATACATGTTTTAGATGACAAACCACAAGTTGTGAGTCCATCAATACTACCAAGTTACGAACATCTTGGGAGGTAGCTTCAGTTAGAAGACCTATGATTGCTCAATACTCAGCGATATTGTTGGTAGTGGGACCAATACAAACCACTCCTAAACTGACCAAATCGTAAGCTAGGGAATAGAGAACCCAAGCAACTGAGGCAAGATTCAAGGTGTGGTGGCAAGCACCATAAGGGAAGCCATAGAAAGCCATCCGCTCTGCATGACCAAAGCATGGTAAAAACACATACGGACACTAAATTCAAAATCATATTGAAAATACTTAAGCACACTAAAAGTCAAGTAATATACATATATACAAGATACTATCCAAGAACTATCTAGGTATAGTCCCTCTTCAGGTACAACCCATTGTGAGGTTGTCTTAAGGGAATTCCATCATATTCCACGAGCTCGTAGGCCCCTTTCTCTAAAACATTGGAAATGACGAAAGGACCGTACCACATGGATTTGAACTTCTCTTTCCCTAGTTTTTCATATCTCTGATCATAAGTTAAAACTAGGTCACCCTAGTTAAAGACACGAGGTTGGACAGACTTGTCATATTGCCCCTTGACGCATTTATTGCGTGCATATTATTTAAGGTAGCATCTCTTCTATTTTCATCAAGGTTGTTCAAGTATAGAAATATCTCTTCCTCTGTGGAAGTGTCTAGGAGAAGTTTGACCTCAAGTTTCAAGGATGGAATCTGACATTGAATCGACAAGAAAGCATCTAGTCCGTAGACAAGCTAAAAAGGTGTGAAACCAATAGTTGTTTTCAGCGAAGTCCTGTAATCCCAAAGAGAAGAGAAAATAATATGGTGCCAGTTGGATTTATGGTCTCCAACCATCTAACACAGCATCATTTTCAAAACTTTGTTAATCACCTCGACCTCACCATTAGCTTGGGGATAATAGGGTGTAGAGTTTTCATGATGAAAACCTAGCTTGGTACTTAGTTCCTCCATCATTTGATTATGGAAATGTGATCCGTGATCAGTAAATATGGACTGCGGGACTCTGAATCTTGCTATCACATGATTGAACAGAAAGAGAGCAGATGTCTTACCGTCCTCTGCATATGTAGGCATGGCCTCAGCCCATTTTGTAAAATAGTCAATGGCTACGATGATGTAACCATGCCCCCCAATTGAGGTAGCCTAACAATGCATATAATCGATCCCCCATTTAACGAAAGGGCCAATGATAATGACGAGGTATAAAGGAGCAAGATGAGTGCATTTTTTCAGATAAAAATGTTGACAAGGTGGGCATTTCTCAATAGCCTCGTGGCAATATTTAAAGACTAAAGGCCAAAAAAAGCCAGCACGAAGGATTTTTTGGGCTATAGCCATCCCATATAGATGAATGTCACATGCTCCAGAGTGGAAATCATTAAAAACTTATTCAAATTCCTCATGGCTAAGGCATCACCAGAGAACGTAATCGATACCATGTCTTTACAAAGTGTCATTCAATATGAGGTAGTATTTTGCATGGTGAGCGATATGACGAGGATCGTCTTGGGATAGAGTGGGATGAAACCTTTTTTTCTGGATATAAATGAGCAAATATCCATACCATGGGTCAGTAATGCTTATCAGGAACAGGAATTCACTCAGGAATGAATCACTGGGCTCAGACTCCGTCGAAGCATAGGGAAGATCACACATGAGCTCAGCAAAGACCAAGGATTTATTTGATGTAGCTTTGGCAAATTCTAGATCAAACTCTTGTAGGATGACTATCCATCAGGAGTACTTGCCCCCGAGCACCTGACGAGTCAGGATGTAATACATACGGTTCTGGTCTGCCAATACGGTGGTTGTGTGGAGCAAATTGTAGTGACGAAATTTTTGAACAACAGTGACCGTGGCCAATGCTAATTTCTCCACACATGAATATCAACTTTCAAAATCCATGAGATTCTTACTAGCATAATAGATCATGTGCTCTTGACCGTCGAGATTCTCCTGCACCAAAACCATAGTTATGGTAGTAGTGGAGGCAACAATGTATAAGAGAAAATCTTCTGAATAATCTGGGGGGGTGTATCACGGGTGAAGGAGTCAGAGCCTATTTGAGATTATCAAAGTCTCATTGGGCTTGGTTATCCCAAAATAATGGAGTGTCCTTCTTAAGGATACGCATATAACTATGTGTTTTCTCTGCAAAATTGCACACGAAATGGTGGAGGAAGTTTTCCTTCCCTTGCAAACTTTGGAGTTCTAGAAGGTTGGTTGTGGTAGGTAGAGCTAAAATAGCGGCAATTTTCAATGGATCTATCTGGATGCCATCCTTAGAAACTACAAAACCTAACAGGCATCCTGTCTCAATGCAAAAAACCCATTTATGAGGATTGAGCCGTATATTATAATGACGGCATCTCAGGAAAATGTCTCTGTGATTACCGGGTTGGTCCTCTCATCACTATGAATGAGTTGGAAGGTCATCAAGGTACAGTTCTACAATATGTTTTATATCGTGAAATGCATAGGACATAGCACGCTGGAACATGGCTACAACATTTTTCAGGCCAAATGGTAACTTCATGTATGTGAAGGTTCCCCATGGGAAAATGAATGTTGTATTGTGCTGATCAGTGGGTAAAATCTCAATCTAATTATAACCCAAAAATCCATCCATAAATGAGAATATGACACTTCCGGCACAATTGTCGATAATCTGGTCTATATGCGGAGTGGGAAAGTTGTCCTTGGGACAAGCTTTTTTCAAATATTTGAAATCGATGCAGACTCTCATGGTGCCATGCTTTTTATTGACAGGGACAATGTTCGATACCCATTTCGTCATGGGTATGGGATAAATAAACCCTACTTTGAGAAGTTTCTCTATTTCAGCTTTGATAGCTACAGCTTTCCATGGATGGACTTGTGTCAGTTTTTTCCTGACAAGTTTTACAGTGGGATAGGTTTTTATTTTGTGGACCACAATGGATGGGTCTATCCCCGAAATTTATTCATAAGACCAAGCAAAAACATTGCGAAATTCTTTGAAAAGTGCTCAGTATGCTTCAAATTCTTCTATTGAGTAGTTCTACCCAACATGAACATGCCCAAGGGTTCTAGGCTAAGCTGATATGTCAACTGGATTTGTTTGAGTAATGTTGCATAGGTTTCCTTTAGAATCTGTGTTCTACAACAATATAGGAGTTTGAGGTGTGTTGACAATATCAGTGGAAAAAGGGGATGCAAAATCATGGTCTACCGAACTAGTGTTGGGGAGGAACGAGGATCTGTGATGATGATCCTCCCATATAGGCTCATTCATACTCATGATATCCATAATGGACTCATGAGAAGGAAAATTATGGGAGAGATAATGCAGAATAGGAAGAGAGGGTTCGAACCAGTAGGGTAGGTGGTAAGGGTACGAAGTCACTAGATGAAGATCATCAGTGTGGTCATCGAAAAGGGTTTGGATAACATTGTACATTTATTCATGCAGACTCAATGAGGTGGACTCAACAATTTTTTTTCCCTTTGGATCATAATCAAATGACAAAATTTCATTTATTGTCACTGTGTCTGTGTTAGGAGGAGTTGACAGAAAAATCCCCATAAGGGATGAATCCTTCAACATTCCTACCCCAATCGAATGGTAAGGAGGAGGGGACTGGCTTAACATAGGGATGCTATTATCCATAGAGGTAGTAACATCCGGCATACAGAAATCAATTGGTCAATGGTGACAGTCCTCCCTAGATGCGAAAATTGGACAGTTCGAAATACCGTCGAAGCGACAATAGTCATGGCGTAAAACCAATTTCTTCCTAAAAGGAGGTTGTAATCTAGCAGGGAATCTACTAATTCCACTTGAATAGAAACAGCTTTTCCCCCAAGCTTGACTAAAAGAGCTGGTATGAGACCATGGGGCTGGAAATATCATCTATCAAAGGCTTTCAGAGTCATTGGTGATGTTACAGGCTTGGGATATCCAATAGCTTTCCAACAAGACAGGGACAAAACCAAAGTTGAAGCTCCTTCATCTAATACAGTTCTAAAGACCTTCTTTCTTACTAATTTCGTTATGATTTGGAAAGCGAGTTTGTGAGGTAGTCTAGAATTATAGTTCTTGACATTGAAATGGATCAAATTACTGTTGTCTGGGTCTAAAGCTCCTAGCGCAGTTAACAAGTTTTTGTGTTGTGTAGGACAAATTTTGTGTACTTCCAAGGTAGACATTGCACATGGTTCCTGAGCAATATCTTCAACTGCATTATCAAATTGAGCAACTCAGGAATTATTAAAAAAAGCCTTCCTAAGAGTACTCTTGGGTGGACGCAAAACCATGTCGAGATTAGGTTTCTCGATGGTTAGGGGGACAGTAGACAAGGACTCGGGAGAACCAGTAGAGGGAGCTTTTCCTGAAGAAGAATTGTCGTATTTATTGTCTATGGGTTTGTCATAACTCTGACTTCAAGTTTGCAAAACTAATAGTGTCCAAGGACATCATGCAAATTTCCTCTAAAGAGCTAGAGTTTCCCTAATTAGACATGTGGTCTATCAGCTGTTGTTGGGAGGGAAAAGGATCCAACAAAATGAACAAATCAAAATCAATCGAAAAAATTATTTCAATATTTACTCCAAAATTCTTAATAGGGATCCATTCACTTATTGAAATTTTAAAGGGGGTAGTTGGGGTGTGAACACATAGCCAAGTCGGCTTAAAAAACAACAAGGAATGAAAACGTGTCATCTTTCAAAGAAAAATAATCTCCAAGCTATCAATCCTATGTACATTTACCATACAGCCTATCAATCAGCCAATGTTTACCTCCATTAGAGTGCCTTCCACACATTCAGAGATAATAGCAGCAAAGAGCCACTCCACATGCCCGGTCTTGTAGCTAAAGCTTATCATTGACAAGAAATATTCAACATCCCCAAATTGCGAGCACTTCGAGACTTCCTATATGTAGAACAAAACCTCATTCCAACTGCATGAATAATACTTGTCAAGCAATCTAAAGATTCATTATGAGAGGATTCAAAGAGCCACTCCACATGCCCGGTCTTGTAGCTAAATCTTATCATCGACAAGAAATATTCAACATCCCCAATTTGCGAGCACTTTGAGACTTCCTATAGGTAGAACAAAACCTCATTCCAACTGCATGAATAATACTTGTCAACCAATCTAAAGATTCATTATAAGAGGATTCTAGAAGCCTCCTAGTGTGAGGGCTTCCCGCGGAGTCTTCCACATAAAAGAGAATGTGCTGCATGTGATGCATTAAAATTTATCATGTGATTTCAATATAATGTATTTGTGCATTAATTGGTTAAGGGACACTAACACTTGAATAATAATCCATATAACATGGAAATAGAACTTTAGGGGAGCCAACATGGTATTAGTTGGCCCCCATTTTTTTTAAACCCCTTGAGGTAGAAGAAGAGCAACGTCATTTGGTGGCTTATCTTGGCTTATCTGATGATTCATTGTTTTGTATTTGAACATGAAATATTTATACACTCAATATTTGGAGGAGGAGGCCATTGATGCACTTGTGGAGTCTGTGTGCAATTTTGTCCATGATATAATGTCTTTGTCTAGTTTGCGATATGATCAAGAGGGAGTACCCTACAATGAAAAGTGATTGGATTTGAAGGGAAACAATTTACTCAAGTCCTAGATATAAAGCATACATCTCTTCTTGATTGTTGGTAGATTTTCATAAACCATGCATGAATGCTAGTACTATATTCCATGTGGAATAAAAAAGAATAGCACATACCTACCTCCCCAAAATAATAAAGTTGGATCTGATAAAAGATATCTTGTATTATTTAATATAGTAGATATCTATTTTATATGATCTAAATTATAGTTAGGTTTACAACAAATCTCATCAATCCAAATACATTGTTATGAAATTATTACGATTGACAATATGTAGCTCGACACACAATACACATACACACATGTATAGTATATAATAATAGATATTTATTTAATACAAACTACATTGAAATGTGGCCCTTAATTATCATAGTTTAGTTTTATTTGCATTTATTCAAATATTTATTCATCCACATACACTTGTTTAGTTTTCTTCATTCCACTGGGAGTTCACTAGAGAGGAAATATCATATCACATCCATTCATATTGGGGGTTTCAATAACCAAAAAAAACTCAAAAATATATTGCCTCATATTAAGGGGTTAAGGGGAGGATTTCTAATTTGACAAAGTAATAAAAATATTAGGGGTTATTTTATTTGGGTGGGCTGAGGAATAACTCCAAATCATGGGATGAATTCATAACTCCAAGTCATGGTTGTAATTCATACCTCCAAATAGTGTTTTTGATTCATATTAGTAGTATTTTTTGCTAAGGAATAACCTCCATATCACAAGCTAGATTCATACCTCCAAATCATGGGATGGATTCATATCAGGCCTAGCTTTGACTAAGGAATAACCACCAAATCATGGGCTCGATTTATACCTCCAAAACATTGAACTTATAAAGGATTCTTTTTTTTAAGAATACTTTTTTAGATTTGCATTTAGGTGGGTATTAATATTCAATCAAACCTTTATCCATGAAAACTAAGAAAAGTGAGATCAATATTTCTTTGCTTACTAGAATGAAGAAAAGTTAGATCAATAATTGCTAGTTAGGGATGTTTGTTAGAGTGAGTTATATTTTGAACATTCATAATTGTAATTTCAATTCTTATATGCAAGGAATCCATCTTAATATTGTATTGGAACTAACATGAACATAGGTGAAAATATAAATCCTTATTTACATACCCTATGTGTTATCATAACTCACCATAAAATGGTATCATATAAGTTTCACCATTTCTGTATCTTTATAACTATGGTGTGCTTGAAACTTAATAATGAATATTTTTCCCTCTGCTGTAAAGGTAAAAAAAGGTAGATCTATAACCCAATAAAAGGTAACTAAATGTTTTTAGTTCCCTTTACTCGAAGAATAAATGTAGAGGAAGTGGAGGCAATTCATTGCATCTTGTGAATTACCAAATCCTATTTGTGCACATGATCACATGCTGTTACTTGAAAGTAAGAGGTTTTTTTCTATGTTCAATTGAGTTCAAACATCAATTATGTTTGTTTTGATAGGAAGGTAGGGAAGTCCATCCACAAAAGGGTTTCAATTTTTTGTCTTTATGGAGTTTAATTTTTTAAGCTTATAGAAAACATGAGCTCTCGATGGATATACTTGTATTTACATAATATAAAATTGGGATATTTGTAGGCTGTGATGTTAAACATCTGCAATTCTCATTTTTTCTAGGAATTGCACTTGCTATAAGACTATCAGTCTTTTACATTATTTGGTAAATTGATATATTTTCTAGTTTATCTTTTACTCCCCATTACTATTTTGTTGGGTCTTCCACTATCCAACGTTACAAATTGATCAACTGCCCTATAATCTTGGTGGGATTGTTGTTAGCATTATACTATTATTTTATTTAGAATGATGTTTTGCTATACTAATATGCATTACGGATCCTATTTGTTACGACCTAATAATGTGATATAAAGGGGATATTAAAATTGATTGATAAAAATTGATACCTACAATACATGGTGAAACTAGGGGTTTTCTTAATTGGAAAGTTATATTGGGAGGGGGGTTCTACAATAAAATTTTAGGATTCATTTTCCAATATTTAGTGAAATTAGGGATATTATTGAATATCCTATGAACGATCGTGCTATGCAACAAGTTCAATCAGTGAACCTCGTGTGTCCAAGGTAGAATTCAATTGATTAAGAATACAATCATTAATGGCTCCAATCGATGGTTTCCTTCAATACAAGGTTGATTTAAATCTAGATTTGAATTCAATCGAGATTTGACCTCAATCCAAGGTTAACTTCAATCCATGGTTGACTTCCATCCATACTTGACTTTAATTCATGTTTCAATTTCAGCCCTAGCAGGATTCAATCCATCAAGACATTTTAGAAAGGAGATGATTGAATTTGAATCACGGTTGAATTCAATCCTTCATTGAATTTTAAGCAATGTTTTCTTCAATCTAGAAATGACATTTAAGAAAGGTTGACTTTAATCTATAGTTGAATTTCAAGTAAGGTTGACTTCAATCCTTTGTTTCCTTCAACCCAGGGGTGACCACAATCGAAGGTTGACTTCAATACAAGGTTAACTTTAATCCATGTTTGAATTCAATCCAAGGTTGAATTCAATTAAAGGTTGACTTAAATCCATGGTTCAATTCAATCCAAGCGCGAATTCAATGCAAGGCTTACTTGAATGCAACATTAACGTAAATACATAGTTGACTTCAAACAAAGGTTCACTTCAATCAAAGCTTATATTTAAAACATGGTCGAGTTGAATCCCTAACCACATTTTAAGAAGTGGTTGATTGAATTTAAATTATGGTTGACTGCAACCCATAGTTAAGTTGTAGATAAATGATAACTTCAATACATAGTTGTCTTATGTTAAAAAAGGCATAGGTAGTAATTTGTTGATGTAAATATCCAATATATGTATGTGAATACCATAATAATCGTTTTAAAAAAAATTCAACCTTTCCTTTCATTCTAATTCTATAAATGTCTAAGCATAATTAAAAAACTTCCATAGTTTAACACACTAATGTTGGCTCCAGATAGAGGAGTCATATTGGTAGAATCATCCTGCTAATAATAATATAAAGGGACATGTTAGAATGTGTGTTTTAGAGTACATATATTAGTTTTAATAGTATACCTTCTATGGGTGTGGGTGTATAGAAAGAGGTTACCATATGATCTTTTGTTCTAAACTAGATTTTTACAAACTTTAGAGAGATTTCTTAATACATTTGGGATAACTAATTTTTTGAGATTTACACATGATTTACAAATACATCCATATTGGGCTCATATATGTTACCATATTGGGATCATATTGGCCTAGGAGGCCACGGCCCCAATCTCAAGCAATATGCAGATTTAGCGATGATGTTTTTTGTCATTTCTCCAAGAAGCAAAATTACAGAATGATTTCAGAGAAATCTACGAGGAATCTGGTGAAACAGTTCAAAACCCACTCGACAAATATGGTCATTTAATACTATCCATGGGATGTTTGTGTACTTTCTTAACATATATGGAGAAAAACATGCCCGAACATATGCATTTTTTCGAGAATTAGGGCTATGACGAGTTTTGTGAAATTAATAATTTGTCGAACAAATTGTTGAGTTGGGGGATGGATATATCCATTCCTTCAAGTGTTTCTCTTACATTTTCTGTTAATACATCTTCTTGTTTATGTTGTTGTAAGAATACTTGTTCTCTATATATTTACTTCAGCGTTGATCTTTGATTTTATGGATGTGAATTTGTAGGGATAGTTTAAAATTTTTATTTTATTGGTTTATCATTTGCATAAGAGAGTCGTATATCTATGATCATATTTGATTCATGTGATATGCATTGATATGTTCATAGTATTGTACATCTCATTTTCTTACGGATCTAGTCTTTTGATTTGAGTTACAGAGATTGTAAGTCAATAGGAGGACAAATCATATGAGTACTACTAGATTTAGGTTCCTTTATTTTTTAGTAAATAGATTGTTTTGTAGAAACTATTGCTTAGATTATTGAATATATTCCTAGAGTACCTAGTGATTTGGAAATTCGATAATGGTCGAAGTATCATGTTGATTTGATTTATTCAGTTAGGTGAAAACTTCGCTTATTTGCATCCTAGGAAATTCGTAGTCCATTGGAACTTGAAGCTATTGTGTGGATCTTTAGGTGATTCAACGTTTCCTTTGAGTTGTTTTGAATATAAACAAAAAATACCTCTTATGCTTTGTCTCCATGAGTGAGAAGATAGCACTGTTTAAAATCATTTTCATTTTAAACATAGTTGAGTGATAATGTCATGTAATATGTGGAAAGTTTGATGGACTATTTTTTAGGCATTAAAGTAGTATTGATTGAATTTATTTTATAGTAGTCATTAGACTTGAAATTGGTTTCTTTATTTGATAGTTTGATAGTTTGTCGTATAGTTTAGTACTCTTTTGTAGATTGGGTTGGTTTGTTGCACGAATATGCTATGTTTGATTGATTTTGAAATTCTGAAATAGTTTTATATCTTTTGCATTAATTACTTTGATTTCTAATTACATAGAGTATTTGATTCCAATTGACATGGCTAAAGTTTTGTTTGGTGAATGAATTCTTTTGTAAATTAGAATTTAATCTCTTTTTTCTTAGTGAATGAATCGATAAATTAGTTTTGTGATTTCCTTTTGGCATTAACAAAAGTTTATGTTAATTAAATTATATAATGCTACAATAATCTCATATATCTTTTAAATTATCAGAGGAATTTAGCCCTAGATTATATTACCATGCACATACACTGTAGTAACTCGAAGTTTACCTACCTCGGTTGATATTTAAATTGAAGGTGAATTAATTAATTATATTTCGTGTGACATTTTTTACAACTTAAATCTAAAAATATAATTATGAAAAGGCCCATTTGAATAAGGATATCTCTAAAGGACCATCTATGCTAAGCATAGTACCAAACCCTTCTATATAACCAAGATAGCATTTCATCCATTTAAATCATGATTTTCTAAGCTGATCAAACCATCAAAATTTACTTCAAAATAGATGTAAAAACTCCAATTTGTCAAATACCGGGAATTCTCCCTCATAAAATAGCTTCAATCTGTGACAAAAAGAGGAATATTTTAATCAAAACCATATGAATGAAAAAATCAATTTTATCAACACTCAACTCAGTTTATAAATCCATGTGTTAAATCTTATTGGAAATCTTAATTTATTAATCGTATGTAATATATGGTAATATAATTCTACACTTTTTATTAATATAAACTATTGATCATATGTGATCTACAGATTCAATACTTAAACACTTAACATTAATGGAGTGAGTGAAGAAAACAAATGAAAGATATCTATGACATGAAGACATGACCATGGAATCAAGAGCAAAGGCCGCCGAAACTCCTGCCTAGAATTTATTCGTTCAACCAATATGCAATGAGAAAAAGAAAAAGCAAGTACATATTTTATGTTTTCTATTGGAACATTGCTTTTGATTGGAAAACAACAATGGATTCTCTTGAGAATGCATTTGTCAGATAATTATTAACAATCATATTCCTTGCACAATCTCTATTAACACTGCAACCATATTACTTGCACAATCTCTATTAACAAATTCTAGGATAGAGACAGATAAATGAGGGTAGATGGTTACCACTTAATAAGGGTTACCCACTGAGAGGGAGGAAGAGTGGAAATCGAAATAAATAGGGTAAGGAGATTAGGTTTTCATTTTTTATTCTCAATTTTTGTAAGGGGTGAAAACAACTCATAGAAATGAATTGTGGATCAAAGGAAGTATTGATAGATTACCATTTGCCCTATATAAGTGTTAAGTTAAGTGGTTTAATTAGGTGCAAGGTTAGTTTAGTTAATGGAATATTAATAAATATTAATAAAAATAACATTCTTTATTTATAATCTCCTTCCTTTATTGAAATAACGATAGATTTTAAGAATTAATAAGTGTGAATTTTAAATAATTTTAATGAATTTTTTATAAAAATTACAAAGGTAAATATAACCACAAATTATTAGACAATAACATCATCTTAACAAGATTTATATAATAATAATTTGTTCCTAATTTAAAATCTTTAAATATTTAAGTAAGCATAAAACGTCGAAGAATGAGATGTTTAATCTCAATCATATAATTTGAATTATAGTTTTAACACTTAGTTCACTAATCTCTACAATATATTATTTTACAATAATATATATCATCATTAATAGTTATATGACTATAATTTCCTCTAAATACAAAATCTTAATAAATATAAAAAATATAGATGCTTAATCTCAACAATACAATGTAATTACTACATAGTTCATCAACCTTTACACTACATTGCGGATTTTTTTCATAGTGAAATCTGATCACTTCTTACATATTTATCAATTGGTTCTTGGGAGAATTTCTATAGCGGAAAAATGTGTAACTTTTGTCTAATTTTAATAAGGTATAGTGCAATTGCACCATTGTAATTCCAATTCCTTTTTGTAATTCCATGAAACATTATTATCTCTCTATCAAGATGGATAAAAGTAATATGTCAATGCCAGCATATCAATGGGGGCAACATGGAAAAAATACCTGCATGTACAAAAAAAAACTATACTACATTGAGGGACAATTCAGGAAACATAGATACAAGACAAGCGATATATAAATATACTTGGTGATTTGAAGAGGTGTGTAACCACTAGGTGGAACAATTGACACTGTGATAAAAGGATTCACATATGCATTAGCGAGCAAGGCCGTTCGATGGACAACTGTATCAAACAAAGGCCCCTACGTACAAAAACATAAAGATACAATTAGACAATTTCAAATAATTAAAAAAGTACATGTTAAATCATTAAAATCGTAATTAAAAGAAAGAGAGACATATACATACATGTGGGGGGAAGAGGTGGGTCACCAACAACATCGATTTGGTGCTCTTCAAGCGCCAATTTCTCACTAGATTCCTACATAAATTAACATATGTCAATGTCAGATAATACAAAGAAAACAAGACATATACTACATGTACCTTGCGGGGGGGGGAGAGGGAGACGTGGGTCACCAATAGCCTACATTTGGTGCTCTTCAAGCACCACTTGCATGACTAGATGTATGCATAAAGTAACATATGTCAATGTCAGAAAATGCAAAGAAAATGAGACATATACTACATGGACGGACAATGAATTTTTCAAAGAAAGGGAGACATACATGTACTTGGGGGTGGGAAAAGGTGGGTCACCAACAACATCGGTTTGGTTCTCTTCAAGGATCACTTTCTAAGTAGCTTCCTACATAAAGTAACATATGTTAATGTCAGATAATACAAAGAAAATGAGACATATACGACATGGACAGAAAATGATTTTTTCAAAGAAAGCGAAACATACATGTCCCTTGGGGGGGGGAGAGGTGGGTCACCAACAACATCGGTTTGGTGCTCTTCAAGGATCACTTTCTAAGTAGCTTTCTACATAAAGTAACATATGTTAATGTCAGATAATACAAAGAAAACGAGACATATACTACATGGACAGAAAATGATTTTTTCAAAGAAAGCGAAACATACATGTACCTTGGGGGGGGGAGAGGTGGGTTACGAACAACCTGGATTTGGTGCTCTTCAAGCGCCACTTCCTCTCTATATTCCTGCATAAAGTAACATATATCAATGTCAACAAATACAAATAAAACAAGACATATACTACATGGAGGGACAATGAATTTTTCAAAGAAAGAAAGACATACTTACACGTACAAATTAAACTATACTACATATACCTGTGAAAGGTGAGGAAGCGGGTCACCAAAGGGTGAAATAACTACCAATGCCCTAAATGGATAGGAATATGAATGATTGAAAAAGGTCTTTCGGCTGGCATACATCTCATGCTATGTACAAAACATAAAGATACAATTAGAAAATTTCTAATAATTAAAAGCATACATGTTGAATCATTAAAAGCATAATTAAAATAATACTTGTGTTTGGGAATCTTCCTCTACATGCGAGGGACTTTCTTGGGATTCCACAAACTCATTATTCCCACCCTGCATAAAACATATTCTATCTGTATTAGGACGTATTGAATGTTGCAATCTCTACTAAAAATTTGTAAATAACAATGACAAATTAAGAAGTAAACTTCTTACACCTAATTATGAAGAACCAAAATCATATGCAGCATTGACCGCTGCATCAATGTTATCAATACCAACCGCTGAAATTTGCAAATATGGGGTGTCATATGACATCAACTACATATTTGTTCATGCAAATTGTTAGATAATTAAATATAAATGAATTACGAAGTAATTGAAAACTATGATATAAAAAAAATATAATATGTAACAAATGAGTTTTACTTGCATATTGAAGTAATCCATCATACTGGAACTCTGAAGCAGACCCATAGCATATGCCTCCACACATTGTGTAAGGGTGTGGAATAACACGACGCTCTAAACCCTTTGTGTCTCTAGTGGGATCGGTAGCTCGAGTACGGTTTGGAGACCTAGAAAGTGGATCTTAAGTGTGCGATGGGCCAGCCCCAAAAGTGCAAACCCCTTGGCCTATATTTCCTTTGACAGTAGTCCCACTGAAGCAATGCATATGCCAACTGGAATAACGCATTTTGTTTATCATCAATTATTGGACCCGCAAGAGGATACTCCTGAGGGGGTTTTGGTATGCGTGGAGGCTATGACACACAATTAGGATTTGTCCTAGCCCCTTCCCTATATTGGGGCATCCCATGACCCACACCATGGAACTCTAAAATATTAAAATAGTTCACATGGAGTCTCCAAGATAAATTCTGCATAGAACTTACTTACGAAATAGAATGGGACGTCTCTATTCCCATGAGGGTCTTAATCGAAGACCATGTACCAACGATCCATCCAATTGAATTTCACATTTGGTTCCATGCACCAGTCTATGAAAATTTGTGGTCGACTCGTGGGTGGAACCAATCCGGTGCTAGGGTCCTAGAATAATGAAAATAATTGTCTTTGGTTATCTTTAGTTCTTTTATGTCTTTATAGCTCAACCCATTGGAATAGAATTGGCTATGAGATTCTCTATACGAGCTAATGTTGTACAGTGCTCCCTGGGCATTACAAATTCTGTTTGTTATTGTATCTAATGCCTCAACGAATGATTGTCTTAAATGTCCCTTGACCTAAACAGTGATCTAAGGTGCCTCAATGCACCCAAATGAGCCTGAATCTCTGAATTTCGGTCTTCTTCCCCCTCCATGTTTCGGCTTGTGTCCATATCTAGGTTTGGGTTTGGGTTTGTGTTTGGTTATTGGTTATCAGTGGTTTCATTTTGCACATTTTCTTCAAAATTTGTGT
>LPNX010261585.1:132708-142861 GCA_001517045.1 Pseudotsuga menziesii | reverse complement strand
TATACATATAAATAATAGGTTAATACTTACCATAACTAGTAAGTTAAAAATGGAATCAAATTTTATATTCTAATGAGAATCTTACTATCAGTATTGATAGAAGCTCTTCCATCTATAAAAACCAATAGTACAATAACTATAACATTTCAGAAAATGCATAACAAAGTAGAAGTTACTATGGAACAAAGATAACAAGTTTAGAGCCACATCAAGTGTTTTTACTGTCGTTAAGTTTGATAAAGAAAGGAACTCATTTATTGGAACTTGGCTTAGAAGAAAAACTGGAGAAAACAAACTACTTTACCTCATGGAAGTTGCTTGGAATTTATCAGCGTATTTACTAAGCTTATTAATTGCAAATAGAAACACTTCTTGATACTTTATGAATTTAAAATGTTTACTTGTTCGATCATACCTGTAAACATGTAAGAACTAGTAATCTTTCTACGTTAGCATAAACGGTAAGTAAGCCTAGGATTCAAAGTTAGATTCCACCTACTTTCCAATAAGAAGACTCATTAGTAAGCTAAAATAAAACAAAGTGCAAGTAAACCTTATTATGTTACGAAAAGGAAACTTCTTTAGTTATCATAATTTGAAAATATGTAATACTAACCATTGGACAGTTTCTTTTTCTTCTAACCATTAGCTGTTAGTAAACCGCAGATTCAACATTTCATGTTATCTTAAAATTTAAATTTTTTGTGAAAAATTGGGGTTTTGACATTACTGTTAATGGTGAAGAACCAAACCCATATGCAATATTGACAGCTACATCAATTTTCTCAACATTAATCAGTGGACTATGACACTTTGGTGTGCCATGGGACACCAACTGTATATTTGTTCACATAATTTGTTAGATAACTAAATAGAAATAAATTGGGAAACAATCGAAAATTGTGATATGATACAAAATATAATATGAAGATAATGAGTTTTCCTTACAAATCGAAGTAATCCATCATCCCAGAAGTCTGAAGTAGGGCCATAGAATATGCCTCCACATGATGTATAAGGGTGTGGAGTAACACAACACTCCAAATGCTCTACATCTCCTGTGTGATCTGCAGATGGGTTGGCCTTAGAAGTGCCAACCCCTTGGCCTACATTGCCTTGGACATCAGCCCCATGCTGAAGCAATGTTTCTGCCAAGTCAAATAATGCCTCCTGCATATCCTCAATCATAGGACCCATAGGAGGATATAGCTGAGGGGGTTTTGGTGTGCGTGGAGGGCATGGAACATGGTTAGGATCCGTCTTGGCCCCTTCCATATCTTGGGGAATCCCATGACCAAAACAATAGAAGCCTAAGATATCGAAATAGTTAACATGTTTCCCTAGGATGAATTCTGCATACAACTTCCTAAGGAAATAAAATGGGATGTCCCTATTCCCATGAGGGTCTTCATCGAAGACCATATACCAATGATCCATACAATTGGCCTTTATATTTGGTTCAACAAACCAGTCTATGGAAATGTGTGGTTGACTGGTGGGTGGAACCAATCCGGTGCTAGGGTCCGAGAATAATGAAAATAATTGTTCTTTTGTAATCTTTAGGTCTTTGATGTCTTTATAACTCAACCCATCGGAGTAGTATTTCCTCTTGGATTCTATGTACGAGTTAATGTTGTATAGATCTCCTTGGCCATTGGAAATTGTGTTTATTATTGTGTCCAATGCATTGGCTAAAGACTGTCTCAAATGATCCCCCCCTCTAATAGATGAGCTAAGGCACCTCAATGACGCCAAACGTGCAAGAATTTGTGAGTTTCGATCTTGTTCCCCCTCCGGGTTTAGGTTTGTGTTCATGTTTGGGTTAGGTTCTGGGTTATTAGAGGGTTCGTTTTCCACATTATCTTCCTCATTTTTGTTATTTGTTCAGATTTTTAAAAGAAATACAAGTTGTTTTAATTTATCATTTTTTGATTTCATTCAATTTTTTTTTATTAATTTTTTTTTAAACAATTATAAAAACTATGAAATTAAGAAAAACAATAAAGAATTGAAAACTAATTGAAATGGATAAGAGAATTTACCTGCCATTGGAGCCAATCCACATCCAACTCGACATCCAAAAGGTGAAACACAAATCGCCTCTATGTTTTTTCACCAACGCGGTTTGTCGCTCTCCCGATGCTTCACTGTGTAAATGATATTTGAGGCCCGCAGCCTCTGTTTTGTTTTTTTTAGCACTTGAGATATATACTACATATGCGATATTTAACTTTTACAAAACACATATGCGATACTTCCTTAGCCTTGTGTTTGGGCTCGGGTTATTCTGAACGTACCATAAATAATGCATATGCATTCTTGATTTACACTTCAGAAGTGCATTTCCAATTTCTTAAGTAGCACTAAAAAGTGGAGCCAACTTCATGTGAGCGCCCAAATTTGACATTTTTAGTAGGTTTTACGAGCTTTTCATTATCCATTAAATTTGGTGGACGGTTGGGTCATTAGAAATAGATTTTGTTTGCTAGTTTAGTGATGATATCTATTATGTGAATTTAACATGTAAAAGTGGGTTTTATGAGTTGAGAAAGGATAATAAATAGTTCATAAGCTAAGGATTATATAATAATATATTTTTTTATATTGAATTAGTTTTTTTGTAAGATGACGTAGGAAAAATTTTGTAATATCCCCAAATTAGATTTATGATTATTTTTATTTCGACGAGTTTTATTACTTTCTTGAATAAATGGTCATATCTAAAAATTTAAGAAATGTTGCGTTGAAATACACATTTATGGAGAAATAAAGAAAAAAATATATTTTAGAACAACCATGCTAAATGAGGAAATCTTGCATACAAGAGTGGAAGTGAAAGGAAGGTTAACATGGGGGAAATCAAAGCTAGTCTCTAAAGTGCAATCATGGCACTAGACGCTCCCTAAAAATCAAGGATTCTAATAGCTCCTAAAATTCCAAAGGGAATCTAGTGCTTGTAAAAGACCTAGGCAAAGAAAAAATAAAAGTGGGAATATGTCGGAGGAAATACTCGAGGTGGACCGAACTCCACTCTTGGGATGGACAATTTATCTCTAAGGTGATCAAAGTTAGTTTTCGATCTATTGTGCGTGGTTATTCCTTTCATATTCAGTGTTGCTAATTAAACTAAAGGTTTAAATCAGAGTTAAATTGATTACAATTTGTATAAATTTGTAGCCTATAGGTTATTTTTATATAAATTTACAAAGTTTCTAAAATTATATTAATACTAATAGATTGATATGGCTAATTTCACATGGGTAGAAGAATTAAAAATTCATGTTACCAGTTATCAAATTGAAACTATAGATAGACATTCTCTTCCAACGTTAGTCGCTCATAGATTAATTGATAAGAGTAAAAATTTATTTAGTTATTCCTAATTGAAATACTAAGAACCCATAAACTAAAAATTATCAAATCTACCAAATAGAAGTTATTTTCACTCATTGAGTAAAAATATTTTATCAAATTATAAATAACTCGATGTAGCAAACCTATATTATCATCTTAGTAAATAGTTGTCTCTTCATCACCCGAGGTTAATATATGATTTGAACGTTCGGAAATTAGAAAGCTTTTTTCTATAGAAACTATAACCTAAATTGCAATAGATACATATAAATCTAATGAAACCTAGCTATTCCATGTTCAATCAAATGATTTAAGCATCATGTGAACCGGAAGTTGCAAAAAGTCTCAAAAAAGAGATGTCGGTGCTACGATTTACATTCTTCCATCGTAACAGGTAGGAAGTGAGTAACACATAGGAAGTGAGTAACACGTAGGAAGTGAGTATTTACTAGAAGATCAACTAATGGTACCCCTACATAGTCATTCAAGCAAGAAGTTAGAAAACAATCCTCTACATTGTTAAAACTTATTATTTATAAGCCATTAACTAACAAGAACTAATGCACATGCAAAAAGGAAATGGGTTACCATTAGCAGATATCACTTATGAAAGGGTCGCCGCCATTCTAACATGTAGACAAAGCCATGGGCGTGACACCAAGAAAGTCACCATAAGCATAACTCCTCCATTGTAGAGTGTTAACAAAAACTCGCGACACAGTTGATTGTGAAATAAATCTGACTAGACTTTTTTTCATGGACGTAGCACAATATCTCATTAAAATTAGCTTAGTTATACAACAAAAAGTATCCATGAACCATCCATGGGGTAGGTATCAACGTTAATGTTTCGAGTGATGCACTTGTGTCGATGAAGGATTTAAACACGAGAACCCAAGAAATGCATTGAGTGTTACCTTTTTTTCACACCTACAAACGAAAGGATGTATTAGCATAATATTGTGCATAAGATGTGAACCTCTAGTCCAACAAACCATGAAAAACCAACATTAAGGTAGCATTAAAAATTCATAGATAGATAAACCAATATCCAAGTTTTGCATAAGCTTAATGGGATAGGTTTACTTACATGATTAATTATATCAGGTAAGGCGCTAGGAACATCAAGTTAGGTCAAATCCCTTTGAACCAAAATAGTAAAAACAACAAACTTCTGCTTATATAGAATAAACAAACTTCCGTATATAGAATAGCCACACATATGTATTTTGTATGAATAACCTTTTGGACTTGAAGGACCAATGGTTATAATAGTTTAAATATTAGAATAATTTCAAAGAAGTACAAGGAACCTTACAAAGGTTTTGTACATACAACTATAACCTGTGAGTTTTCATTTGTGTTATGAACACCTGAGAATTTGTCTTGATGTCATAAAAGTAGGCCTGGAATAGAAGAACTTTAAGTTTAACGAATCCTTGGAAAAACCTAAAAATAAATCATAAAACACAATTACCAAAAAAATTCCTTCTTAGACCTATGTCTTATATTTTTGTTGAAGTTAGTAGAAGACTTGTCACGTCCCCCTAAATTGACTAAACCCTTTTATACTTGAATTTTTCTTTTTTTTCTCCATCTTCTTGTTTACATACAAGAATCTTGTACCAGTTGTCTTCTAAGGCCTATGCGAGTTAGTGTCACATCTTCCAAACAAACGAAGGAGCAACACTATGGAAAACTATTTATGCCTTTGAACATCCATCAGGAATACTTGTGAGGGGAATATACAACTAGAACAAATTGCACTTTAATCACTGAAACCACATAACTCACTTGGATCACAGTTTATTATTCCAATCCTTTAATATTATAATGATGCTTAACATACCAAGTAGGAACTTTATTCGATACTGAATTTAATCGTCTTCATATGGAGAACATTGAATTTAATTAGTCATCACATACTGAGATCCTCAACATATCAGATAACCGATACTGAGCTTATTAGTCCATCTAACAAATCATACACATTGAATAACCTAGATTTGTACTTAGAACCATCATAAGAGATGCCTCCACTATTATCAACATTAATCGAGAAGAAAACACATAATAGGCAACAAGAAAATATAAAAAACAAAATCATCAAGATCATGAACCAGCGAGACCAATGTACGTGGTTCACCCAACCTATGGGCTACGTCCACCAAACGGTATCATCATGTAATATTTATCTTTCAAGAATAATTACAATCCGCAACATTATTGTTGCCATTCTTTCTTCTTATGATCTGAAAGACTATCATAGACAGAAGGCGATCCTTTGCACCTGTCCAGTATTATCACAATTTCATCCTATAGCTTCAACACAGACTTGGACAAGGTATATCATATCAAACATAGCTATATGATATAGTATATTGTACCGCTATTCCTAAGTGGCACCCTATCAAAAACTTTAACACTTAAAACCATATTATATGTTCATATAATATCTAATCTCACCAAGAGACCACAATGATATCTTATGCATAACCCTAAGTTTGTATCTCTCAAGGATATAATATATGTTCATGTAGTAATTATTTTAAGAACTAGCAAAACATTTTATGCATAAGAAATATTCTATAGTAAAATTCAAATATGAAATTATGTAAGAGTCCTTTCAATTTCTGGTTGGTGGCATTTTCTACATAGCCCATTCCATGCCGATTCAATGCACGTGGGCATTGCTCTCTCACAACGAAAGATTGTTTAGGTTTATGCTGTTTTCCACTAACCTATTGGAAAAGATTGCACAGTGGGATGCCTTTTTGGTTGAAAGAACCTTTGGCACGAAGTACTAACCCCTTTTATCATCTCTTAAAGACTTTAAAATTATTCTTATTAAACTGTGTTAACAGCTTTCTCAAAGAATTTCCATCATCCTTTGATCATCTGAATCTCTAACAGGAAGGGATTTTACCAAGCCTCTATAAGAGATCATTTTCCCAAATCTAGAAATCACTGGGAATTTGAGATTAGAACACTAAAAACTCGATGCATCTTAGCATATGGAAACTAGAAGTGAGGAAAGGTTTTGCTGTAAAGATGATCAGAAAGTTGATTTATTCCTTTGAGACCTTGGGACCATGAATCTGTAAAAGTCATTACGTGGCTAAATCAAAGATCGACCGTAGCAATGATGAGGTAGAGATAAAGGATTTCAAGGTTTCCTCCATAGAAAGATAGCTAGTGGAGAAAATTACTTTCAAAAACCTCACGAGTCTCCAAGAAAAACAACGAGTAGTTGAACGCATCTACTAGAAGTTGAAACTCGGTCCTCTATTATGGAGATGAGATTTGACACGGATTTCAAGGGAGGGTGACTACAGTACAGGAGGAACCCCATGTTTCCACAGGTAAAAAATATATATGTTTTACAAGGGTTAACAAAATCACACAAACCAGCGCTGTGATGTACATGTGATTCTTTTCCCAAATTCAGTAGGAAAATATACATATATTCCCATCCCAAATGCTATCTAATTGAGAGATCGGTACTTGTTTTATTTAAACGGATAATGATGCATACCTTGGATCTGAGGCAATAGATTGAGACCCTCCATTAGAGCCGAGATCCCCTTCAAGCACATCATGTTTAGAGAAGAACGGTGGCTGGGAACCGACTGCAACCCATCATGCAGTCGCACCACTTACAGAATCTACCATGCGCAAAAACAAACCCCGCACCTGAAGTAAAACTGGTGATTTTTACTCCCTTTTTTTGGATGCCCCTCCATAGGATTTCGAAGTCTATTTAAAAAGGAAAAACAATGGTCTCCTTCCCCCCTAGGGTGCACCAGGAATCCATACATTAAGGCACTGATTAAGTCATTATTCTTGCCGAGATAGGTCTTCCTAAATTTCACTGTTCAAGGAATTAACTGAGAAAGGTTTGCCTTAATTTCTATGTTAAGGAATTAAATCTGTAGGCATGCGTTCATCCCAAAATTTATCTTTTTCCTTACCAACAAACCGTTATTTAATTTGATATAATGGTTAATGAAAATGCGTATACTCTAGAAAGCTAAATGTTCGAGAGAATAACGAGTCATGACTTCTCATTCATCATGGAAAGGATGCCTATCCTTGTTACGTGTATTGAGGTGTCATTTAACACAAATTGTTCCTACGTATTTAGGATTATAATTATTTTTTCCCACAATAATCCTCTAAAATAGGTGCAATGTTTTAAACTCCTTATCATAACCGCAATATAATATTTAAAAATGCTTTATCCATCATGATCATATATGTATAATATTAACAAAGCACAAAAGCCTCAGTGCTTGACCTCAAGTCAAACTTCCCATCCCATAAATGTTGCGTTTATTATACATATATAGAGGTGCATCACCATAGGTTATAATATTTATGTTATTATGGATGCATATATATTAGTTGTATCCTTTGTATGTTATTATTATCATTTGAGTCTCGTAGCTCATATTTATTATTTGATATAAGGTAAGACATCGTGTCTCCCTTGATATGGATCATAAAGATCATTATTTTCTTTTTTAACTAGTCTCTCTATTATTTATGTAATCATAGGTCGATAACTTGAGAGTTTTGGTCGTCGAGGGAGTTGTTGATCTGTTTTCGATTCCTTAGGCTCGACTAAAATGTTTTACCTTTTCCCTTGGTGGATTTCTTCCACCATCATCGTTTTAGTCACACATTATTATATATATATATTAGTTTTTCCCGTGGTGGAGTCAGTTATCCTTCGATTAAGCTATGTCCAGGCTGTGAGTCTCCTAACTTTACTGCTTAAATAATTAATATACATACTGGTCTCGCTTTTGGTGGGGTCTTGGCCTTGAGCTCCTCACCAGAAGACAAATACAATAACATTAGAATTTACAAAATATCTAGGGTTCTTATGAGAGGGACGTTACATCCTCTCCCCCTTAAAAACAACACCGTCCTCGGTGTTCCTGTTTTCAATCAATTTTCCTGCTTCCATTCTGTCCTCTTTCTTGTTTTTGTCCTTTTCATCTTCATTCCTTGTGATCTCTCCGTATCTTCTCAAGTCACCATCGTTCAAGACTTGCAGTTTTCCTGGAACAAACTCAGGTCTAGCCCAAATATTTTATTTAATTTTTTTATATTTTTGGTACATCATGTAAAAAATTATAATTCAACTTTAATCATAAGCCATAGATCCCTTTTCCATTGTATTCATCTGCAATTTATGGGCCCCTTTCTAGTTGGTATTGGTATCATAATGTTAGGTATAACTCCCGATTGATTGTTATTCCAATGCCAATGCATATATTTATACATTTCAGGCGGTGGTTGATATTTCGACCGGCCTATCCATATTCCTACATAACTGTTTAGCTTCCTATTCTTTATTTATTTATTTACAATATTATAATCCCTAACGGATTATATTCTAACAATCCCCCTCTTAATCCAAAGGGGTGTTCGTAAGTCCGAGCATGTTTCTGAATCTTTCAAACTTTTCTCGTCCAAGCGCTTTGGTGAAGATGTCTACAATTTGATCATTTATGGAACAATGTTGAAGATGGACTGTCTTGGCCTCTACATGATGTCAAATCAAATGATACTTTGTGTTGATGTGTTTGCTTCGATCATGGAATCTAGGATTCTTAGCCAGCTTGATTGCAGAAGTATTGTCGACCAATAATGGAGTGGAATTTTCTTGTTTTTCTTGCAAATCTTCAAGTATCTTCCTAATCCATACTATTTCTTTCATTGCTTCAGCTGCAGCCACATATTCTGCTTCTGTTGTTGAATCTGGTGGAACTGACTGTTTGCGTGATCTCCATGAAACAGCTACTGATCCAAGACTCATAGTGTATCCAGAAGTTTATACTCATGTCTCCTTATCGCCATCAAAATCTGAGTCTGAGTACCCAATAAGTTTGAAGTCATCCACTTTAGAGTACTTGAGTCCAACGTCTTGAGTCCCCTTCAAGTATCTTAGAACTCTTTTTGCAGCTGACCAATGTCCTTCACAAGGTTTATGCATGAACCTTGAGAGTATGCCAACAACATAAGAAATATCCGGTCTAGTTGTTGTAAGTTAGATAAGACTTCCTACAAGTTGTCGATACTTGGTCGCATCCTCAAATTCTTTTCCTTCTCTTGATGTGAGCTTCATTTTCTGTTCCATTGGAGTAGATATAGGGTTGCATTCTGTCATGCAAAATTTGTTTAGTAGTTCTCCAACATATTTTTTCTAAGATAGGAATATGTACTTAGGATATTGAGTGACTTCAATTCCTAAGTAATAGTGGAGATGTCCCATATCTATCATTTCAAAGATCTTTTTCAAATCTTTCTTTATGGATGATATATAGCTCTCATTGTTCCGTGTCATCAAAAGATCATCTACATACACCACAAGATACACAACAGATCTTCCAACTTTATTTATAAATAGTGTTGCATCATGAAGATCAAAATGTTCAAAATTTAACTTCAAAAGATGCTCGGTTAGCTTTTCATACCATGCGCGAGGCGCTTGTTTTAGGCCATACAAGGATTTGACAAGCTTGCATACCTTTTGTTCTTTTCCTTTAACAACAAAGCCTTCTCGATGAGACATGAAGACATTCTCTTTCAAGTCTCCATTCAAGAAAGTAGTCTTCACATCCATTTGATGAACTTTCCACCCTTTCTGAGCAGCTAAAGAGAGTAAGGTTCGGATGGTAGCCCATTTTGATGTAGGAGAAAATGTTTCTTCATAGTCAATTCCTTCTTTCTATGCATAGCCTTTTTCTACAAGCCTCGCTTTGTGCTTGTCAAGTGAGCCATGTGATCT
>LPNX010261585.1:120931-132347 GCA_001517045.1 Pseudotsuga menziesii | reverse complement strand
AGTTGAACTTCTTGTTCAAGTGAAGTAGCAGGAACTTCTTCATGTGGGGGAGTTGGTGCTTCATATGGAAATTCCAAAGGTTGATCCAGAATAGGAATCCTCCCTTCAAGGTTTGGAATTTCATATTCATTTTCGGAATATGTCTTTGGATGAGGATAATTTTCCAAATGATCAAGCTGTCTCTCAATGGACTGTTCATTTTTATTAGTTTCAAGAAAAATGACATCTCTGGAAATAACAAATTTCTTGTTTACCTCATCATACAAATGGTATGCCTTGGAGTATTCTTCGTACCCCAGGAAAATGCATCTTTTGCTTCGAGCACCAAGCTTGTTTCTTTGCTCCTTTGGAATCAAGGCATAACAGGTGGAACCAAAAACTTTGAGATGCCTGACTGAAGGGAGATGTCCAAACCACATTTCATGTGGAGTCTTGTTATCAAGAGAATTTGAGGGACTTCTATTTCTCAAATAGGTTGCACATTTCACTGCATCACCCCAAAACATTAGTTTTACATTCTTGAAAAACATCATTGAGCGAACCATATTCATTATGGTTCTATTCATTCTCTCTGCTACACCGTTTTGTTGAGGATTGTAGGGAACGGTAGTCTGATGTGCAATTCCATGTTGACGAAGATAATCTTCAAAAGCATTTGAAGTGTATTTTTTTCCATTAACAGTACAAAGTGTACCAATATTTTATTGTGCTTGTTTTTCAATCAATGCATGAAAGTCTTTGAATGTTTGAAATGCTTCTGATTTTTTCTTTAAACGGTAAATCTAGCACATTCTTGAGTAATCATCAACAAATGTCATAAAATACTTATTCCCATTTGTTGAAGGAGTTGGCATTGGGCCACACAAATCAGAATGCACTAACTCTAATTTTCTACTTGCTCTGAAATTAGATTCATGGAATGGCAGCTTACTATGTTTCCCTAATATACATGCATCACATTTGTTCTTCTCTTTGGGAATGGTGGGCAAACCAAATACACCATTCTTTCTCAACAAACGAAGACTGTTATAATTTAGATGACCAAATCTTGCATGCCACAATGAACTCGATGACATATTACCTTCTCCATGCTGAGAGAGGTAGGCATAGTTCTGAAATCTTGCGGATGAACCCTTGAGCTTCAGCAGCTTTCCATCTTCATATCCAGTCATCATGACTTGGTTGTCAGAGGACTTTCTTATTTCAACGATTCCATCAAACATGTGGATGGAATGGCCTTGCTGTCGAATTTCCACCATGGACAGCAGGCTTCTCTGCAACTCTGGAAGATAGAGAACGTTCTTGAACAAGAAATCAGGAAATCCAGGAATCTTCAGTCGAATGGTGCCCATTCCCTTTGGTTTAATACTTGACTTATCTGCAAAGTAAACTTTGCCATCTATTGTTTCATTCAGTTCTTCAAAACAATCTTTTCTAAATGCCATGTGTGATGTTGCACTAGTATCAAGCAGCCAACAATCTTTGTAAGATGAAAGAGAATTCATTTCATTAATTCCAAGATTACAATGTGCAACAATACAAGAATCAGAAGATTTACTAGCATCTTGGTCATCTTTCTTCTGGTTATGTTTGACTTTGATGGAGTCCCACGAAGCCCAACACTGATCTGATGTGTGCCCAATCTTTCCACAATGCTTGCACTACAACTCTGATCTTATGTTTCTACCCCCTCTGCCTCTGAAGTTTCTTCTTCCTCGTCCTCTCTCTTTGCCAGAGAGAGTGGCACCAACTATTGATGACAAAGATTGCATCTTTTACAGCTGTTAGTGTAATTTACAATAATAAACTTAATATGACAAAGAGAAATAGAAAAACAATAAACTTCCAGGTCTACAGTCTCTGCCAAGGTGAATACAATGCAAGCTTCAGGTGAGCATACACAAGATTCTTCAATATACAAAATATATTATTCACTATGCAATACATCAGTCTTAGTATCACAATGCAATATATCAGTCTCAGTATTTAGAATTTACACAGGCTCTCTTGATTTCATAGGCAGCTCCACAGGTTCAGCAGCATTTCAGGAAGTAGACATCAGCATGTATACACCAGTAATCATAAAAAAAAATTCAGACTCCAAGTAGTATATATACTCAACGCATATATACCATTCAACATCAGTGAGCATATATATATTCTTCAATATATCAGTCAGTCTGCATGATATATAGCATACATTATTATTCAGCATAAAAGATATATATCAATCACCTCCATGCAGCATATATATCAGTCAGTATGATATATATCAATCACCTCCACGCAGCGCTCGAGGCTGTACCACTGCACGCTATTCAAACATTCATTAAGGCCATCGGTTTCCTTTCTCTCCTTCTCTACAAGCGCCATTCACCGCATATTTCTACAACATTTTCATTACCAGAACAACATCCCTTCCTCAAGGTTTTTGTGTCTCAGGCTGAAACTCATATGGAACTCCTTCAACGAATAGCAAATGATCTTATTTGTTGCAGAGGCCAATTTCACAAATTACACTGATTTTGCACAGTTTTTAAGGCCTTTGCTGACCTATACAATGATACAAAATTCAGTATCAACTGCTTATACTTTCTTTGCTCAACGCCTTCATTCTCTCTTGGTATCAGTATCATGTACTCATCCCTCTCAAGGGTTGTGTATTTTCAGGATTCTGGTAGAGTGTATCATGTTTTATCCGCAGCAAACTCCAACGCAGCCAGCAGTCTCTTCACGCGGGCTCTTCACGCAGCCTACATGCAGTCTTCAATCTTCAACGCAGTCTCTTCTCCACCCAGCATAGGCAGTCTCCTCCATGCAGCATATGTACTCAACAATCTCAGGCTCATACAACAGCCATATTATTCATGCACACACATTTTACTCACAGGGAAAAATATTTGCAGACCTTTCATTCAATCTCCAACGCATAGAGATTCAATATATACTTAGCTCCAATATAGATTGAAACTCACGGGCCTCTTCAAAATATAAGCAGCATAACCCATACAACATGCTCGAGTTCCTCCAGGCAGATGCACCAGTCTTTGAAAAAAATCTTCCAGAACTTTCTTCACTTTCTCAGGATCGTCACTCTTGCATTCAATCTCATAACAAGTACCAAAATCGTACTGCGTCTCATCCAGTTCGATCTTTAGCCACGCCGAGACCACCAGTCATACATATGAACATATTTGCATAATTTTCCAGAAAATTCCACGCACAGTAATTAGGGCAGAAATTAGGGTTTTTGGATTCCCTAGGGTCACGGGAAATATCTCACCTCGACGAGTTCAGCAAAGACTAGATCGACAAGATGGTTCGCGATGCCGAGAAATACAAGGACGAAGACATGAAGAAGAGAGTCAAGGCCAGGAACTCGCTGGAGAACTACGCTTACAGCATGAGGAATACTATCACAACGGTTGAGGAGTGCAATTAGGAATTAGGGTTAGGTATAACAATGTTCTAGCAGAGAATACACACAGAATTATTGGCTTCCACGCTATAAGAAAAATGCACGCAATGAATGCACTGACAGGAGGGAAGAGCAGAGGGTAGACTGGAGGTCTGGCAATGCACTCGCAAGCATACAGGCTGCCAGGACTGAAATTTTAATAGCAGGAGTTATGGCAAGAACCCGCTCTGATAACACATGCAGAATGGAAGGCATGCAATGCAGCGAGGAGTTATAGCAGGCAAATAGCCAAGCTCTAATACCACTTGTTAGGTATAACTCCCGATTGATTACTATTCCAATTCCAATGCATATATTTATACATTTCAGGTGGTGGTTGAGATTCCAACCGGCCTATCCATATTCCTACGTAACTGTTCAGCTTCCTATTCTTTATTTATTTATTTACAATATTATAATCCCTAACGGATTATATTCTAACACATAATATCCAATTTTTTCATAATGTGATTTATTTATCAATAAAATATAATTACTACCCTTTGGAGTTGGTCCAACCTTTTGGACAGTCATGTCGCCCTTGGCGTGAGGAAGCCTTTTCTTCACATTATACAGCAAGCATGAAACAGTCTGATTACTTGGAAAATTTGTTAAGGCATTCTACATTTTTTAATTTTCTTTTCAACACTCACCCTTGAGTTTCTTTTCCAATTTTCTTGTGTGGACTTACAACAATTTCTGAGGTTCCTCTCCCTTTTAACCACTAGTTAAAACTTTTCTCCTCAGTGACATCAAACTGTGTCCTGTCTTCTAGATGTCTAATTTTTCCTAGGTCTTTTGCCACACCATATGTCTAACACCAATGTGCTCACGCGGCAATCGCTTGCCTATGACCATTTTGCTCCCGCAGTATGTATGCCTAACACCAATGTGCTCACGCGAAAATCACTTGCCTAGCACTATGGTGCTCCCATAGCATTCAATTTTTTTCGTGTTTGTAACTAGTATAAATTTGTAACTTTGTAACGCACACTCCTTGGTGCTTACGACTTTACTGTCATTGTCTCGATTTGTGAATTGGCTACATGGTTAGTCAAAACATCTATCAATAAAGTCTAGTTTCAATTACTCATTATCATTTCATAAGTTGCAATGATTTTACCTTCATTTATGAGTCACAAAATCTTGTAAATAATCTAAAAATAACTCCTTCCCCATTTTTGATAAATTGAGCACAACTTGTACACCCAAGGTGATTATATATGTACCATAGTGTACATCGATCATGACAATGGTCCTAATCTTAGTAAAACTCAATAGTCAATTCCGACTGATATATCCCTACAAAGTTTATACAAAATTCATGCATATCCCTGCATAAGTTAGCTCATAACTTTATAGAACACTTATGCATATCCCCGGAAAAATTAGCTCATATCATTATACAACCTTCATACATATCCCTGCATAAGTGAGCTCATAGTTTTATAAAACATTCATGCATATCCCTGCAAGAGTTAGCTCATAGCATTATACAACTTTCATGCATATCCTTGCATAAGTTAGCTCATACATTCATGCATATCCCTACAAAAGTTATCTCATAGCATTATACAACCTTCATGGATATCCCTGCATAAGTTATCTCATAGCTTTCTAAAAAAATTCATGCATATCCCTGCAAACATTAGCTCATAGCATTATACGACCTTCATGCATATCCCTGCATAAGTTATTTCATAGCTTTCTGAAACAGTCATGCATATCCCTGCAAAAGTTAGCTCATAGCATTATACAACCTTCATGCATATCCTTGCATAAGTTAGCTCATACATTCATGCATATCCCTGCAAAATTTATCTCATAGCTTTATAAAACATTCATGCATACCCATTCAATAAAAGAATTACATTTCGCAACATCCTTGTTGTCATACTTCTTTTCGGTTAATATCAATGGAGTACCTCTAAGCTATCCATTATAAATACTAGAACCTCTTGGTTATGTGATTCATAGAATTCCAAAGCTAATCAATCACCTATTCCTTATGAACATAACATAAATTAATGTTTATTATCTAGTTTTTTAACTCAAAACAAGGACCTTCCCTTTTCTTGCTCCTTTTTATTTCCACTCAATTCACTAGCCTATCGAGGGATAGGGTTGTCTCACTTATTAAAACACAATCTATGATAGAATTAGGCAGATCTATGATAGAATTAGGCAGCTTAAGTGTGTACCTTAAATATATAAACATACTATGTCCATAGATGGACTATGCAATGATCTTCCAATGGATATAACTCACTCCTTGTGGCATAGTGAGACTCATCCTTGCTCAGCTCTAGTGCAATGCCTTCACCCAAGTTGATAGTATATCTTCTTGTCATACCTCTTAAGGTACATCAAAGTTGGGATGTTTTTATGTGAGCGTGAGAACCCCCTTTTTATTATTTCAAATATAAAAGTTTTATCCTTAAGTTGTATTTGTCAAAAACTTCTACTCCATACAGCTGGAGGTATAATTTCCCATAACCACACCAGGACTAGAAAAGGGAAAATAGAACGACTAGCTTCATGCAACTGTTGTTTCTAAGGAAATCTGTAGTTTTGGATACCGAACAACCATTCTCCTCTTTTCATTTTTTTTCCAAGAAGTACACAAAAATAAACCCTCACCTCACATCCCCTAAAAGAAGTTTTTTTCTTTTTCTTTCAGAAACCTGAGTGCTTTTCAAACTACCATCAATGCCCTATGCGACACCCAAAGGAAATGACACGGTCGCTTCTTAACTGATATGTCATATTTTTAAATACCTGTAAAGTTTAGCTTACCTATGTGTCTCGCAGTCCAATCTACAATTGACCAGGACTGTGTGCCCCTACTAATCCATACTCGAGATCGGAATGAACAATAATAGAAGGGCCTAACAACCTGAAGAAACATACCTCGAATACCGCTAAAGGAGGATTTTGTAAAAATGCGTATCCAGGTGATCGTTCTATATATATAGAGAGAGAAATGAAACTTCGGATTCGTTCAAACATGTTTTGAATCATATTAACGCCCATAGAAGAAAAACAAGGCAGAGGTTACATAAAAAGAATTTGTATCCAATTAGAATTCAAAATAGCCATCATTGTACTTGATGGAGTTCATACTATAAAATCGAATGGAAGCTAACAGCGATTTCATATCTAAAAGATTACGATATATATATATAACCCGTTGTATCAGGTTTATACTCAAATAGTAGTTATAGATAATTTCGTATCATGCCGGTGTACGAACTCTGTCATATGGATGCCAGGGTATATTTTTTATTCAGATCTATATGATCCGAAGTTATAAACAGTTTCCTACCTCAAAGGAAACACGATAAAAACATCACTGTACTTTATAATTTATAAAACCCGAAGTTAGCCACAATTTCGTATATGAGGCTACTCTATGATCAACAGTAAAGATACAGTTATATGAAATTTCAAATGAAAACATACAAGAATAAACAAATTCTGCATTTTTCTCTATCAACAATAAAGATTTATCTCTATCAACAGTAAAGATTCACAGGGGCTTCACTTGTTGATCAATATCCTATCACGTTAGTAAATATTGTGGGTTTTAAAATTATAAAAAATCAAACCAATATATTGCAGGTATTGGGGGGATGAGGGGTTTAAGGTGGGGGTGGGTAGGGTGGTTTATAAGGATTGAGGTATAAAAAGGGGTGGGGAGGAGGTTTTAAGTATTGGGAGGGGGTTTCAACAAAAAAAGTTTGGGTCAATTTTTCTCGAAATTAAGGGTATTCTTTAATATCCCACCATCGCACGTACTATGTGAGAGGTTCACTAAGTGAAGTCCCGGTGTAAAGATTCAATAATATGCCTTGGCCACCATTAAATTGATTCCAGGTCTACTTATACGTAAAGTCACTCGGCCAAACGAATTCTTAGCCCCCCCACGCCAAAAGACACGAGTTGCTCCCTCCGATCTTTATCCTATAACTATTCTATACATCCTTCCAATTCAAACATCCACACTTCCAGTAATAAGTAACCTCAAAAACCCTAAGAACACAACTATAAAGCAAAGAAACAGACAGGGTTTGAATGTCTCCCCACCACCATTACGTGAAATTCTTCTACATTCGAATTTATCCCAAGACAAGAATGAAGACATTTGTTCCATCCATCTTTGACCTCTGTTGTAATTGAGTCCATTAGGTCCGAGTGTTGTCCGCCGGCTCTAATACCATATGTCACGTCCCCCTAAATTGACTAAACCTTTTTATACTTGAATTTTTCTTTTTTTTTTCTCCATCTCCCTGTTTACATACAAGAAGCTTGTACCAGTTGTCTTCTAAGGCCTGTGTGAGTTTGTGTCACATCTTCCAAACAAACAAAGTAGCAACACTATGGAAAACTATTTATGCCTTTTAACATCCATCAGGAATACTTGTGAGGGGAATATACAACTAGAACAAAGTGTCACTTTAATCATTGAAACCACATAACTCACTTGGATCACAGTTTATTATTCCAATCCTTTAATATTATAATGATGCTTAACATACCAGGTAAGAACTTTATTCAATACTGAATTTAATCATCTTCATATCGAGAACATTGAATTTAATTAGTCATCACATACTCACATCCTCAACATATTAGATAACCGATACTCAGCTTATTAGTCCATATAACAAATCATACACATTGAATAAACTAGATCTGTACTTAGAACCATCATAAGAGACGCCTCCACTATTATCAACATTATTAGAGAAGAAAACACATAACACGCAACAAGAAAATATAAAAACACAAAATACATCAAGAGCATGAACGAGCGAGACCAATGTAATATTTTTCTTTCCAGAATAATTACAATCCACAACGTTATTGTTGCCATTCTTTCTTCTTATGGTCTGAAAGACTATGATAGACTGAAGGTGATCCTTTGCACCCGTCCAGTATTATCACAATTTAATCCTATAGCTTCAACGCAGACTTGGACAAGGTATATCATACCAAACATAGCTATATGATATAGTATACTGTACCGCTGTTCCTGAGTGGCACCCTATCCAAAACTTTAACACTTAAGACCATATTATATGTTCACATAATATTTAATCTCACCAAGAGACCACAATGATATCTTATGCATAACCCTAAGTTTGTACCTCTCAAGGCTATAATATATGTTCATGTAGTAATTATTTTAAGAACAGGAAAAATATTTTATGCATAAGAAATATTCTATAGTAAAATTCAAATCTGAAATTATGTAAGAGTCCTTTCAATTTCTGCTTGGTTGCATTTTCTACAGAGCCCATTCCACGCCGATTCAATGCACGTGGGCGTTGCTCTGTGACAGCGAAAGATTGTTTAGGTTTATGCCCTTTGCCACTAACCTATTGGAAAAGATTGCACAGTGGGATGCCTTTTTGGTTGAAAGAACCTTTGACGCGAAGTACTAACCCCTTTTACAATCTCTTAAAGACTTCAAAATTATTTTTATTAAACTGTGTTAACAGCTTTCTCAGAGAATTTCCATCGTCCTCTGATCATCTGAATCTCTAACCAGAAGGTATTTTACCAGGCCCCTATAAGAGATCATTTTCCCAAAGCTAGAAATCGCTGGGCATTTGAGATTAGAACACTAAAAACCCGATGCATCTCAGCATACGGTAACTCGAAGTGAGGAAAGGTTTCGCTGTAAAGATGATCAGAAAGTTGATTTATTCCTTTGAGACCTTGGGAGCATGAATCTGTAAAAGTCATTACGCGGCTAAATCAAAGATCGACCGCATCAATGATGAGGCAGAGATAAAGGATTTCAAGGTTTCCTCCATAGAAAGATAGCTAGAGGAGAAAATTACTTTAAAAAACCTCACGATTCTCCAACAAAAATAGCGAGTAGCTTAATGCGTCTACTAGAAGTTGAAACTAGGTCCTCTATAATGGAGAAGAGATTTGACACGGATTTCAAGGGAGGGCGACTACAGCACAAGAGGAACCCCATGTTGCCACACGTAAAAAATATATATGTTTTACAAGGGTTAACACAAATCGCACAAACCAGCGTTACGATGTACATGTGATTCTTTTCCCAAATTGAGTAGGCAAATATATATATATATTCCCGGCCCAAATGCTATCGAATTGAGAGATCGGTACTTGTTTTATTTAAATGGATAATGATGCATATCTTGGAGCTGAGGCAATAGATTGAGACCCTCTATTAGATCCGAGATCCCCTTCAAGCGCATCATGTTTAGAGAAGAACGGTGGCTGGGAACTGACTACAACCCATCAAGCAGTCGCACCACTTATAGAATCTACCGTGAGCAAAAACAAACCCCCCACCCGAAGTAAAACTGGTGATTTTTACTCTTTTTTTTGGATCCCCCTCCATAGGATTTCGAAGTCTATTTAAAAAGCAAAAACAACGGTCTCCTTCCACCCTAGGGTGCGTGGGGAATCCATACATCAAGGCACTGATTAAGCCATTATTCTTGCCGAGATAGGTCTTCCTAAATTTCACTGTTCAAGGAATTAACTGAGACAGGTCTGCCTTAATTTCTCTGTTAAGGAATTAAATCTCTAGGCATGCGTTCATCCCAAAATTTATCTTTTGCCTTACCAACAACCCGTTATTTAATTTGATATAATGGGTAATGAAAATGCGTATACTCTAGAAAGCTAAATGTTCGAGAGAATAACCAGTCATGACTTCTCATTCGTCATGGAAAGGATGCTTGTTGCGTGTATTGAGGTGTTATTTAAGACGGATTGTTCCTACGTATTTACGATTATAATTATTCTTTCCCACAATAATCCTCTAAAATAGGTACAAGGTTTTAAACTCCTTATCATAACCGCAATATAATATTTAAAAATGCTTAATCCATCATGATCATATAGGTATAATATTAACAAAACACAAAAGTCTCAGTGCTTGACCTCAAGTCAAACTTCCCATCCCATAAGTGTTGCGTTTATTATACATATATAGAGGTGCATCACCATAGGTTATAACAGTTATGTTATTATGGATGCATATATACGAGTTGTATCCTTTGTATGTTATTATTATCATTTGAGTCTCGTAGCTCATATTTATTATTTGATGTAAGGTAAGACATCGTGTCTCCCTTGAAATAGATCATAAAGATCATTATTTTCTTTTTTAACTAGTCTCTCTATTATTTATGTAATCATAGGTCGATAACTTGAGAGTTTTGGTCGTCGAGGGAGTTCTGATCTATTTTCGATTCGCGAGGCTTGACTAAATGTTTTACCTTTTCCCTTGGTGGATTTCTTCCACCATCATCGTTTTAGTCACACATTATTTTATATATATTTTTTTGTTTTTCGTGTGGTGGAGTGAGTTATCCTTGGGTTAAGCTACGCCGAGGCCATCAGTCTCCTAAGTTTACTGCTTAAACAATTAATATACATACCGGTCTCGCTTATGGTGGGGCCTTGGCCTTGATCTCCTCACCAGAAGACAAATACCATAACATTAAAATTTACAAAATATCTAGAGTTCTTGCGAGAGGGACATTACAAGACTAAAATGGTTGTTACAAGTTTGTAAATCAAAATTCATATTTAGCAAAAGAATGGAGGTTGCATTACAACTAATGAAAAACAAAAACTTGAATCTTATAATTGCTTCATACATATCATTAATTTTTGTCCATTAATGTTAGTGTTATTCCAATTATAAGACAATATTTCCCAATTATCACTTAGGTGACCATTCTTGAAAAAGGCACATTATTGATGTTTTATTGTATGTTTTTACTTTGTTTAAATGTTAATTAAATTAAAATGATTTTTTTAACAAATTATTCCTGTTTTATTGTATTTTTTACTTTGTTTAAATGCTAATTAAATTAAAATGATTTTTTTGAGAAAATGCAATTGATTCAATGTTTTTTAACAATACATAGTTGTTATATACATCATTTTCATTATTATTAA
>LPNX010261585.1:70299-105658 GCA_001517045.1 Pseudotsuga menziesii | reverse complement strand
ATTTTACCCATTATAGTATAAAAATAAAATCCCCAACTATTCAATTCTACCCACTTATCATTAAATATGATAATGTTATGTCATTTACAAATATATATATATATGTTTGCATACATATTTATAATTCTAGTCTCTTATGATATAACCCATATAATTATATGTTTCATAGTTATATCTTTTGTAGGATTTAGCATGGTAACTTTTACCTGTATTTTCATCCTTTTACCATATAGTTTGATGTCATAATGAGTAGTGAGTAAGACATATCGTTTCCCTTTGATAAAAGAGGACCATGAATATTACTCATTCTATTAGCCGAAGTAGACTAGACCCGTCATGACCTACTTTATCTTAGGTCGTTGAGGTAGTTGCTGATATTTTCTCATTTCCCGAGGCCCAGCTAACATTTTACCATTTTTGCAGTGGATTTCATCCACCATTATTGTTCTAGTTGCACAATGTCCTTAAGTTGCCTAAGCCTACCACTTAGGGGATTGGCTCATATAGAATTACAAGGTATTTCTAGTGGGGTCTTGGCCTTGAGCCCATCACCTGAGATAAGTATAATCAACATTCATAATTTACAAAATATCTAGGGTATGTGAGAGGGATGTTACATCCTCTCCCCCTTAAAAATAACACCGTCCTTGGTGTTTCTATTTTCCACCAATTTCCTTCTTCCATTTTGTTGTCTTCTCTTGTTTTTGTCCTTTTCATCCTAATCCCCTATGATATTTTCATATCTTCTCAAGTTACTATCGTTCAAGACCTGCATTTTTCCACCAACAAGTTCGGGTCTAGCCTAATTTTCTTCAATACATCATGTAAAAAATTATAATTCAACCTAAACATAAGCCATAGATCCCTTTTGCATTTATGGGACACTTTCTAGTTTTTTTTTTTTATTGGTATCATAATACCCAATTATTCTCATAAAGCAATTTATTCATCAATAAAATAAAATCACTACCCTTTAGATGTTGTTTTTATCTCCAACCTTTGGATAGTCATGTCGTCCTCGACCTCAGGAAATCCCTTCCTCACATTCCCCATTCATCATGTAATAGTTACTTAGAAATTTGTCAACACGTTTTATGTTCGTTGTGTTTTTTGAACTCCCTTGAGTTCCTTTTCCATTCTCGTGTGGAATTACAACAATTTTTGAGGTTACTCTCCCTTTTAACCACTATTTAAAAGTTTTTCTCTTCTGTGACATCAAGCAACGTCATGTCTTCTAGATATCCAGTTTTTCCTAGGTCTTTTTCCACACCATATGCCTAACACCAATGTGCTCACACGAAAATCACTTTCCTAACAGCATGGTGTTCCCGCGGCATTCAAATTTTTCCTTGTTCGTTTTTAGTATAAATTTTAACTTGGACTATTTTAATTTTAGTATAAATTTTAATTTTAATTCTGACTGATATTATTCTTAGCATGCCCTGCAATGTTAGCATATAGCATTATACAACATTCATCAATTTATTATTTTCAATATCAATATCTTTAGACATCCTTACTCATCTATCTTTGGATAATTGCTAGTGAAGGAAAATTCCAACTTTACACCACATTCATGTGTGGCAATGCTAGGGACATGGAAAATTAACATTAGTAATCCGAAGTAAACAAAGTAAATTGCTTACCATAATTTCATACCTCAACTACTTATGTCATATCTTGCAACTTTTCTAGTTCATCAAAATGAGAGCCTTTATATAGGTATACTTCTTTCATATGACCCATAATCATTAGGCACAGCACATCGTGCTATTTGCCTTAGCTGTATTGTGGTCCAAGTTCATAAGTAGTCTAGTTTTCTTTTTCCTTTTCTTGAAGAAATATTGTAAGGAATGTTGTCATTTTTCATGAAAATGTATAAGAAGATCAACAATACCAATGAAAATGTATAAATATCTTAATAGTCTTTATGTGCATAACCCAATTTCTTGCACACTAATCGTTATATGTAAAGGATACATTATAACAACGGTATATTGTACTAACTTGAATTCTCTTCATAACAATTCTGAAATTCAAGTCCTACCTTTACTTAGCATCTATTTAGTATGCTAATCATTATTCAACATTCACAAGTTAATCAACAACTTCTGATAAAGAAGTTAACATTCAGTTTTTGAGAATTTATTGTTATGCACAGGTTTAGAAGCTAAATAACATTGACTTCTCTCATCATTCACTTATTATGTGCAACAACTAACCATTTCCTAGGTTTCATTAGTTCACGATAGCGAGACAAAAATAACCAAACATAATTCTTCCTTAAGTCGTATGATAGTTATGTGCACACATATTGGTGAAAGAGTTTTGTCCAAAATATTGAACCCAAATCTTCAGAACCACTACTACCTCCTACCTTTGATCTAAATGCTCGATCATTAAATTTGTTTTTGGTTATAATAAGTCATGCACTTTAACCAAAATATTACATTACCAACATCTATATGCAATCGTAGTCGTTTGACTAACATGTACCAATGTATCCATACGATTTAGTGCAATGAAATTCCAAATGTAAAGAGGTGTTTCATATTTTGTATAATGTTAGTAATTTATTAACACCACTAGCATTCATTTGATACCATTTGTATTTTGTATAATCTGGACAGTGTATCATATACACTATTTTAGCATTACTTACCTTTGCGCTTAAACCATTTGACTATATGTGATAGTTTTGCGGTTAATCTCTTTGAGAGTTTCAAGGGTGATACAGTTACTCCTAAACGATCAACTATCAAGTTCCCTTTAATAGCTATCTTCAAGGAAATTTTTTGACAGGTTATATGTGCACAAATATATATAACCAGATGCCTCTAAGACTTTGGAGTATACTCTCATGAGCCACTTACCTTTATTTATTACAATACTAAACCCAAAATTAGGTCTAGAAGACTTATAATCAATATTCAATTCTCATTAGATCCTTAGCAGTCTTATATTTTATTATTAGTGACATAACCCTTTCCCACTAGTCCTTAACAACAATTGTTCAATGGTTTTTAATGTAACCTATTACAATTAGTCAACCTTACAATTCTAAGAATCCTTTATATATCAAAGTCATTAGTAGCGGGTTCAACTATGCATGTGGGTGTCAAAGGTCACTTTTCAGCAATTCAGAATTCCACATTACTATTCATGATAGAGATTGCTATAGTACCTTCATCGACCATGAGTTTGTCTAAGAAGACTTCTATACTTCATTAAAATTTATTGGCGTGACTCAAATAGAGATGAAGCAATTGTCCTAGCCATTTGTAAACATATTCGGAAGTAATCAAGGAAATAACCAGATACCTGTCTAATTACATCATCGGGCCTTCCATTGAACTGGCAAAAGTAATGGGCCATCTTCGTTGTGATGTTGAGAAAATGTTCTGCTTTCTCCTGCACAACTACAAGGTCAATAAATATCTGCGTTTGGTACAACTTAAGGTACCTATATTGCAGAATAGTGTAAATTTGTTGATTCCTATTATCACAAGGAAAAACTCAATCATTAGTTCCGAAACAAAATATGTAGGAGCATTTTGAGCTTGAATAGGCCCAAGTGTTTCAACTCTCTCTCTGATACCATCTCTAGAATACCTCTTATACCTCAATGCCATTATGTGTGAAAAAGGAGTAAATTTTTTGTTTCGTTGTTACTAGAAAACGAGTCAATCATGTTAGTGGCAAATTTTACATGGCATTTCAATAAAGCATGTCCAATCAAATTCAGTAATGTAAAAACTACACGTATTGTAAAACCAATTCATTTGGAAATTTACATCCATCCTCCTCTACAAAACCAAACACACAATTTGCATCCAATTTATACTAAGATTGCTATTGATAAGATAAACCAAACATGCTTATTATGCCTTCTACTATTCACAAGATTAAGCAGTCTCCTCAATGCTGGAAAGCTTAGGTGTAGCAATTAACCTGTCATTTGATACATACTCCAATGTTCTTTTAACCACATTTTATCTGCATTAACCTTTGACTAACAATATTGATCTCTCTTAAGCAAAGTGATCGATTCGACGGATTACTCATTGTTTATTTCTAAGTAATGAATAATGAGAGATGCACTTCCATTCATACGAAAAGCATATATTTACAAAAACATTCAACCATTAATCTATTAGTGGTTTGGTTGGAGACTACAAGCGTTTTCATCATCATAGTGCAGTTAAAACAATACTATCTGCGGACCCAAAAATCATTATAATAACTTTTCTTGATTATCTTCTACAGTAGAAAAATCCATTAACAAGGTCGCAGAACAACATCACATGTAAACAAAACAATGTGAGGAAAGTAAAACATTCAAACACATGAAAATGAGACAGACAAAAATGTACATGGTTCACCCCAACCTTGGGGTTACGTCCACCAAAAAGACTCACATCCTGTGACATTTAATTTCATTAAAAGGCTACATTATGCAATATCATTGTTGCCATCATTTTTTTCCTTCTCTTCATAGACTCTCTCATGAGAGTACCTCTAACAACAATTAGGGGGTTTTGGTTGAGTGATTCATTTGAAGCAATGCTCTATGCAACATAACAAGTTAATTAGTGTTTGAAACCAGAAAACCTCCTTTCACTTATTCTTTTTATTATCCCGAAAATCACCAGCCTATCGTGGCTAAGGTTGTGTCTCCACCTGTTAGTACATAATTATTTGAACTATAGAGAAGCGTCCTCGCTCAACTATAGTGAAAACCCTTCACCCAAATTAAAATTATAACTTTCTATCATACCATTTAAGGTACATCCAAGATGCATGCATAGATGTCTATACCTAGTTCATATATAATTGAAAACACATACTTAAGTTCCTATCAACTTAATGTATGTGTTACTAAGGTACCTTCCAGTTGCATCTCATAAACCTATAAAAATTCCTATAGCATAACAAGAGTTACAGGACTGTAAGGTTTATTTATCTTCCAATGGAATTCCAAGGTAGCTTGGCAAGCTAAACCCAAACACACACATACAACAATCTTACTCTTGTGGGAAAACGTGTCTCCTAGGAAATTCCAAGGAAAACCAGGCAATGAAAAAGAACAAGTACAATAAGCACAACGGTTTGGGTCTTCTGGCAAAAACATCTTCCAAATAGAACTAGAAAAATGAAAACAAACTAAACAACGACTTACTAAGGAAAATAATATTTCCAATAGACCCTAGATAACCACTTGAAGTGGCGTATCTTATTGGATCAGCTGATTCACAAAATCATAACGAAACATATAAGTTTTCCAACTTATTCATTTTTATCATTGTAAACTGTTTTCTCTACCATTTAACATGTTGGCCTTCTCATTTCATCAGGTTCGTTTACATGTTCTTTAAGGCAGTGGTGGGCAGCATAAACCTCCTCTTCATTTCATATTCTTCAAGGAAGTGGAACATTTTGTTCAGGGGGGAAACGATATTAACATAATGTTGTAAGTTATTACTATTATTGTAGAGTATGGGGAAAAGAGGACCTCCAAGGTTTTGGCAATGCATACTTGAGCTTCCGAGCACTTCAAAACTATTTTTTTATGCAGGATTCGTGGGATGGAGTGTTGATAAACTCGATCCAACTCAAGTCATTGCAATCTAACAACCCCTTGCAGTTTCTAAATGTGGGAGCAAAGAGTTCCATCATGGATTATCATGGTGTGTATTAATTTTTCACTAACATACATTTCCTAGGTCTCTATAAATTTTCCATGCATTTCATACGTTGCATAAAAATTGGATCTATCTAACCATGGAAAAAACTGATCTCTAAACTGCAGTAATTTTGGTATGGACATGACTCAGCTAATCTAGTGACCCACAGTAAATTTTTATTAAAACCATACATTACAAAACTCATTCATCTCTAAGTATCCCTGGGTTGGGCACATACATCTTTTCATATGCAGAGAAAAAGAAAGCATATGACGATAACGTTTTTCAGAATCTTACCCGACAATCAACCTTAAGGAGGACCAATTTCGATGATGGTGCCCCCAACCATACTTGGCAGGTTTTCGAAAAATATCTAAATACAACCAGCGTCAAACGCTGCAGAGGGCTTGATGGGATCACTCCATGAATCCCCATTTTCATGGCCATCATAATAGATCAGATTGATCCAAATGGTATACTATATGCTCTCGGTTATATTGCTAAATCCCATGCTAGAGAGGATTGGTTTTTTTCACACACATGTATTCGCCTCCCAAACATTTCTGAATCTTATGCTGGACATGAATCATTTATCCCATGTCCTAGTATTTTGAAATTACCTCCTCTACCTTCATCGCATGAAACACTCCATACTAGGGAAATCGAAAGATCATCAGGATAATGCATGATCGACTCCTTCTCTCTCCCCCCCTTGATGGAAGCGTCCAACTAAAACAATTCGTTGGATTTCCCTAGGGAACTCAAAGAATCATTCTCCTCTCCTTTTCCCTAAGAGTCTTTCTTTTTTTCCCCCCTTTGAAAGGTGCAAAGATCCCCTTTTTAAGGCAGAGGTTGCTCCCTCAAAACCTCAATAACCGTTGGGCACAATAATTCTACGCCTCCCTCTTAGCTGTCCAAAAGACAAGTGGCATGACTATTCTTCTAGTGTCTGCAAGATATTAAGACATTTTTGGCATCCCTTCTCATTACGAGAATAATTCCCAATATTTCCTCCACGAAAATAGTAGCTTAAGATGTTACATGTTATAGTATAAAAATAAAATCCCCAACTATTCAAGTCTACCCACTTATCATTAAATATGATAATGTTATGTCATTTATAAATAAATATATATTTATATATATATGTCTCCATACATATTGATAATTATAGTCTCTTATGATATAACCCATATAATTATATGTTTAATAGTTATATCTTTATTCAAGTCTACCCACTTATGATTAAGTATGATAATGTTATGTCATTTATAAATATATATAGGTCTGCATACATATTTATAATTCTAGTCTCTTATGATATAACCCATATAATTATATGTTTAATAGTTATATCTTTTGTAGGATTTAGCATGCTAACGTTTACCCGTATTTTCATCATTTTACCATATAGTTTGATGTCGTAACGAGTAGTGGGTAAGACATCTCCTTTCCCTTTGATAAAAGAGGATCATGAAGATGACTCATTCTGTTAGCCGAAGTATACTAGACCCGTCATGAGCTACTTTATCTTAGGTCATTAAGGTAGTTGCTGATATTTTCTCATTTCTCGAGCCCGGACTAACCTTTTACCATTTTTTCATAGGATTTTGACCACCATTATTGTTCTAGTTGCATAATGTCCTTAAGTCGCCTAAGCCTACCACTTAGGGGATTGGCTCATATAGAATTACAAGGTATTTCTAGTTGGGGCTTGGCCTTGACCCCTTACCAAATACAAGTACAATCAACATTCATAATTTACAAAATATCTAGGGTATGCGAGAGGGATGTTACACTTTTTGAAACTAGTTTTTTTTTTACTTTGATTTCTAATTACATAGAGTAGTTGATTCTAATTGAGATGGTTAAATTTTTGTTTGGTGAATGAATGCTTTTGTAAATTAGAATTTAATCTCTTTTTTCTTAGTGAATGAATCGATAAATTAGTTTTGTGATTTCCTTTTGGCATTAACAAAAGTTTATTTTAAGTAAATTATATCATGTTAGAATAATCTCATAGCTCTTTTAAATTATCATAGGAATTTAGCCCTAGATTATATTACCATGCACATGCAGTGTAGTAACTCGAAGTTTACCTACCTTGGTCGATAATTAAATTGAAGGTGAATTAATTAGTTATATTTCACGTGACATTTTTTACAACATAAATCTAAAAATATAAATATGAAAAGGCTCCCCGCATTTGAATAAGAATATCTCTAAAGGACCATCTATGCTAAGCATACTACCACATCCTTCTATATAACCAAGATAGCATTTCATCCATTTAAATCATGATTTTCTACGATGATCAAACCATCAAAATGTATCTCAAAATAGATGTAAAAATTCTGATTTGTCAAATATGGGCATTCTCCCTCATAAAATAGCTTCAATCTGTCGCAAAAAGAGGAATATTTTAATCAAAAACATATGAATAAAAAACTCAATTTTATCAACTCTAAACTGAGTTTATAAATCCATTTCTTAAATCTTATTGGCAATATTAATTTATTAATCGTATGTGATATATGGTAATATTATTTTACGATTTCTATGAATATAAACTATTTTTTTTTTGTAAGTAAGTTGAAAAATTCTATTATAGTACAAAAAGATGGTACACTAGGAAGAGATACAAGAGGTCTTTGGAAAATGACCTACAAGAGGTCTCTGGAACACGACCCATGTATGGACTGAGACACGGCTTGTTAAGGCCTACCCCACCTGTCAGAAACTGAATAAGGCTTCAAACAGTGACAAAGCTAACATGAAATACCCTATGGGAACCACAAGGGCTGGGTCCCACCAAAAAATATACAAAACAGAAACTAAACCATAGAGGGCCGCACCAAAGCAATAAATTAGACTGACATCAGCATATATCAGGACAAAAACAAGACAAAATCCTCCCGCCAGACACCCAAAACTTAACTTCTGGCTGCCCGGTTGGGGTCTTGGATCTAATCCTCACGATGAGTGGGAATAGTGCTTACTGGAGAATTGGCTGGGGAATTCACCAGGGTGGTTGTCCTGAACCCTGGACTACCCAGCATATCCTAAGCAATCTAGTCCAAGAGATGAAAACCTGTAGCACTCTCCTGCTGCCTGCGGCATATGATTTCTAGGGCATCTCGGATTCCTTGGGCAGTCTGAATATTCACCTAGATGTCTTGGGTCAACAATATGTGAGAGGTCCAGAAGGGTTTGGGAAACAATCAATGACCCATCAAGGCCTCAAACTCGTGAAGGATATCAATTTCCAGAATGGCAATGAATGCCTCTATAGCAATTGGCATTTTTGCCATGTACTAATCACCCCAATTGAAGGGTTTCGCTACCGGATCATCACCCCCTGAAGGCATAGAGTCATTCATGGAACTAGGGGAAGCCTCACTGTCTCTTTCTCCGCTGTTGATACCTCTCACTCGATTTCATGCCCTCCAGTGGTGTGGCATTGTGAATGCACATAGACGAACACTAGGAAACAATAGAAATAGAAACAACACATTGCATGGATCCTTACTCTCCGCGGATCTTGAAATTATAGAGAACTGCTCTTCTGAGTCCTCCCATCCACAGACAGTCCCGATAACTCTGCTCGTGCTCTCCATAGTTCATTTCCCTTCACCCCACTCACTCAGATCTCTCACCGTGTGCAACTGATTCACCACCTTTTGCTTCACAGGGGGGCAAATAATACGTACTTCCACCATATTTCCCACTCCTAACACCTCAAACATAATCTCTATACTCTTGATCTTACATGCTCATCCTCTCCTCCACTCTTCCCATGAATGGGAATGCAGATAGCCTCTACCCGTAGATATAAATCCAAGACTAATACCTACTGTCGACCTGACCTTTCGCTGCCCCCACATGCATTGTACCATTGCCGCATGTTTAGGAATGCATCAATCCAACCCCATCTCATGATCACTAGTTTTCCAGACTTACCGTGTTAGCCACCATGAAATTCGAGGGCCCACTACATGGTATCGACACGTCATCCTTCTATCTTCCCATTAAATATTGATGCTAGCTGTCGTTCTCATGCCGCAGGATGGAATGACTCAGGAGGTTGTACGAGTTACAGCTGCCATCCTTGTTGTCCTCTGCTAGCTTCAAGCATCATTGCCAAATGGTCTGGTTCTTTCCTTTGTCGCCAATTTCCTCTACATGGAAATATATGCTACTTTCCACTCCTTTGTTTGACATGGCATCCGCCACCTTGTTTCCCACCATACACACTCTTTTTGGTTAATGTGGCCTAGTTAAACAACTATCCTAAGTTATATTGACTTAATTGACATGAGAGGAGCACTGTAAGACATAAGCATAAGCACACCCATGCATACCTTTAGTCAAGGAGGCTAACTTAACCTTCTCCTACATTCGGGGAGGCTAACTGGAGCACTCCGGGGGTGATCTGAGTGTTATAAATGCACTTATTGCTAACTGATGGTTATAATCAATTAAATAGAGCGGTGAAGGTGCATCTCTTCATTAAATTGATTATTTAATGGTTATTTAATGAACTGGAGTGAACAGGGTGCCTCCAACCACTTTTGATGGTGAGTTATAGTTCAGTTAACCTCATCGGGGTTCATTGGATTCATTGATCCACTACCACTTGTTGCTTGGCTTGCAGTGACATGTGTCTGAGCTACTTTCAGTTAGACTCAGTCATTTATTGAACTCTAACTTCAGTTAGGGCTCAGTTGAGTCAATTAGGGTTTTGATCAGTGGTTTACTTGAGTGTTTATTGTGGCTTACATTCAGTTAAGCTATACTCACTCATTCAATTCGAATGACCTCCTTGGGAATTCAAATTGTCTTGGAATTCATGCTTCCGTCATGATCATTGTATTGTATTATTCTTATTCATTTGATTATACAGAGTTGCTACTTCCATTGTAGCATTATTTTTCCAATTTTATGATTATCTGTCTGTATTCTTTGTGAGACTGTGTTTTCAGTTCCTAGAACATTGTGACAAATTAATATGGTATCAGAGCACATAGTGGGACAAAGCTCAGATCTCTCAAAAACAATGTTTTTGATAGATCTTGCATGAAAATTGAGCAATAGCTCAAAAGTTCTAGCACTACACTAGAAGCCAAGGCTTATGACTTAATACCCCAAGTAAGGAAATTGTTGATCAAGCTTGCTTGATTGACTATGATGGGTGTGATGAAAGCATAAAATGTGCAAGATTTCTGACCTTACGGTGCCCCTTTTGTTGTGATTTTCAGGTTTTTAACAAGTGAAAGCAGTCACTCCATCAGTTTTAGATGGCTTCTTCCGTAGAACTCTTGACTCCGTTCAATTTCCACTCATGTAAAGGAGACATGGATATCCATCTATGTGCCAGAGTACTCTATAGGGTCCTTATGGACACTAAAGAAGAGCCTGCTTCTGTGACATACAAAGCTAGATTCTTGAACAAGAAAGATGAAGCATTCAGATTCTTACGCGTCTCTATTTCCCGGGATCTTCTTTTCTGTCTTTCAGGATTGAAAACTCCAAAGGAAATCTGGGACAAATTGGAAACCCTGTATGTAAAGAAGGATAATTTGAGAGTATACCAACTTGAGAATGAGTTGATGTATCTCCATCCTTCCAATTTCGAGACCTTGAATGACTTTTTCACAAAGTTCAAGCACATTGTCTTACTGTTGAAGCAATGTAAAGTGGAGACGGAGGATGATCAGCTCATCCTCGCCATACTCTCCAAACTTGGAGCTGATTATTCGGTTTTTGTCTCTACATTTCATACAGGGAAGATCACAATCCCTTAATGGAAGATGGCTTCACTCAATGCCTTCATTGAGTCCCTAACAAGTGAACATGATAAGGAATATATAAAAAAATATATATGTGAAATTTGAGTTATGTTACAATTACCATTTGAAGTATATAAGTATTAATTTAAGTGGTTTAATTAGGTGTAACAATAGTTTAGGATGGCTTAATATTTAATAAGTGAAAATTTTCAACAATTTCAACTATTTTTTATAATAATTACAAAGGTAAACATTAACCACAAATTATTAGATATAACATCATATTAGAAAGATTTATATAGTAATAATTTGTTCTTAATAGAAAATCTTAAAATATTTTAAGTAAACATAAAAGGTCAAAGAATGACATGTTTAATCTCAATCGTACAATTTGAATTAAAGTTTTAATAATTAGTTCACCAATGTCTACAATACAGTGTGGAAAGATATAAATATTAACAACAAATTATTTGACAATAATATATCTTATCATTAATATTTATATGACTATACTTTCCTCTAAATACAAAATCTTAAGAAATTTAAATGTTTAATGTCAACAATACAGTGTAATAACTACTTAGTTCCTCAATATTTACACTACAATGTAGATTTTGTTAGTAATGAAATCTCATCACTTCTTGCATATTTATCAATTTGTTCTTAGCGAAATTTCTATAGCTGAAAATCCGTATCTTTTGTCTAATTTTGAGAAGATATAGTACAGTTGCACCACCTTAGTTCCAATTCCTTTTTGTAATTTCCTTTTGTAGATTTTAAATTGCAACTCTTTGCATATTTTCCTCCCATTCATCACTAAGTCTCTACAATACATGGAGATGTGATCTTCTCTTCCTCTATTAACATGCATGTTCACTCTTAGAAATTCAATTCATAAATGGAAAATCATTATGGTTCTTTGTACATTCCCCTCTTGTGCTTGTTATTTGTTATATAAGTTATTAGATTTGAAATTGCAAGTGTTTGCAGATTTTAGCAATTTCATCTATAACTGAGTCTTCATTCTTGTTCTTATATGACTCTTTTTAGATTTTCCTCTTATATGTCTAATTAGATTTTAAGTTGCATGTTTTCCCATTTTTCCCATGTGTCTTTATATGAATTATTACCTAGATAGAAAAAAATATTATGTAAATTTGACATCTTTAGTAGGTTTTACAAGCTTTTCATCATCCGTTAAATTTGGTGGAAGGTTGGATCATTAGAAATAGATTTTGTTTGCTAGTTTAGTGATGATATCTATTATGCGAATTTGACATGTAAAAGTGGGTTTTATGAGTTGAGAAAGGATAAGGATATAGTTCATACGATAAGGGTTATATAATAATATATATTTTTTTTTTATTGAATTAGTTGTTTTGTAAGATGACGTAGGAAAATTTTTGTAATATCTCCAAATTAGAATTATCATTATTTTTATTTCGACTAGTTTTATTACTTTATTGATTAAATGGTCATATCTAAAATTTTTCCAAATGTTTGGTTGAAATAAACATTTATGGATAAATAAATAAATAAAATATTTGAGAACAACCATGCTAAATGAGGAAATCTTGCATACTAGAGTGGTAGTGAAAGGAAGGTTATCATAGGGGAAATCAAAGCTAGTCTCTAAAGTGCAATGATGGCAGTAGACGCTCCCTAAAAATAAAGGATTCTAATAGCTCCTTGTTATAGCATATTTTACCACACGTGGTGAATCACACATGTATGGCCTTCCCCTATCCCTCTACAGACTCCTTAGACCCCTTGGACCATTTTTTGTCCTTTGATGTTTCTTGGACCATCCCTAAAAACATGTGAAAATTGCTATACGCGACTTTTAAACCCTTTATCATGTATATACGCGGGTTTGACCTCTAAAACCATGTACATCGGGATGTGTACAAAAATCCAAATCCTTCTCAAGTTTTCCTTGACATGGATCCGGCTCACTTGTCTCCTGGCCTTCCATATGCCTTGAGATCACTCAGATTCGACCTTTCATTACCCCATTGAAAAGCTATGTAAGGAACCCTTTGGATGCATTGAAGGCATAAGATAATTGACAGCAAAGAAACTATAGTCCATTGTTGCCGGAACTTTTGCTTGAGTCTGCATCCCTTTGTCCTTTGGATCACTTTAGTGTTCTTCCCAAGCTTTCCTTTCGCTTGTGAGCTTGCTATTGAGAGATGGAGGATTGAGGTGGTGGAGATCCAAGTGGGGGATTCAGTTTCTCTGATTCCCAGATGTTCCAACAGAGGTTGTATTCATTGTAATCTCTGATTTTATATTAATAGAAATATCTTTTCCTGTCCAATAATGTATGTTTGAATGAATATTTTATCCATGGATGATTTCAAATACTTATACGTTGTTGATTATATATGCTAGAGTAGATTCAACACGAATATATATAGTATGCTTGTCTTGTTTACTTATTGTATAGGAAGTGATTCATCAATTAAAGCTAAAGTTGGAAAGCTCAACAGGGATCTACTTCAATCGTCCGTAATAAGGTATGAGTTTTGATCTTTTAGTGTTAGATATTTGATTTTTCTTGCATATGGGAAAGGATTGATTTTTGGAGTCAAGATGTCTGTTGTGGTAACCCAAGCCATAGTAATTTCTCTCCATAATAGAATTGGTGACTCCGGTGGGGAGTTCCTAGTAGTTGTCCTTTGGGGGTTTTCTATCGGCATTCAATGACTTTGAATTGCTCTTTTTTCTCTCTTTCTGTGTCGGGTCTGGGGGCATGTTAGCATGGTAGTGTCCGATTGGTGTGAATTTTGTCTTAGCTTGTCTGTTTGCCTTTATTTTTATGTACTTTTCTTCCTGTACGCGAGTTTTGAACTCATAGTCATGTATATATGCGATTTTGACTACTATATATGCGTACACATGCAGGTTTACTGCGAACAGTCACGTATGCCCTTAGTTTTTCCTTCTTAAGGAATATTGATTATTGCTGGGTGAATTTTGAGGATTGTTGAGTCTCCTTTGATACTGCTAGATTCTGTATACACCTCTATTTCTGACCAGAGACGTTTTTTTTTAGGGTAATTTTTTTTTTTGAAGAATGTTCTTTTCATTGCATTTTCGATTTTTTGTTTTGGGATTAGTGCATTAGATTTCTTTTACCTTCATAGTTTGCTTGAGTGCTAATTGATTGTGCTTGTAGAGTTTGGGGGTTGTGGAATCATTCTTTTTCTTTAGTATCTCATTTTTATTTCAAAAAATCCAAAAATATTTGATTATCATTATGCATTGCATCTTGCATTCTGCATAGTACTTGCACTAGATTTGCTTTGAAGTATTAGTCAGGATTTCATATAGGAAATCTTGCATTTATCATTTGAAGAAAATTGTGCATTTCACATAGTAGCATACCCTTTTTTTCATGGACACAATGCATTTGCATTGATTGTTAGGTGTGCATTTTGCTTCATGTTGTGTCATAACACCATTGGTTACACAGTCATCTACCTTTTTGAGTAATAAAGCCAATTAAAATCAACGGTTAATTAAAATGAACTACACTATTTTATTTGATAGGGTTCACCAACGAGATTAGGTTTTAGGGTCTTGGAATAGTTTATTGCGAGTTAATTCTCCAAGACCACTAAACAACAACATGTATGTGTCTGTCTAGGTGAGAGTGTGAAATTCCTTGGTATAATTGGTGTTTCTCAGGATCCTCCTCTCAAAAGGGAGTTAAGCACGAGGCAGTGTGAGCAGTTATTGATTGGGATGAACCCTAGTCATAAATGAGTAGCACTCGAGATATTTCTAGGACTGTATTCGTATCTAGGGGCTCTTTCAGGAGTTTTGGGCTTTTCTACCTTTCCCATACGGTCAATCCTGCCTACGACTATCCACTTAAGCATTGATTATATTGAGGTGACCTTAGTTTCCTTACCTAGGATATCGAGGGGGTACTTTGAAGGGGTTATTCTGTGGGTCTCTTGGCCAGGTTGGGGTCGGATAGCACAGTCGCTTTATGCGTTGAATCTGAGGGCCACAATAATTGGTTACGTACCTCTACTTGTTGTGTATGGGAGTCTCAAGCCTCTCCTAGGAGAGACATACCTGCTTCATTCGGGAGCTGATTTATTGTACCCTTGATTTCTTCTGTTTGGATTTATATTTTATTGGTGTATGCTTTGTGCACGTTAGCTTGCCTAGGGTTTGAGTAATTAGAGAGTCTTTTACATTTTTTGAGTCATTATGGATTCGGGTGTGGCTCCTCATCATTCTCGTTGGTTAGCAGGACTTCTACCTTCTACATCTCCACCTCCTTTGGGAGAGAAAAAGAGATGATTTAGGCGGACTGCTTCGTACATTGATTCACACACAATGGGAGACCATGAAGAAGGTATTCCTAAACCACCCTCTCCCATTCGAGTGGAAGATAGGGAGTTTACTCCTACCTATGATCCTTCACCTGATATCACTGATTTAGGTCCTATAATTTCTAAGATAGGTACTTTTAATGATAGACCTACTTACTCTACTATTTATCCCCTATTGACACATCACCGCTATGGCATGCCGGAAGACAATACTTATTATGAGCCCATGAGTACTAGTTATAGTAGTTATGGTATGTTTGGTATGCCCACACATGATTTGACATTTCATGTCGAGTCGGAGTTTGAGCCTAACACTACGCCTCGGAGCACTCCTATTCCTTACCATGTAGAGAGGTTTGGGATCACAAGTCCCATTGCACCTTCCATCCTGCTAGTGGAAGCTACATCACATATTCCTGCTAGGCCTAAGGTTAGTGATCCTATTAGGATACCAGATCCAAGATGAGTGACTATAGGGAACACCACATACATAGTTTCACAGATCCCTTCATCCTCGGTTCCTTGGTCTTCGAATGTTGTTCCTCCACCTCATTCGTGTGGTCCTTCAGGATGAAATGTTGCTACGAGTCATGTTCGTACTGCTGTTACTTGACCAGTTGTGTCTCAGGTTCAAGTACATCCCGTTGTTTTAGGAGGTCATGTTCATAGTTCTAGAGGTCATGTTACTACTTTCGAAGTGTATATTCCTACTTCCGGAGCGTATATTCCTACTTCTAGCGTGTATATTCCTACTTATGGAGTGTCTCATGGGACATCTCATGGCATGACTTACGGACCTTATTATGAGACACAATATGGATAGGGTTATTCACCTTATGGGTACGGGTATCAACAACCCACTTACTCTCCTAATTATGGCTTTGTAGCCCAACATAGTCAAGGTACACCACATTATGGTGCTTCCATGCCCCCTACATGGGTCAAACGGGAGGAGGGCACTATGGTCAAGGCCATGATGGTTAGGGTAATCAGACGTATGTGAATCAAAACTACCAGGGAGCGGTGCACCGACCTGCTCATCCTAGGCTCCCTTTCCTCGCAATGTTAAATCTTCCTGACTTGTCAAGATTGACGAACAATCTTGTATCTCATTACCTGACTTGGCCGACTGTCCCTACTAAGCTTCCCTCAGACATACCCAAATTCGAGGGAAAAACTGGAGAGGATCCGAGTGAACATGTTACAACATTTCACCTATGGTGTTCTTCAAATTCCTTACACGAAGATTCAATCCGTTTAAGGCTGTTTCAATGCACCCTTACAGCTACCAGTGCATTATGACATTGGTATGAAACTCTTGTTGACATTTCTGCAGGATAAATCCACCCATATCTTGGACCATATCCAAGAGTGGTGTAGATGGAAGAGGTTGATTAAAGCCTTTATACCACCGAAATTCCTCCTCGAATGGTTCCTTAAGTTGTTATTGCCTTATATAGCGAAGGATGTTTCTACATCTGGAGTGCAAAATGAGGAACAAGCCATTTTTAAGGCAGAGGAATTGGATTTGATTTATGCTCAATCTGGTTTGTTATATGAGATCATTCCCAATGCTCCGCATTCTAGTTTCCACCCCAAAGTTAAACCTAGACCACATGTCAATGGCATTGTTGGTTGTGCGAGTGCTAAACCTATGGATTCGGTTGTGAAACAGGTCATTCAATTGTCAGGCAACCAATCTGCTTCAAAACAAGCCACGGCTTTGTCTCAACCCACCCAAATGGCGAGTGTGCTTTTGGTGCAATCGTTGGACCAGAAGGGTAACCAACAACCCGAAAGGAATAAAAAGAAGGGTAAGAACAATCGTAAGGGTGGAAATAGGAATGAAAATGATAATACTAATGACAAGAACACCTGAAATGATGGGGGAACAAGCAATCTAAATGTAAGGTTAAGTTTCCTTGCAAGTTGTGTAAGGACAATCACCTCACTTACTTGTGCCCTCATATCGATGAAGCCTCGAGATTATTAGCGTAGGGCCGAGCTGTGCTGACCAACCCTTTACCTCACAATCAAAACATGAACTCGAGGACCCATGATCAGTCTGGTGGTGATCAAGATCCGCCGGAGGGTATTGGTCATGGTTGCATTAACATGGTGCCTACTACAAAGGTTGCGACCCGTGCGAAGGACTATGGTTCATCACAACCCAACCCAGGAAAAGAACCCGATCCACCAGGGACTTCTTTGCATATTGAAAAACCTGTGGATAAAACTAAAGTTTCACCTCGCATTCCTAAGGGAGTCCTTAAGCGTTGGGGGCACAATCCTAATGCCCAAGCCACCTAGAACTATTCTGTTTTCAAGGATTTGGGCCACATTCCTTGTGCGATGTCTGCATTAGAAGTACTTCATAGTTATCCCTCACAAAGGAAGGCTTTGCTTTCTTCCCTTAGTGTGAATGATGATAATTCTTCCTCTGTGATTAAATTTGAAACCGCAGGACTTCAGCCTCTCTTTCCTTACTATGTGTCTCTTTCGATTTATGTAGAATGTCTTAACATGACCATCAAGCGCATTGTAATTGATGAAGGCGCTACTGCTTCTGTGATTTATTTATCATGTTTGAAGGGTTTAGGTTCCTCTAAGTTGTCTAAATCCGGTACCATGTTGACTGCGTTTGATGGGAGATCGTTTAGGCCACACAGGATCCTTCCTTCCTTGAAGGTCCATTTGGGATGGAAGACCGTTGCGATAGAGGTTGAGGTGGTTGATGCGTCCCTTGACTAAAATCTCTTGCTGGGTAGGAATTGAATGTATAGAATGCAAGCCATAGCTTCTTCACTATTTCACATTGGATGCTTTCCATTTAATGGGAATATAGTTACAATTGATCAGACGTCGTTCAAGAATCTGTCGGTTACTGCATCTTCAAGAACTTCGATCCCGATTGTAGAGCACTCTCAGCTGGAAACTAGGAGTGTGGGTGTGGGCATGTATCCATCCCTTATGGGAAGCTTTAGTTGTCCTGCACCTGTCGTTATGATAGGGTCTAGTTCTGGTGAGGCTTTGACATCTGTGAGATCAGTGTCTTTTTGCATGAATCATATGCAAGATCCTTGGATTCTTCCTACACCAAATACTTTGAGTGAGCCCATCGTGACAAATGTGTTGTTGCCTACAACTACGGTAGCTTATCAAGCTAATATTGGGTGTGTTGCAGAGCCTAGTCCTTCCTCTTCGTGAATGAAGGAGGAGGACCCATATGTGCTGCCTGCATGGGCAGTTCAGTCTTCTCACGCACATGACTGCCTTGATAGTGTTTTTCCTTTGATGAAGCAATTATTGAAGCCATGTCAGGGGTAGAGCCACCTTGGGGAGAGTTGCATCACAGATCTTATTTTCTTCCTAAGCTTGACCGCTTGGAGTGTGAGGACTTTACGAAGGTTCTTAGTGAGAGAATCGGTAGTCCCATGGTTCCATTAAGCTCTCCTAGTCTGATGGCTGATGGGAACATGGTGAATATATCTCCTACCATTCCTATCAATATCTCTCGTGATCCTGGCAGGATTGAGAATGTCTATATTAGGGCAGAATGTTCCCATGCTGAGATTCAAGAATACACTGAGCTATTTAAAGAATTTCATGATATCTTTTCTTGGTGTTATGATGAAATGCTAGGTATCAACCCAGCATTGTTGAACATGAGATTAAAACTTATCCCAATGCTAAGCCTGTTCGACAATGCTTGTGTGCAGTAAATCCTAGGAAAGCACCCTCGATTAAGGCAGAGATAGAGAAACTGTTGAAAGACGGTTTTATCTATCCCGTTCCCTTGACAGAGTGGGTTTCAAATCCTGTTCCTATGGATAAGAAGTAGGGAACGATCTACATATGTACTGATTTCCGTGACTTGAATCGTGTCTGTCCTAAAGATAATTTCCCTACACCATTTATAGATCAAATATTGGATGAGTGTGCAGGTAGCGAGGTATTTTCTTTTATGGATAGATTTTCCAGATACAATCAAATACAAATTAAACCTGAGGACCAACATAAGACTACATTTATTTGTCCTTGGGGAACCTTTGAATATCGAAAAATGCCTTTTGGACTTAAGAACGCCGGAGCTACTTTTCAGCGGGCTATGACCTTGATCTTCCATGATCTCAAATCGATTATCGAAGTATTTTTGGATGACCTTGCTGCTCATTCTCATATGAGAATGCGTCATTCCTATCATTTGAGATTAGTATTCGAAAGGTGCTGCCATTATTTGGTCAGGTTAGACCCTCACAAGTGCATCTTTTGTGTGAAGTCTGGTCAGTTATTAGGATTCATTGTTTCCAATGAGGGTATATGAGTCAACCCTTTGAACATTGAGGCAATACTTTAGTTGTCTCCCCAAAAAAACATTAGACATGTTCAATGTTTACAAGGCATCGCAAACTTCTTACGGAGATTCGTTGTCAACTTTGCCAATTTGACTAGAGGATTTATGTGTCTTTTGAAAAAGGATGCCACCTTTTGTTGCAATGAGTGATCCCAGGAGTCCTCTGATGTGCTTAAGCGATCCCTAGCATCGGCCCCGGTGATTAGTCCCCCAGACTATAGCCGTGATTTTCTAGTTTATGTGGCCGCCTACATGGAGACGATTGGTATGGTTTTGGCTCAAGAGGATGAGGAGCTCCAAGAGCATGTCATATACTATCTGAGCCGAAATCTTATCGACATGGAGATCTATTATTCCCATGTTGAGAAGCTTGCCTTAGCTACCGTACATGCAGTTCAACAGTCGAAACATTATATTCTCCTTTGTGAGACCTTTGTTGTAGCCCATGTCAATCCATTTCAATTCATCCTCACTCAAAGGATGATTGGAGGAAAGTATAATAAATGGATTGTCATCTTGCAAGAATTCAACCTCGAGTTTGTTTTGGGAAAATCGAAGAAATCATTAATTTTTGCATAGCTTATATCAAATTTCCCAAGCGAAGCCGAGGAGATGGTTTGTGAAGATACGTTTATCGATGAGCACATCTTCTTAATCTCAAATTTTTACCCATGGTATGGGGATATTATTGTATATTTACAAACATTGAAGGTCCCTACTCACCTCTCATGGGATGAACGACGACGATTACGTCACGTATCCAAGAATTACCTCATAGTGGATAACACTTTGTACCTCCGTGGGGTAGATTCCATTTTATGTCGTTGTTTAACTCACGAGGAGGCTGAGCTTGTGCTGAATGATTGCCATGGAAGGGCATGTGGTCGTCATTTATCTGGGCTTTCTACAACCTAAAATATCTTGAGAGCGGGTTATTTCTGGCCGTCGATCTTTAAATATTGTGTAGATGGGGTCAAGAAGTGCCACTCTTGCCAGGTGTTCGCATGGAATATCTGCTCACAACTTGCCTCGTTACATCCCATCATCACCGCTGGTCCCTTCACTAAGTGGGGGCTTGATTTTATGGATTGCAACCCAGCTCCAGCTGGGGGGCATAATCATATCATAGTGGCTGTTGACTACTTCACGAAACGGGCTGAGGCTATTCCTACAGTTAAATTTGAAGGTGAGATAGCCGTGCACTTCGTATTCAACCAGATTATTATTGGTTCGGTATTCCGAAGGGGCTTGTCACTAACCATGGATCGTACTTTCAGAATCGTATGATGGAAGAGTTGGCATCGAAGTTAGGATATAAGCAGGAGCATTCCTCCTATTATTACCCTCAAGCGAATGGACAGGTAGAAGCAGTGAAGAAATCACTCAAATCCATTCTCCAATGAACCATCGTACAAAGTAAGACTAATTGGCACATTATGTTATATCCTACTTTGTGGGCTTATAGAACTGCTATTAAGACTACCACGGGTTTTTCTCCATATCAGCTTATACATGGAGTGGAGTCGGTATTTCCGGTCGAGTGCAAGATTCCTTCTTTGAAGCTAGCCATAGAGTTGTTACCAGACACTTCACCATTGGAGGAGCATTTGGTCCACCTAGAGCATCTTGATGAGTAGCACCAAGATGCCTTGGTGGATCTAGAAGTGAATAAGCATCGTGTTAAAGTCTAGTACGATAAGTCTGTCCATCCAAGGAGGTTTAGTGAGGGAGACTTGGTCCTTTTGTGGGATCAACTGAAAGAACCCTTGCGGGTAGGAAAGTTTAACCCCATGTGGTGTGGTCCTTACGTCGTTAAATGTGTGTTAGAGAAGGGTGCTTATGAGATAGTGTATTATGAGGGAATGGCCTTGGCGGAGCCTAGAAATGGGCTCTATCTCAAAAAATACTATGCATGATTTTCAGCCGAGGCTGGTTATTGTATATTATTGTACAGTTTTACATAGATAGGTCTTTTTCCTTTGGTGGTCGGCTTTGTAATTAGTTTCTGTTTCTTTTGGCAGATGTCAATGGAATCTTTCACCTTCATAGGATTCATGGATGGTACGAGCTGTCACACTCAACACTCATCCTCTGCTGCTTGGGTGATTTATACTCCTATGGGTCAGGTATTGTCTTCAGGAGGCGTATGTTTACAGCCCTCTTCAAACAATGTTGTTGAGTATAGTGCTGTTATTGAGCTTCTACGAGATTCCATTTCACATGGTGTTCTCTCTCTTGAGGTATGACTTGATTCGGAGTTAATAGTGTCACAGCTTAATGGTTTGTACCATGTTAGAGATCCAATATTATTAAGAAGATTCTTATGTGTGAGATTGTTAGAATGGCAATTTGACAATATAACATACATACATGTTCCAAGAATTAACAATCAAGTTGATGACTCATATGCTAACTACGTGTTAGATTGGCATTTGTTTCATACACAATAAGCTCATCACAAACATAAATTTTTACACATGTAAATAAATAAATCGATCATCATAAAAAAAATTATAAACATTCAAAATGTGGTAATACATAGTGTCATAATAAAAAACTGGGGCTCTCGAGCCACCAAAATATAATACACGATAGTACAAAATATATCACTCCCATGTATCTAAGCCTGTGGAGGAGGAGGGGGGTTGTGATCGTGGAATGTCACCACGGCTCTAGCTAGCAGTCGAAATAGGCACACCCATGCTTGTGGTACACCCACCACCTGGTGCTGCATGGCATCAGGGAAGTCCTTAACTTGCACCATGGGTACTCTATGCGTGAGTCTCACCAAGTTGGTATGAATGCTTTGGAGCATCCGCTCCACATCCACACCCATGATGTCATCCCCTCTTCCCCTCTATCTATGATGAGGAAATCCTTCAGGCTGCCATGGTCCCACATCTTCATGCATATGGTATATGTCACTATGTATTGTCACCCAAAAACATGTCTTTCGATTCCACATAATAAAAAAACACAAAAAAAATTAAATAACTCAAAAATGTTAAAAAGAGGGTCGAGATTCGTTACCAATGTCATCGTATACCGATCCTGGTGGTAGCGGCATGTCTGGGTCTCCCCATAAATCTATCCCCGCATAGGGGTAATCATCGATGGTAATTATCTATCGTCGCCACCATGGAAAGAAATCAGCTGGATAGGGGTTGGATACCCTACCTCCACCTAGTCTACGCATTGCATTGACCCAATGTCGTTGGGCGGGATCTCGAACCTTGTGTAGAGTAACATCAACTCTAGGGCTCATTCTTGGAACACGCTCGAAGAAGAACGTGCTCAGTATGCTTATGAAATCGAAGTTTCGCACCCTGCCCATCTTCAAGTCAGTGAGCTATTGTTTCATGTTGCTCAACAATGTCGTATTGCAGTCATAAACTGTTGGCCTCATGCACTCCATGGCGTAGAACATCAATGGCTGTGAGGCCTGGTGGAGTGAGGCTAGCCCCACTATCCTTCCCAGTGTCACTAGAATGGCCTTTAGGACTAGCACCTGTATGGAGTTAGTTGGGATCTGACTCCCCACCTTCTCTGTGTCTGTATAGAAGTACACCACAATGTACTCATTTATAGTCAGGCCACCTCTGGGCAAGTGAGAGCATAGGTTCACCACTTCCCCCCATCAGGAAAGTCCAGTAATAAAGTATATGTCCTTCACTTCTATGTTGAGGGACATCCTGTCTATCTGGAACAACTCTGAGTCTAGATCCCAGTAGTCTACTAATATCTGCAGCAGTCTTGGCTTGGCCCTTAAGCCATAAGACACCAAAACTTGTAGAGCCTGCATGACCATAAAGCTTGTTTAGCCATTAGATCTACCCTTATTGCCTCTTCTACATCACCATGTTCACATTCTCTCCATTCTAGAACCATCCCGCACATAAAATTTGATTTTGATCCATTAGAATACTTAAAAATCATTGAGCGCGGCCGCATACGTGTCTGTTTGCTAAACAACTACGTATGTACGCAACTTTGAGGGAATTTTCCACGTATATCCATCCCTATATGTAGAAAAACCCTCGATTTCCATGTGGGCTGAGGCACGCATTCAAGATGGGCCTAGAATCCTAAATACACCATGGAAATTGATAAAATTTGCATCAAAATGAAAGAGTAGAGCATGGGTAAGTACCTGGAAAAAATGGTAGTGGATTTTAGTAGATTTTACCACACATGGTGAATCACACTTGTATGGCCTTCCCCTGTCCCTCTGCAGACTCCTTAGACCCCTTGGACCATTTTTTGTCCTTTGATGTTTCCTGGACCATCCCTAAAAACATGTGAAAATTGCTATACGTGACTTTTAAACCCTTTAACTCATATATACGTGAGTTTGACCTCTAAAACCATGACATCCGGATGTGTACAAAAATCCAAATCCTTTTGGTGTTTTCCTTGACATGGATCTGACTCGCTTATCTCGTGGCCTTCCATATGCCTTGAGATTGCTTAGATTTGACCTTTCATTACCCCATTGAAAAGCTATCTCAAGAACCCTTTCGATACATTGAAGGCATAAGAAAATTGAGAGCAAAGAAACTATAGTCCATTGTTTCCGAAACTTGTGCTTGAGTCTGCATCCCTTTGTCCCTTGGAGAACTTTAGTGTTCTTCCCAAGCTTTCCTTTTTCTTGTGAGATTGCTATCGAGAGATGGAGGATTGAGGTGGTGGAGGCCCAAGTGGGGGATTCAGTTTCTCGGATTCACAGATGTGCCAACAGAAGTTGTATTCATTGTAATCTCTGATTTTATATTAATAGAAATATCTTTTCCTATCCAATAATGTATGTTTGAATGAATATTTTATCAACGGATGATTTCAAATGCTGATACGTTGTTGATTATATATGCTAGAGTAGATCTAACACCAATATATATAGTATGCTTGTCTTGTTTACTTATTGTTGAGGAAGTGATTCATCAATTCAAGGTGAAGTTGGAAAGCTCAATGGGGATCTACTTCAACCATCTATAATAAGGTACGAGTTTTGATCCTTTAGTGTTAGATATTTGATTTCTCTTGCACATTGGAAAGGATTGATTTCTGGAGTGAAGCTGTCTATTGTGGTACCTCAAGCCATAGGAATTTCTCTCTGTAACACTCCTGAAATTCCAAAGGGAATCTAGTGCTTGTAAAAGACCTAGGAAAAGAAAAAATAAAATTGGGCATATGCCGGAGGAAATACTCGACGTGGACCGAAATCCACTCTTGGGATGGACAATTTATCTCTAGAATGATCAAAGTTTGTTTTCGATCTACTATGCGTGGTTGTTCCATTCATATTCGGTGTTGCGAATTAAACTAGGTTTTAAATTAGAGTTAAATTGATTACAATTTGTATAAATTTGTAGCCTATAGGTTATTTTCTTATAATGTATTAATACAGAATGAGCTCTAATATTATCTCATATTCATGGATATGTTACATGTTAGAATGAATATTGTAGGAAAGTGAATATAGAGGGAGGGAATACTATTCCCTTTTATTTCTTAAATTAGATATCGAAAATATGTTGTAGGGTTAAGAATTCTAAAAAAGCTAACCTACTTTATTTGTACTTAGAAGATTGATAAATGGCATTAAAACCCTTTTATTTACTAAAGTAGATCTAGAAAAACCTTTGTGAGGGTTCATATTTCTTCGAAGGATGACCTACTTTTCTATATATAGAAGTTTCTGAAATTATATTAATAGTAATAGAGTGATATGGCTGATTTCACATGGGTAGAAGAATTAAAAATTCATGTTACAAGTTATCAAATTGAAACTATAGATAGACATTCTCTTCAAGCATTAGTCGCTCAGAGTTTAATTGATAATAGTAAAAATTTATTTAGTTATTCCTAATTGAAATACTAAGAACCCATAAACTAAAAATTATCAAATCTACCAAATAGAAGTTATTTTCACTCATCGAGTAACAACATTTTAACAAAGTGTAAATATCTCGATGTAGCGAACCTATATTATCGTCTTAGTAAATAATTGTCTAATCATCACCCCAAGTTAATATATGACTCAATGTTAGGAAATTAGAAAGTTTTGTGCTATAGAAACAATAACCGAAATTGCAATAGAGACATATAACTCTAATGAAACCTAGGTTTTTTTATGTTCAATCAAACGATATAAGCATCATGTGAACTGGAATTTGCAAAAAGTCTCAAAAAAGAGATGTTCATGCTGCGATTTACATTTTTCCATAGTAACAGGTAGGAATTGAGTATTTAAATAAGACATCAAACCAATGAAAAGAATGAGATTATTTATATATACATAATAAATCGAAACATTAAAAAATCAGATGTTGTAGTGGTATCTCATTTTAATGTACACAAAAAATCATAATGTGTCAAAATCTAGAGAAAGCAAATTTTTAAAATAAGATAACAAAGCAAATTTAAACGTTTCAAAAACCAAGGGTATAGGGTACCTCAAACCAAGCCTACACGGTAACTCATGCATTATACATGTATATTTAAAGAGTAATCTAACAATTTGAACCTAGAGTCCCTCAAATCCATGGTTCTTATATTAAGGAAAATGGAGAAAGGACGGCCCCATTGTTACACATTTCCTTACACCAAGAATTATAACCCTCGGAAATGGCTAGTTGGACCTACCTTGTCTTAATAATTGATGTTTTATAAAGAAAACTAAAACCAAGCCCGGAATCAAGGGTATTCAAACCCTAACTATACTTTTAATTACTTCAAGGCTTAATGGGGAGTCTCCACTTTCTTGCAACATTTTATCAGCCATATTTTACTAGCATATCCACTAATGGTACCCTTACATAGTCATTCAAGCAAGAAGTTAGAAAACAATCCTCTACATTGTTAAAACTTATTATTTAAAAGCCATTAACTAACAAGAACTAATGCACATGTGGAAAGGAAATGGGTAACCATTAGCGGATATCTCTTACGAAAGAGTCGCCTCCATTCTAACATGTAGACAAAGCCATGGGTGTGACACCAAGAAAGTCACCATAGGGAGAACTCCTCCATTACAGAGTGTTAACAAAAAATCACGACACAGTTGATTGTGAAATTAACCCAACTACACTTTTTTTCGTGGACGTAGTGCAATATCTCACTAAAATTAGCTTAGTTGTACAACAAAAAGTATCCACGAACCATCAATGGGGTAGGTATCAACGTTAATGTTTCGAGTGACACACTCGTGTCAATGAAGGATTTAAACACGAGGACCCAAGAAATGCATTGAGTGTTACCTTTTGTTCACACCTACAAAGGAAAGGATGTATTAGCATAAGATGGTACGTAAGACGTGAACCTCTAGGTCAACAAACAAGGAAAAACCAGCATTAAGGTAGAATTAAAAATTCCTCGATAGATAAACCAAGAACCAAGTTTTGCATAAGATTAATGGGACATGTTTACTTACATGATTAATTATATCAAGGAAGGCACTAGGAACATCAAGCTAGGTCAAGCCCCTTTGAACCAAAAGACTCAAAAAAAAAAATCTATTTATATAGAATAAACAAACTTCCGTATATAGAATAGCCACACATATGTATTTTGTATGAATAACCTTTTGGACTTGAAGGACCAAAGGTTATAATATTTCAAAGATTAGAATAATTTCAAAGAAGTTCAAGGAACCTTACAAAGGTTTTGTACATACAACTATAACCGCTGAGTTTTGTAATATCCCCTCACAACGCGACCTCGAGACACGAAGAGTAAGTGAAATCCACTGTAAGTAATCCAAAATTCAGCAATTCGTGAATGAAACTAATAAGACATGCGACTGAAGAACTTTGCATGGCTTAAACAAAAAAGGGGACGAATCCATTAAGGGGAAGGATGTTTGGCTAGGTAGCCATGATTTCAGATAACAAGTGTCGTCTTAAGTATCACACACACGAGAGTTTCTCTTATGACTTAAGAAAGCATCTTCCTAAACTAACATTAGTAGCTTAGTGCTCCAAGTTTTTGTTAGTAAACTTATGAGATCTAGATTAATCTTTTTTTGTTCATTAAAATATTTCTATACAATGATAATTCTATATTTGATTAGATATTATCACCTCCACAAATATGTTGTGCAATACCTTTTAAATTCCATCTTTAAGAGAGGTTTAGTAGTACCTATATAATATATGCATATAGGCAGAAAGGACTGATTATTATAAAAAAAGGGGAGGAAATATTTAGTATTGGTGTAGACCAATACATAATGAAAGATGGGATCAATCCCTTTTGAAACTAGGATAAAAGGAAATAGTATTTTAAATAACTACTTATTTAGTGGGAGAATCAAGTAAAAACTAAGTTGTGTGGTCTTGTGTGGCTTTATATTAACCATTAATTCATTAAGGAGCCATGTGAGTGGAGATCCGCATACTTGTGGATATTTTTCCTTCTCCATAAAGTATCGCCGAGCCTCCTTTACTTTCGGGAATCCTCCTTGGAAAGGAATATTTTTGGTTGGGTAGTTGTTAAACCTAATTTTTGTTATGGAGTAAACTCATGCTAAAAATTAATCACGGGTTACAAAAAATGCGCTGAGCTTGTCATAAGTTTATGTTGTAGGTATCACTGCTGGTGGACAATTCAAAACAACGAATTTGGTGGGTTTGATTCTCTCAATGCCAAGCAAGAAGTGTGAGTTACCTAGAATTTAGCACCTTACTGCTGAATGGATGGCAGAAAACAAGGGATTGCTTATTCTTCCTTTTAGCTATAAAGAGGAGATGAAGGCCACTCTGGAGGGCGCCTGCTCTTTCCAAGCTACATAATGGAAAAACTGGGATCTCGTTGGGGTAGAATGGTGGATTCCATTTGGAAGCCTTTGCAACTAAGTTGTTGGTTCTATATAGGTGACCATGAGTATCAACATTTTTCTGGGCATACATTAATCTATGTGAGTATGTTTATTATAATTCTGATGTGAAATGCCTGTCCTCGATTTGTAGTAAGTACTCCGTTGGGGAAAATCAAGAATTGTTGTCATAGGTTTCCCAAACAGAAAAGTCTGTAGATCTAAAGAATCATGCACTGTTTTCAGAAAAGTGTAAGGGATGATCTGCAGAGTGGCTTTCATTATTTTAAACTTGTTTTGCAACTCAGGAAAACGTTTTTCCCAAAAGTCCTCCTCTAATCTGCAATCTAGATACTCGGCATAGGTTTTTATATATACATATCGGCGATGATGGACAGGGTTTAGTGATTAACTCTTAGAACCTTGCAATGCTTTCCCAAAAACCTGCATACGCCCACGACTTGAATGGGAGCCAACGTTAACTTGATCCAAGCATGGGTTAGCGCGATATACCACATGTTTTGTTGGGATCTGGTTTTCCCTTGTTTATTTCTTCGGCCCCATGAAGGAGTATAAATAATCGAGCACGGAGATGGTGTTCGTAGGTATTTCCAGTTTGAATTACAAATCAACACTCGCATGCGATTTGTTTTATTTTCTCTCTGAGAATTCCTGCCAGCATGGTCTGAGCCGGCAAAGTTTCCTGAACACGTGTATACCTTGAGTACACCTTCATCTTTCCCTTTCCCTGATCTCTTAATTGGTTGCTGTTTTCGATTTGATTGCAGAGCTGGAGCGTCTATTTTAGACAATTGTAACCCTCTACCTACGCTTTGACGTTGGTGGGTGCCTTAATTTCTATCTACGTTTTGGATATATAGTTACGGATTCCAAGCGACCACGATGAAGGAGGTTGCATTTTTCTTTTTGAAGAGTTTTGACCTTTTCTTATAAATCAAGCCTACAGGTGGTTCCTTGGCATGGATTTCTTAATGCCGAACACTCAGTCATAGAGTTCTTATACGCGCTAAAGAGATAAGCCACGGATTGAACTTGAAAGACTGGATTTCGTAATTAAATGAGAATACATACACCTGTTGGGATACAGGTGCAATCGCATGTTGTTAAGGTTAGATTTCCCTTAAAACTCATGCATAGCAGGATCTCCCTTTAGAAGAGACAAAACCCCTTGTTCTTCTCGGTAGAATTGTTTTTGAACACCCACATGTATTGAGAATTGTGAAATACTTATTAACCGTATCATGTTTCAGTAGATATATGTGTGTGTTTGTACATTGTTGTATGCAGTTGGATCCCTTACATTCCAACCATAGCTTTGTATGTATCATTTTTAGGGTTGGAATTATTGACAAAGTCACAAGGTGGGTACAGTATATTCTTTTATAGAATGCACTTCGAAATGTTAGTAATGCACAAAATTTAAGTGCCAGGGCAGGCTCGCTCGGCTTTAAACCAGTACAATGTAAATAATAATAAATCAGCAGGTGCTAGCATAGTTGATTTATTGGTTGTAGTTATTATAAAAAGTTTACCCCATCTTAGCAGAATTTTATAAGGAGTAAAAATTTGGGTTCGTTACAAGTTTTCATTGCTGTTATGAACACTTGAGAATTTGTTTTGACTTCATAAAAGTAGGCTTCGACCAGAAGAACTTTAAGTTTAACCAATCCTTGAAAAAATCCTAACAATAAATAATAAAACAAAGTTACCAAAAAAATTATATTTTTGTTGAAGTTAATAAAAGAAGAAAATGGTTGTTACAAGTTTGTAAATCAAAATTCATATTTAGCTTTTCATTATAACTAATGAAAAACAAAAATTTGAATCTTATAATTGCTTCATATATATTATTAATTTTTGTCCATGAATGTTCCTGTTATTCCAATTATAAGACAATATTTCCCAATTATCACTTAGGTGAAGGTTCTTAAAAAATGCACATTATTAGTGTTTTATTGTATGTTTTTAATTTGTTTAAACCTTAATTGAATTAAAATGATTTTTGACAAATTATTCCTGTTTTATTGTATTTTTTAGTTTGTTTAAATGCTAATTAAATTAAAATGATTTTTTTTAGAAAATGCAATTGACTCAATTTTTTTGAACAATACATGGTTGTTATATACACCATGTTCATTATTATTAATTAAAACCAACAAAAAAATCAATATAAGACCCTAATAAAACCACAAGGCAATAATAAAAATCAATATAAGGCATTAATAAAACCAGGACACTTAATTGCAGTTTTTTCTTATAAACTTTTACAAACCTCCATCCACAGGTTTTAACTTTTATGCTTAGTATTTTTAAAATGGTTCTACTATTTCCCTGTTTTGAACCCTATAGTTTTTCGACTTTGTTGGGTTTGATCGTGGGATTAGCCTTTGCGAGCGCCTCGCGCCATTGTGTCTTGTAGTCGAAGGAACAACCATGTTCCTCCGGGTATCGATGGAGACCACAATAAGTATTACCACAACGACACTTAAAACCTGTTAATCAAACGCGTTTTCTGCAGCTTAAACACCGCGCAGGCTTAGACTCCCCTGCATCAGTCTGACTAGCAGCAGCTTCGACCTTGGAGGTCTGATCATCCACAGGAGTTGCAGGTGTTGCTACAAGTTTAAGTTTGAGAAGATGGTCTTTATAACATTTTGAGCACATATTCTCCAGTGAGGAGCTTCCAAAAAATCCGCACCCTTTAATGCACAGCTCAGGCTCTGAATCCATCTTCTTCACTGGCTTCTTTAACTCTCCGGTGATATGTGTAAGCGGGCTCTATACGCACAAATTAAATTGCAAATTTAATTACTTGATCGATCTGCCCTACTTTATGCAAAGCAATGCTTGTTATATATACAAATTGTATGGCTGCTTCTAATGAACATCGAAGCAAGTCGACGTTTGACATTTAATTCAACTATTGATTTATTTTAAAAATAAATGACATGATTAATTTTAAAGATAAATGAAATTATTCTTATTTCAGATTAACCCACACTTAGCCATTTAATTATGTATTTTGAAAGGCACTTTCGTAGTGTCACCAGAATGATCTATATTTTAATAAGTGGTGAATGATCTAGATTTTAATAAGTGGTCAAAGTAAAATAGTTTGATCTATAGACTTTAAAAAGGTATCGAAAGGTATTTTGATAGTTATGATTTATGATTTAATAAGTGGTTAAATTAAAATAATTTGTTCTAATTATAGACTTTTAAAAGCATTTTAGTAGTCATGATTTATGATTTAATAAGTGGTGAATGTAAAATAGTCTGATTGTGTTAGTAGTGAGTTATCAAAAGGTTTACAAAACATTATACTAATTTGTTTAAAATTTTAAACTAGTTTGTGTTGGATGATATTACTATCTATTTATATTTAAATTATTTTATGTTTTGGATTTTTTTATTAATATTATTTTAATCATTTTTTTATTTGCATGTAATAAAACATAAGAGTTAGTCTTTATTATATTTTTAATATTATATTTGTTATAATATATTTAATGTTTTTGTCTAGATGGTCTGTTATTTGTTTTAGTTTTATTTACAAAAAAATTATAATGAAATGTTCACTACATTGTTTATTGAGTAATTCATTGTAAACAAAACAAAAATATATAACAACAGAGATTTAAGTTACATTTGATATAAATAAGTATATTTTCTAGAATTAACAACCAACTAAATTCAAATGAAATATTTTAGGCTTAGTGTTACACCCTATAATCCATAATCCTCCCTTAAATATGGTCTACTATACTTGAATGAAGAAATTCCTAGCTATTGGCTTCACACTCTCTTTTGTGCAAATGTGGTATCAGAGGTAAATTATCATGTTGTTCTTTCTTATATGATATAAAAAAATAAAATTAGTCTATAAAAATTTTCCCATCATTGTTTTTCGTGATTTCAGAGATTATATATTTACCATAAATATGAAAACAAACGCCAAAGTACACACCATTATGTTGTCAAAAGGTCGCCTTCATATAAATGCCTCCAAAGTAAACTTTATAACCCATGAATCTTGGATCAAATCATGTAAGTTTCACTGTTCAACACATATTTTCACACGTTCAGATATGAATGCAAAGGAATCATAAAATGTGTATATACTATTATAGTTTCCAACAATATTAAGTAGAAATTATCACACCATTGTTTCTCAAAGGCTCAATACCATCTTTTTCCCTCAATCGAAATATTTCCTGGTTCAAAGGTGTTCAAGAAGGTGCAATGGAGATCAGATGTATGGCCTTGTTCAATGCATGGAAGATCGGAATTTTTCTACTTGTGGGGAATAGGCTTCATACGCTAAAAAGACTCTAAGTGATTAGAGTGATGTTGCCTTTTTGTTGCTGCCACACACAACCCCAAGTTCAAATTCTTGGAACCCTTGTCCTTTATACATAAACCTGAGTTTTAGTACCATAAAACATGAAGAGACTTAACTTATAGGACACAAAATAAGTTGGTTTTTATTTGTCCAACACAAGATGAATATAGGAACAATGTCCCAAAAACATGAGTTTGGAGAATAAAAGCAGTTGGCCTAATTGGGATGGATTCCTCCTTACCAGGATCTATGGAGAAGAATATTACACAATGATATTAGCTCATTAGGAGGTATCTCCCTCCAAAATACATATGAATAAGCTTGATTCATCAAAATAATCATTTCCTTAATAATAACGTTATGTCTTTTTTAAATTGAAAACAGATATAATGAGATTTATTGAAGGATGAAAAAATCAACTAATCTAAAAATTGGGTCTAATTATTTTATATGACTACTAAGCCTATATATCTATCTATAAGGTTAAAACTATTTACACAGAGTTATCAACTACTACACTACTGCATGTTTTTACATAGCAAATATAATAGTTGGCAAAAAAATATCATAAATGGTAATGTGACCATTGTCCAAAGCTTGAACTTCTTGATTATCACATGCTGCTCCTAATATTAACAACAACATGAACATGTCGTTGAATATACATGTCTTCAACAACATGAACATGTTGAATGTACATGTCTTCATTGCACCTACTTCCTACTTTATCAATTATCCTAGAGTATTTTGCGATCAAAGAATCCTCATGTCGATCCAAGGTAACCAAGATTTTGTCCACCTGGGCTGCATATGCCTGGATATTAGCTTGAGCGTCATCCTGGCAATGATCCAGGCCAAAGAACTGCGCTTCATAGACTCTCATATTCGGGTCCACATCAACCATACGTTGGTACAAACTGTTTGTATATGCAGTGAGTTATCTTACTACTTCGAAAACCCCCTTAAGTTTTGAGTTCATCCAGCAAAGCTGGGCACGTATGTCCCTAATATCGGCTCTAGTATTCTGAATCTCATGTAGCTTCTCAACCCATTCTTTCTCGACCTTAATCCCTCCTGCTGGAGGGAAGAATCCAACCAAAGGCCCAAGTCTAGAGATCTCGAATTCGACAGCTTCATGAACAGAATATAAAGCAAGTATCTGGAAAAGTCCAGAGAAAGAGAAAGACTTAGAGAATTGGAACTAAAACAGTTATAGAATGCAAAAATGCAATACTAAAAGCTAATTAAGTTAATAAAATAATAGGTGCAAAGCATTGAAACTAATCAGTTCAACTAGCTTTCTAAACCGGCAAATCGAAGTTCAAAAGAAGACATTCAAAATGGTTAGCAAAAAAGCCATAGATTCTACAAGTTAAACAGGTTCGCAGTACGCATATCAGATTATAAGATAATTCAAATTATTCTCAAAAACTTTTTAAAATAATTTAGACTCTGAATTTTTTTTATCAAAAAAGTTAATGAAATCACACTATCACGGGTAATTCAAACTCTACTGGACGACTCCAGAATTCCATTACTTTACTGCTCCCAAAAATGCTGACCTATATACTGCAGATAGCGCTCTCTTATCTCAATCTTCTTCGAATGACAATTACAAAAAAGAGTCTAAGGAGAAAACAGAAAAACAATACGTTCTATTTCTGGTTTATTTCAGATATCGCTCCACCTTTGACAGTCCGAGTTGCTCATTCAGGAAATCTGAGAAATTCTTCATTTGCTGGTTCCTTCCTTTTCTCCCCAATCTTCGGAACCTAGCAGGGCAACTTCATAGCATGAATACCTCACATCTTGTTGAATAACATTTGGAATTTTATATTCATGTGAACTGGTAAACAAGTAATTAGAGCAATCTGTGTGAATGTTGCGCAGTGGAGAACTAATGATCCGAGACTTCAGCGATTAACTAAACTAATTTGCAATGATCTCGGATACTTGACTGAAATATTCTTTCATATTCTAGTCATAATTTAACGTTGAATTGGTG
>LPNX010261585.1:56163-68362 GCA_001517045.1 Pseudotsuga menziesii | reverse complement strand
CTTTGACTAAGGAATAACCACCAAATAATGGGCTCGGTTTATACCTCCAAAACATTGAAGTTATAAAGTATTCCTTTTTTTTAGAATACTTTTTTAGGTTTGTGTTTAGTTGGTTATTAATATTCAATCAAACCTTTATCCACTAAAACTAAGAAAAGTGAGATCAATATTTCTTTGCTTACTAGAATGAAGAAAAGTTAGATCAATAATTGCTAGTTAGGGATGTTTGTTAGAGTGAGTTATATTTTGCACATTCATAATTGTAACTTCAATTCTTATATGCAAGGAATCCATCTTGATATTGTATTGGAACTCACATGAATGCAGGTGAAAATATAAATCCTTATTTACATACCTTATGTGTTATCATAACTCGCCATCAAATGGTATCATCTAAGTTTCACCATTTCTATATCTTTATAACTATGGTGTGCTTGAAACTTAATAATAAATATTTTTCCCTCTGCTATAAAGGTAAAAAAAGGTAGATCTATAACCCAAGAAAAGGTAACTAAATGTTGTTAGTTCCCTTTACTCGAAGAATAAATGTAGAGGAAGTGGAGGCAATTGATTGCATCTTGTGAGTTACCTAATTCTATTTATGCACATGATCACATGGTCTTACTCGAAAGTAAGATGTTTTTTTCTATGTTCAATTGAGTTCAAACATCAATTATGTTTGTTTTGATAGGAAGGTAGGGAAGTCCATCCACAAAAGGGTTTCATTTTTTTGTCTTTATGGAGTTTAATTTATTAATCTTATAGAAAACATGAGCTCTCGATGGATATACTTGTATATAGATAATACAAAATTGGGATATTTGTAGGATGTGATGTGAAACATATGCAATTCTCATTTTTTCTAGGAATTGCACTTGCTATAAGACTATCAGTCTTTTACATTATTTGGTACATTGATATATTTTCTAGTTTGTCTTTTACTCCCCATTACTATTTTGTTGGGTCTTCCACTATCCAATGCTACAAATTGATCATTGTTAGCATTATACTATTATTTTATTTAGAATCATGTTTTCCTACACTAAGATGCGTTAGGGATCCTATTTGTTACGACCTAATCATATGATATAAAGGGGATACTAAAATCAATTGATAAAAATTGATACCTACAATATATGGTGAAACTAGGGGTTTTCTTAATTGGAAAGGTATATTGGGCGGGGGGTTCTACAATACAATTTTATGATGCATTTTCCAATATTTAGTGAAATTAGGGATATCATTTAATATCCTATGAATGATTGTGCTATGCTACAAGTTCAATGAACCTCGTGTATCCAAGGTAGAATTCAATTGACTAAGAATACTATCATTAATGGCTCCAATCAATGGTATCCTTCAATACAAGGTTGATTTCGATCTAGATTTGAATCCAATCGAGAGTTGTCCTCAATCCAAGGTTAATTTCAATCCATGGTTGACTTCAATCCATACTTGACTTTAATTCATGTTTCACTTTCAGCCCTCGCAGGATTCAATCCATAAAGACATTTTAGAAAGTGGATGATTGAATTTGAATCATGGTTGAATTCAATCCTTCATTGAATTTTAAGCAATTTTTTCTTCAATCTAGAAATGACTTTTAAGCAAGGTTGACTTTAATCTATAGTTGAATTTCAAGTAAGGTTGACTTTGAAATCCTTTGTTTCCTTCAACCCAAGGGTGACAACAATCGAAGGTTGGATTCAATACAAGGTTAACTTTAATCCATGTTTGAATTCAATCCAAGGTTGAATTCAATTAAAGGTTGACTTAAATCCATGGTTCAATTCAATCCAAGTGTGAATTCAATGAAAAGCTTACTTCAATGCAACATTAAAGTAAATACATAGTTGACTTCAAACAAAGGTTCAGTTCAATCAAAGTTTATCTTTAAAACATGGTCGAGTTGAATCCCTAACTACATTTTAAGAAGTGGTTGATTGAATTTAAAATTGCAACCCATAGTTAAGTTGTAGAGAAATGATAACTTCAATACATAGTTGTCTTATGTCAAAAAAAATAGGAAGTAATTTGTTGATGTAAATATCCAATATATGTATGTGAATACGTCATCATGTCCATAATAATCCTTTTTTTTAAAAATCAACCTTTCCTTTCATTCTAATTCTATAAATGTCTAAGTATAATTGAAAAACTTCCGTATTTAACACATTAACGTTGGCACGAGATAGATGAGTCGTATTGGTAGAATCATCCTGCTAATAATAACATAAAGGGACATGGGACATGTTAGAATGTGTGTTTTAGAGTACATATATTAGTTTTAATAGTATACCTTCTAATAATAACATAAAGGGACATGTTAGAATGTGTGTTTTAGAGTACATATATTAGTTTTAATAGTATACCTTCTATGGGTGTGGATGTATAGAAAGAGGTTACCATATGATCTTTTGTTCTAAACTAGACTTTTATAAATTTTAGAGAGATTTCTTAATACATTTGGGGTAACTAATTTTTTGAGATTTACACATGATTTACCAATACTTCCATATTGGGCTCATATCTGTTACCATATTGGGATCATATTGGCCTAGGAGGCCACGACCCCAATCTTAAGCAATATGCAAATTTAGCAGTGATGTTTTTCGTCATCTCTCTCGGAAGCAAAATTATAGAATGATTTGAGAGAAATCTGTGAGGAATCTGGTGAAACTGTTCAAAACCCACTTCACAAATATGGTCATTTAATACTATCCATGGGAAGTTTGTGTACTTTCTTAACATATATGGAGAAAAACATGCCCGAACATGTGCGTTTTTTTTTAGAATTAGGGCTATGACAAGTTTTGTGAAATTAACAATTTGTTGAACAAATTGTTGAGTTGGGGGATTGATATATCCATTCCTTCAAGTGTTTCTCTTACATTTTCTGTTAATACGTCTTCTTGTTTATGTTGTTGTAAGAATACTTGTTCTCTATATATTTACTTCAGCATTGATCTTTGATTTTATGGACCTGAATTTGTAGCGATAGTTTAAACTTTTTTATTTTATTGGTTTATGGTTTGCATAAGAGAGTAGTATATCTATGATCATATTTGATTCACGTGGTATGCATTGATATGTTCATAGTATTGTACATCTGGTTTTCTTATGGATCTAGTCTTTTGATTTGAGTTACAGAGATTGTAAGTCAATAGGAAGACAAATCATATGAATACTACTAGATTTAGGTTCCTTTATTTTTTAGTAAATAGATTCTTTTTTGAAGCAAGTCTACAGTTGACATTTAATTACACTAATTCCACTTTTTATTTATTTTAAAAGCAAATGACATTATTCTTATTTCATATTAACCCACACTTAATTATGTATTTTGAAAGGCACTTTGGTAGTCTTACCAGAATGATCTATACTTTAATAAGTGGTGAATGATCTATATTTTATATTTTAATAAGTGGTCAAAGTAAAATAGTTTATCTAATTACAAACTTTAAAAAGGCACTTTGGTAGTCATGATTTATGATTTAATAAGTGGTTAAAGTAAAATAATTTGTTCTAATTATAGATTTTTAAAAGCATTCTAGTAGTCATGATTTATGATTTAATAAGTGGTCAAAGTAAAATAGTCTAGTAGTGAGTTATGGAAAGTTTTACAAAACATTTAATAATTTATTTAAAATTTAAAATTAGTTTGGGTTGGATGATATTAGTATCTATTTATATTTTAATTTTAATTATTGAATGGTTTGAATTTTTTTATTAATATTATTTTAATCATTTTTTATTTGCAGGTAATAAAACATAAGAGTTAGTCTTTATTATATTTTTAATATTACATTTTTTATAATATATTTAATGTTTTTGTGTGGATATTTTGTTATTTGTTTTAGGTTTATTTACAATTAAATTATAATGAAATGTTCACCACGTTGCTCATTGCATAATTCATTGTAAACAAAACAAAAGATATATAACAAAAGATATTTAAGTTACATTTGATATAAATAAGTTTATTTTCTAGAATTAACAACCAACTAAATTCAAATGAAATATTTTAGGCTTAGTGTTACACACTATAATCCATAATCTACCCTTAAATATGGTCTACTATACTTGAATGAAGAAATTCCTAGCTATTGGCTTCAAACTCTCTTTTGTGGAAATGTGGAATAAGGGGTGCATTATCATGTTGTTCTTTCTTATATGATATAAAAATAAAAATAAATAGTCTATAAAAATTGTCCCATCATTGTTTTTCATGATTTCAAAGATTATGTATTTACCATAAATATGAAAATAACCAAGTTTACTTATGATATTTCCCCTCTAAATCCAACATAGATCCAAATATCATAAAGAACTTCTATTTGAAATGAATTTAAGAGTTTGATCTATCCCACATTTTTTTCTCATCTTCTTTAGAACCCCATTTCAAACTTTCCCTTGGGGAAAAAGCTAATCCTAAGCCCATTTTATTGTCTCTCTATCCATGTCTCTCTCCCAAAGCTTGTCAAAACGAAGAAATGTATTTCTGAAAGCAATAGATGAAATTATTTACATTTCAACTCAAAAGACAACAAAAAAAAATAAACAAGTAGGACTTATTTGTGCTCCAGAAAAGAAGAAAACAATAAAACCTGAATTAAATTCCTCCAAAGTAAACTTTATAACACATGAATCTTGGATCAAATCATGTCAAGTTTCACTATTCAACACAAATTTTCACCAGTACAGCTATGAATGTAAACAAATCATAAAATGCGTATATACAATTATAGTTTCCAACAATATTAAGTAGAAATTATCACACCATTTTTTCTCAAAGGATCAATACCATATTTTTCCCTTCATCAAAATATTTCCCCATTCAAAGGTGCTCAAGAAGGTGAAATGGAAATCATATGTATGGTCTTGTTCAGTGCATGGAAGAACCAAATTCCTCTACTTGTTGGGAATGTGCTTCATAGGCTAAAAGAGTCTAAGTGATTAGAGTGATGTTGGCTTTTTGTTATCACCACACACAACCCCAAGTTCAAATTCTTGGAACCCTCGTCCTCTATAGGTAAACCTGAGGCTTTAGTACCATAAAACATGAAGAGACTTCACTTATAGGACACAAAATAGGTGGGTTTTTATTTGTCCAACAGAAGATGACTATAGGAACAATGTGCAAAAAACATGAGTTTGGAGAATAAAAGTTGTTGGCCTAATTAGGATGGATTCCTCCTTACAAGGATCTATGGAGAAGAATATTACACAATGAAATTAGCTCACTAGGAGGTATCTCCCTCCAAAATACATATGTATAAGCTTGATTCATCAAAATAATCAACCCTCGTCCTCTATAGGTAAACCTGAGGCTTTAGTACCATAAAACATGAAGAGACTTAACTTATAGGACACAAAATAAGTGGGTTTTTATTTGTCCAAGAGAAGATGACTATAGGAACAATGTGCAAAAAACATGAGTTTGGAGAATAAAAGCTGTTGGCCTAATTAGGATGGATTCCTCCTTACAAGGATCTATGGAGAAGAATATTACACAATGAGATTAGCTCACTAGGGGTATCTCCCTCCAAAATACATATGTATAAGCTTGATTCATCAAAATAATCATTTCCTTAACAATAATGTTGTCTTTTTTAAACTGAAAACAGATATATTAACATTTATTGAAAGATGAAAAAATCAACAACAAAACTTACAATAATCTAAAAATTGGCTCTAATTATTTTGTATGACTACTAAGGACATATATATCTATCTATAAGGTTAAAACTATTTGCAGAGAATTATCATCTACTACACTCCTGTATGTTTTTAGATATTCACCAAATAATAGTTGGCAAAAATATATCATAAATGGTGATGTGACCATTGTCCAAACTTTTGAGCTTCTTGATTGTCACATGGTGCTCCTAATATTAACAACAACATGAACATGTCGTTGAATATACATGTCTTCATTGCACTTACTTCCTGCTTTATCAATGATCCTAGAGTATTTTGTCGATCTAACCAAGATTTTGTCCACCTGGGCTCCATATGCCTGGATATTACCTTCAGCGTCATCCTGGAAATTATCCAGGCCAAAGAACTGCGCTTGGTACAAACTGTTTGTATGAGCAGCGAGTTATCTTACTACTTCAAAAACCCTCTTAAGTTTTGAGTTCATCCAGCAAAGGTGGGCACGTATGCCCCTAATATCGGCTCTAGTATTCTGAATCTCATGAAGCTTGTCAACCCATTCTTTCTCGACCTTCATCCCTCCTGCTGGAGGGAAGAATCCCATCCAAAGGCCCAAGTCTAGAGATCTCGAATTCGACACCTTCATGAACAGAATATAACGCAAGTATCTGGAAAAGTCCAGAGAAAGAGAAAGGCTTAGAGAATTGCAACTAAAACAGTTACAGAATGCAAAAATGGAATAGTAAAAGCTAATTAAGTTAATAAAGTAATAGGTGCAAAGCATTGAAACTATTCAGTTCAACTAGCTTCCTAAACCGGCAAATCGATGTTCAAAATAAGACCTTCAAAATGGTTAGCAAAAAAAACCATTGATTCTGCAAGTTAAACAGGTTCGCAGTACGCATATCAGATTATAAGATAATTCAAATTATTCTCAAAAACTTTTTAAAATAATTTAGACTGTGAATTTTTTTTATCAAAAAAGCTAATGAAATCACACTATCACAGGTAATTCAAACTCTACTGAGACTCCAGAATTCCATTACTTTACTGCTCCCAAAAATGCTGACCTATATACTGCAGATAGCGCTCTCTTATCTCAATCTTCTTCGAATGACAATTACAAAAAAGAGCGTAGGAGAAAACAGAAAAACAATACGTTCAATTTCTGGTTTATTTCAGATATCGGCCCCCCTTTGACAGTCCGATTTGCTCATTCAGGAAATCTGAGAAATTCTTCATTTGCTGGTTCCTTCCTTTTCTCCCCAATCTTCGGAACCTAGCAGTGCAACTTAATAGCATGAATCCCTCACATCTTGTTGAATAACATTTGGAATTTTATATTCATGTGAACTGGTAAACAAGTAATTAGAGCAATCTGTGTGAATGTTGCGCAGTGGAGAACTAATGATCCGAGACTTCAGCGATTAACTAAACTAATTTGCAATGATCTCGGATACTTGACTGAAATATTCTTTCATATTCTCCTCATAATTTAATGTTGAAATAGTGCGTTCTGTCTCATGCTGAGCAGTGAAATGTATTGCATGACATGATGATCTCTAAAAATCTTGTTGTGAGATCATCTAATAATAAGTTCTATCACTTATGTTTCCTTGAAACCTGCACCATCATAACCAATATAAATCAATGAGACCAAAAAATATGTAAAAATAAATAGTTTGAATAGCTAAATTTAATTTTAAATATCCCTAAATTTACATATCAATCCGTTAATCTTCGGGTGGGAAATGAATTTTCTTTTATACGCATTATTTAATTTGAAAATAAAATATTCCATCGTTTTGTTTTGGCACCATAAAAAAATTATTCATAATGATAAAATCAACCCTGCATAGTAACTTTGAATAAAGTATTTTTCTGATCTAAAATAAAGTTTTGGTTTATGATATGAAAATATATTAACCCAAAAGTTTATTAATTTTTATTTATTAAAGGTAATTAAATTAGTTTTGTCCATTGAAAAATATAACAAAAATTATTTAATTTCAATTTAAAAGTAGGAAAAGATAAAATAGAATTTATACGAAATTTATTTGATTGATTAAAATTATGTAAAGAAAAGATAGAATTTAAATAAAGTTTAAACTATGTAGGAACTAATAATTTGTTTAAGCCCGGGGTTTAGAGTAATTGGTAATGAGAAATTGAGATGAGAACTTGCAAATGGAAGGTCATGAGTTCGAATTCCGTGTGGGTACTTACAAAGATTTAACAAAATAAATTGAAATGGATTTGAATGATGAAGTCATAAAATCCAATTGGCAAAATCATCCAAAATCAACAAGATATCGTCGCATGAGCCTAAGAATCAAACGATCAAACATACACAATAAAAGGATGCCATCAAACCAAGCAAGCATCCAAAGTAACAAATCAAAATCAATCGAAAACATTATTTCAATCTTTACTCCCAAATTCTAAATAGGGATCCATTGACTTATTTCAATTTTAAAGGGGGTAGTTGGGGTGCCAACAGGTACCCAAGTCGGCTTCAAAAACAACAAGGAACCAAAACATGTCATCTTCCAAAGCAAAATAATCTCCAAACTACCAATCCTATGTACAATTACCACATAGCCTATCAAGTAGTCAATGTTTACCTTAACAAAATAAATTGAAATGGATTTGAATGATGAAGTCATAAAATCCAATTGGCACAAATCATCCAAAATCAACAAGATATCGTCGCATGAGCCTAAGAATCAAACGATCAAATATACACAATAAAAGGATGCCATCAAACCAAGCAAGCAACCAAAGGAACAAATCAAAATCAATCGAAAACATTATTTCAATCTTTACTCCCAAATTCTGAATAGGGATCCATTGACTTATTTCAATTTTAAAGGGGGTAGTTGGGGTGCCAACAGGTACCCAAGTCGGCTTCAAAAACAACAAGGAACCAAAACATGTCACCTTCCAAAGCAAAATAATCTCCAAACTACCAATCCTATGTACAATTACCACATAGCCTATCAAGTAGTCAATGTTTACCTTAACAAAATAAATTGAAATGGATTTGAATGATGAAGTCATAAAATCCAATTGGCACAAATCATCCAAAATCAACAAGATATCGTCGCATGATCCTAAGAATCAAACGATCAAACATACACAATAAAAGGATGCCATCAAACCAAGCAAGCAACCAAAGGAACAAATCAAAATCAATCGAAAACATTATTTCAATCTTTACTTCCAAATTCTAAATAGGGATCCATTGACTTATTTCAATTTTAAAGGGGGTAGTTGGGGTGCCAATAGGTACCCAAGTCGGCTTCGAAAACAAAAAGGAACCAAAACATGTCATCTTCCAAAGCAAAATAATCTCCAAACTACAAATCCTATATACAATTACCACATAGCCTATCAATTAGTCAATGTCTACCTCCATTACAGTGCCTTCCACACACTCAGAGATAAAAATAGCAAAGATCCACTCCCCACGCCTAGTCTTGTAGCTAAAGCTTATCATCGACAAGAAATATTCAATATCCCTAAATTGCGAGCACTTTTAGACTTCCTATAGGCATAAAAAAACCTAATTGCAACTGCATGAATAACACTTGTCAAGCAATCTGAATATTCATTATGAGAGGATTCTAGAAGCCTCCTAGTGTGAGAGCTTCCCGCGGAGTCTTCCACGTAAAAGAGAACGTGTTGCATGTGATGCATTAAACTTTATCATGCGATTTCAAACTAATGGCTTTGTGCATTAATTGGTTAAGGGACACTAACACTTGAATAATAATCCATATAACATGGAAATAGAACTTTAGGGGAGCCGACATGGTATTAGTTGGCCCCCCTTTTTTTAAAACCCTCGAGGTAGAAGAAGAGCAACCTCGTTTGGGGGCCTCTCTTGGCCTATCTGATGATTTATTGTTTTCTCTTTGAACATGAAAGAGTTATATGCTCTAGATTTGAAGGAGGAGGCCATTGATGCACTTGTGGAGTCTCCCACCAATTTTGTCCATGATAAAATGTCTTTGTCTAGTTTGCGATATGATCAAGAGGGAGTACCCTACAACGAAAAGAGATTGGATTCGAAGGGAAACCATTTACTCAAGTCCCAAATATAAAGCATACATCTCTTGTTGATTGTTGGTAGATTTTCATAAACCATGCATGAAGGTTGGTACTATATTCCATGTGGAATAAAATAGAATACCACATACCTACCTCTCCAAAATAATAAAGTTGGATCTTATAAAAGATCTGTTGTATTATTTAATATCGTGGATATCTATTCTGTATGATCTAAATTATAATTAAGCTTATAACAAATCTCATCAATCCAAATACATGGTTATGAAATTATTATGATTGACACTGTGTAGCTTGAGACAAAATACACATACACGCATGTATAGTATATAATAATAGATATTTATTTAATACACACTACATTGAAATGAGGTCCTTAATTATCGTAGTATATTTTTATCTACATTCATTCATCCACATACACTTGTTTAGTTTTGTTCATTCCAACGGGAGTTCACTAGAGAGGCAATAGCATATCACGTCCATTCATATTGGGGGTTTCAATAACCCAAAAACCTCAAAAATATATTGCCTCATATTAAGGGGTTAAGGAGAGGATTTCTAATTTAACATAGTAATAAAAATATTAGGGGTTATTTTATTTGGGTGGGCTGAGGAATAACTCCAAATCGTTGGAGGAATTCATAACTCCAAGTCATGGTGCCAATTCATACCTCTAAATCGTGTGTTTGATTCATGTTAGTAGTATTTTTTGCTAAGGAATAACCTCCATATCACAAGCTAGATTCATATCAATCCTAACTTGTACTAAGGAATAACCACCAAATCATGGGCTTGATTTATACCTCCAAAACATTGAACTTATAAAGTATTACTTTTTTTTAGAATAGTTTTCTTAGGTTTGGGTTTAGGTGGGTATTAATATTCAATCAAACCTTTATCCATAAAAACTAAGAAAAGTGAGATCAATATTTCTTTGCTTACTAGAATCAAGAAAAGTTGGATCAATATTACTTACCAAGGAATCCGTCTTGATATTGTATTGGAACTCAGATGAACATAGGTGAAAATATAAATCCTTATTTACATACCTTATGTGTTGTCATAACTCGCCATGAAATGGTATCATATATGTTTCACCATTTCTATATCTTTATAACTATTGTGTGCTTGAAACTTAACAATGAATATTTTTCCCTCTCCTTTAAAGGTAAAAAAAGTAGATCTATAACCCAAGAAAAGGTAACTAAATGTTGTTAGTTCCCTTTACTGGAAGAATAAATGTAGAGGAAGTGGAGGAAATTCATTCCATCTTGTGAATTACCTAATCCTATTTATGCACATGATCACATTGTGTTACTCGAAAGTAAGAGTTTTTTTTCTATGTTCAATTGAGTTCAAACATCAATTATGTTTGTTTTGATAGGAAGGTAGGGAAGTCCATCCAGAAAAGGGTTTCAATTTTTTGTTTTTATGGATTTTAATTTTTTAAGCTTATAGAAAACATGATATCTCGATGGATAGACTTGTATTTACATAATATAAAATTGGGATATTTGTAGGCTGTGATGTGAAACATCTACAATTCTCACTTTTTCTAAGAATTGCACTCACTATAAGACTATATGTCTTTTACATTATTTGGTACATTGATTTATTTTCTAGTTTGTCTTTTACTCCCCATTATAGTATTTTGTTGGGTCTTCCACTATCCAATGCTACAAATTGATGAGCTGGCCCTATAATCTTGATGGGATCGTTGTTAGCATTATACTATTATTTTATTTATCATCATGTTTTCCTATACTAGGGATCCTATTTGTTAAAACCTAATAATATGACATAAAGGGGATATTAAAATGGGTTGATAAAAATTGATACCTACAATATATGGTGAAACTAGGGGTTTCCTTAGTTGGAAAGGTATATTGGGAGGAGGGTTCTACAATACAATTTTAAGATGCATTTTCAAATATTTAGTGAAATTAGGGATATTATTTAATATCCTATGAATGATCGTGCTATGCAACAAGTTCACTGAGAGAACCTCGTGTATCCAAGGTAGAATCCAATTGATTAATAATACTATCATTAATGCCTCCAATCAATGGTTTCCTTCAATACAAGGTTGATTTCAATCTAGAGTTGAATTCAATCAATAGTTGACCTCAATCCAAGGTTAAGTTCAATCCATGGTTGACTTCAATCCATACTTGAGTTTAATTCATGTTTCACATTGATCCGTGGAAGGATTCAATCCATAAAGACATTTTAGAAAGTGGATGATTGAATTTGAATCATGGTTGAATTCAATCCTTCATTGAATTTTAAGCAATGTTTTCTTCAGTCTAGAAATGACTTTTAAGCAACATTGAATTTAATCTATAGTTGAATTTCAGGTAAGGTTGACTTCAATTCTTTGTTTCCTTCAACCTAAGGGTGGCAACAATCAAATTTTGGCTTCAATACAAGGTTAACTTTAATCCATGTTTTAATTCAATCGAAGGTT
>LPNX010261585.1:39369-55891 GCA_001517045.1 Pseudotsuga menziesii | reverse complement strand
AAATTTCAACCTTTCCTTTCATTCTAATTCTATAAATGTCTAAGCATAATTGAAAAACTTCCGTACTTAACACACTAACGTTGGCACCAGATAGAGGAGTCTGATTGGTAGAATCATCCTGCTAATATTAACATAAAGGGACATGTTAGAATATGTGTTTTAAAGTACATATAGTAGTTTTAATAGTATACCTTCTATGGGTGTGGGTGTATAGGAAGAGGTTACCATATGATCTTTTGTTCTAAACTACGTTTTTACTAACTTTAGAGAGATTTCTTAATACATTTGGGGTAACTATTTTTTGAGATTTACACATGGTTTACAAAGACATCCATTATGGGCTCATATCTGTTACCATATTGGGCTTGTATTGGTCTAGCATGCCACGGCCCCAATCTCAAGCAATATGCATATTTAGTAGTGATGTTTTTCGTCATCTCTCTAGGAAGCAAAATTACCGAATGGTTTCGGAGAAATCTATGATCATATTTGATTCACATGATATGCATTGATATGTTCATAGTATTGTACATCTGGTTTTCTTATGGATCTAGTCTTTTGATTTGAGTTACAGAGATTGTAAGTCAATAGGAGGACAAATCATATGACTACTTCTAGATCTAGGTTCCTTTCTTTTTTAGTAAATAGATTGTGTTGTAGAAACTATTGCTTAGATTATTGAATATCTGGCCAGAGTACCTATTGATTTGGAAATTTGATAATGGTCAAAGTATCATGTTAATTTGATTTGATTTATCCACTTAGGTGAAAACTTCAATTATTTGCATCCTAGGAAATTCGTGGTCTATTGGAACTCAAAGCTAATGTGTGGATCTTTAGGTGATTCAACGTTTCCTTTGAGTTGTTTTGAATATAAATGGAAAATACCTCTTATGCTTTGTCTCCATGACTGAGAAGATAGCTCCATTTAAAATCATTTTCATTTTAAGCATAGTTGAGTGATAATGTCATGTATGATCTGAAAGTTTGATAGTCTATTTTTTATGCGTTAAAGTAGTAACGATAGAGTTTATTTTATAGTAGTTATTATATTTCAAAGTGGTTTCTTTATTTTGATAGTTTGATAGTTTGTCGTGTGGTTTGAGACTCTTTTGCAGATTGGGTTGGTTTGTTGCACGAATAAGCTATGATTGATTGATTTGAAATGCTGAAATAGTTTTAGATCTTTTGCATTAAGAAGAAAATATCATAAGTAGTCTTGTTATCTAGAAGAGGTTAAGAGTTGATTGTCTTTTGAAGAATTGTTTAATACTTTTTGTAGAATACCTCTTATACCTCAATATGCCATTATGTGTGAAAAAGGGGCAAAAATTATGTTTTGTTGTTACTACAAAATGAGTCAATCATGTTAGTGGTAGATTTTACATGGCATTTCATTGAAGCATGTCCAATCAAATTCGGTAATGTCAAAACTGCACACATTGTAAAACCAATTCATTTGACAATTTACATCCATCCTCCTCTACAAAACCAAACACGCAATTTGCATCCAATTTACTAAGATTGCTATTGATAACATAAACCAAACATGCTTATTATGCCTTTTAATATTCACATGATTAAGTAGTCTCCTCAATGGTAGAAGGATTAGGTGTAGCATTTAACCTGTCATTTGATACATACTCCAATGTTCCTCTAACCGCATTTTATCTACATTAACCTTTGACTAACAATATGGATCTCTCTTAAGCAAAGTGATCGATTCGATCGATTACTCATTGTTTATTTCTAAGTAATGAATAATGAGAGATGCACTTCCATTCATACCAAAAGCATATCTTTACACAAACATTCAACCATTAATATATTAGTGGTTTGGTTGGAGACTGCAAGCGTTTTCATCATCATAGTGCAGTTAAAACAATACTATGTGCGGACCCAAAAATCATTATAATAACTTTCCTTTATTATCTTCTACAGTAGCAAAATCCATTAACAAGGTTGCAGAACATCATCACATGTACACAAAACAATGTGACTAGAGTAAAACATTCATACACATGAAAATGAGACAGACAAAAATGTACATGGTTCACCCCAACCTTAGGGTTACGTCCACCAAAAAATGTCACATCATGTGACATTTAATTTCATTAAAAGGTTACATTCCGCAATATCATTATTGTCGTCATTTATTTTCCTTATCTTCATAGACTCTCTCATGAGAGTATCTCTAACAACAATTAGGGGGTTCTTGGTTGAGTAATTCATTTGAAACAATGCTCTATGCCACATAAGAAGGTAACTAATGTTTGAAACCAGAAAACCGCCTTTCACTTATTCTTTTTATTATCCCGAAAATCACCAGCCTGTCGTGGCTAAGGTTGTGTCTCTAACTGTTAGTACATAACTCTTAGAACTATAGAGAAGTATCCTCGCTCAACTATAGTGAAACACCTTCACCCAAATTAAAATTATAGCTTTCTATCATACCATTTAAGGTACGTCCAAGATGCATGTATAGATGTGTATACCTAGTTCGTATATAATTCAAAACACATACTTAAGGTCCTATCAGCTTAATGTATGTATTACTAAGGTACCTTCTAGTTGCATCTCATAAACCTCAAAAAATTGCTACAGCATAACAAGAGTTACAAGACTGTAAGGTTTATTTATGTTCCAATGGAAATCCAAGGTAGCTTGGCAATCTAAACCCAAAAACACACATACAACGATCTTATTCTTGTGGAAAAATGCGTCTCCCAGGAAATTCCAAGGAGAACCAGGAAATGAAAAAGAACAAGTACCATAAGCACAACGGTTTGGGTCTTCTGGCAAAAACATATTCCAGAAAGAACTAGAAAAATGCAAACAAACTAAACAGTGACTTACTGAGGCAAATCGTATTTCCAATAGACCCTAGATAACCACTTGAAGTGGCGTAGGATATTGGATTAGCCGACTCACAAAATCATAACCAATGTAACATATAAGTTTTCCAACGTATTCATTTTTATCACTGTAAACTATTTTCTCTGGCATTGAACATGCTGGCCTTCTCATTTCATCAGGTTCATTTACATGTTCTTTAATGCAATGATGGGAAGCATAAACCTCCTTGCCATTTCATATTCTTCAAAGAAGTGGAACATTATGTTCAGGAGGAAAACGGTATTAACGTAATGTTTTAAGTTATTATTATTATTGTAGAGTACAGGGAAATGAGGACCTGCCAAGTTTTGGCAACGCATACTTCAGATTCTGAGCACATCAAAACTGATTTTTAATGCAGCATTCGTGGGACGACATGTTAATAAACTCGATCCAAATCAAGTCATTGCAATCTAACAATCCTTTGCAGTTTCTAAATGTGGGAGCGAAGAGTTCCATCATGGATTATCATGGTGCGTATTAAATTTTCGCTAACATACATTTCCTGGGTCTCTATATAAATTTTCCATGCAATTTAGACATTGCATAAAAATTGTATCTATCTAACCATGGCAAAAACTAATCTCTAAAGTGTAGTAATTTTAGTATGGACGCGACTCAGCCAAGCTAGCGAACCATAGTAAATTTTTATTAAAACCATACATTACAAAACTCATTCATCTCTAACTGTCCCTGGGTTGGGCACATACTTCTTTTCATAAGCAGAGAAAAAGAAAGCAGATGAGGGTAACGTTTTTTTAGAATCTTACCCGACGATAAACCTTAAAGAGGACCAATTCTAATGATGGTGCCCCCAACCATAGTCGTCAGGTTTTCCAAAAATATCTAAATACAACCAGTGTCGAACGCTGTAGAGGGATTGATGGGATCACTCCATGAATCCCCATTTTCATGGCCATCAGAACAGATCAGATCGATCCAGATGGTATACTAGATTCTCTTGCTTCTATTACTAAATCCCATGCTAGAGAGGATCAGTTTTTTTCATAGGCATGCATTCTCCTCCCAAACATTTCTGAATCTTATGCTGGACATGAATCATTTATCCCAAGTCCTAGTATTTGCAAACTACCTCCTCTGCCTTCATCGCATGAAACACTTCATACTCGGGAAATTGAAAGATCATTAGGATAATCCAGGGTCGATTCCTTCTCTCTCCCCCTCTTGATGGAAGCGTCCAACTAAAACAATTCATTGGACTTACCCAGGGAACTCAGAGACTCATTCTCTTCTCCCTTTGCCTGAGAGTCTTTCCTTTTTTCCCCCCTTTGAAAGGTGCAGAGATCCCCTTTTAAGGCAGAGGTTGCTCCCTCAAAACCTCGATAACCATTGGGAACAATAATTCTTCACCTCCCTCTTAGTTTTCTAAGAGACAAGTGGCGTGACTGTTCTTTCAGTATCTACAAGCTATTCAGATATTTTTGCATCCCTCCTTGTTACAGGAATAATTCCCACTATTTCCTCCATGGAAATAGTAGCTTAAGATTTTACCCATTATAGTATAAAAATAAAATCCCCAACTATTCAAGTATACCCACTTATCATTGAATATGATAATGTTATGTCATTTATAAATATATATATGTCTGCATACATATTTATAATTCTAGTCTCTTATGATATAACACATATTTTTTTTATTTTTTTTTCCAAGGAAAAAAAGCGTAATTTCATTCATCTTTCGAGATCAAAATTACATTCTGAAGTTTCACTAAAACGTGAATACCAATAACCAAAAAGCTGGTTCCAATAGAGAGACTGTACAGTCTTCTGAGATGTATAATCTAGGAGAGCATACGCAGATGCCTTTTCAAAATTATATGTTCGGTTCATTTACAAATTTGTTGTAAAGGAGTCTTAAGACTGAATATAATTCTGCATAAAAACAGCTGAAATAAATTTCTTATCAGAACTGTCAAAAAAAACATAGACCTGTCAAAAAGGACCTGTCATATAGACCTGTCAAGAATAAACCTGTCAAATAGGCCAATCATAGAAATGTCAAAAAAAATATATATAGACCTGTCAAAAATTAGAACTGTTCTATGAACGACCTGTGGTAATATGACTAGATTCTGCCATTAAATGTTTCTTTCACCATCCATGAACCCTCTGCCAGCCGGAGCCCTTCCTTGGAAGCTTTGTCCGCTTCTTTGTTGTTTTCCCTGTATACATGTCGGCAGGTAAAGGAGCCAAATCATAGGAGGAGCTGTCGAATAGAATAGATAACATGTGCTAATCTCAAATGCCTGCACTCTTGAGTCTAATTGATCTAGTTTATTACATTCATTGAGTCACCAAGAATATTAAGAGCAGTGCACCCTTTTTCTACAGCAAACATCAAAAGAAGCTTAAGGCTCATTAACTCAACAAAATTATTTGTGCCCCCCCCAAGTCCCATAGACAAAACGAAAAAATGTGACTCTGTTAAGAAAAGGACTAGTCCACCTCCACAAGAATTGCTTTGGGCTGCCCCATCAAAAAACGCCCATGGGGTTGTTCTGTCTATTTCCACCTCTAAAATACTTCGTTCTCTTACAGACCTTATATGAACCGAATAAGAATTAAAGAAACCCACATACATAGCACCTGTGATAGCTAGCATGCTTGGAGTCTCTTTAAAAATGGCCTTGTTTTGAGCGAGCCAAATCCCCCAAATGAATAGCAAAGGTAATATTTTATGTTGTTTTTGTGGTGTCCTCCACCACCAAGAGTCCCAAGCCACCCCTACTGTATCCCCTTCCCACTGGAAAATGAATCCAACCAGCTTGGAAACTTCCCTCTAGACTTGATTCGAGAAGGAACATGTAAGAAACAGGTGATGAGTCGATTCCAGCTCCTTTTTACATAACACACACCAACCTGGACCCTGAAATGATCGCTTCTGAAGCACATCCCAAGTGGGTACCTTATTGTTTAGTACACACCACATAAACAGCTTGGTGTTTGCTGGACATTTTAGTCTCCACGGAGGCCTCCACCACCAAACTTATTCCCTTTGATCCATTCCTGCACTTAGGAATAAGTACCCAGCCTTTGGAGTATATACCCCCCCATATCAGCCTCCCACACCAGCGAGTCTTCTTGTTCAGAGAGTATAATATTTTCCGAGTCTAGCTCCCATAAGCAAAGTTCTAAAAATCCAGTTGCCCAATCCCCCAACCCTAAGGAGTTGGACCTTCTCCAGAATTGAGTCCATGGTTCAGCAGGCCTTGGATCAACTAGATGGTTAAGAGTAGTGATCCCTCTATGTCCTAACGCCTCAATGACATCAATAGGAAGAAGATGTTGTTGAGTGCTTCCCAACCAAGGATCCCTTCCAATCAGAACACTTTCCCCATTTCCAACATCCCACGCAAGATTGTTTTCGATCAGATGGAAGGATTTTACACTCGCTTTCCAAATCATCGAGCCCCCTAAGTGAGATTTCCTGGGATTTCTGATCCAATATAGAAGGCTCTCTCTAGAAAGATATTTCTATTTTATCACCTGAGTCCACAGACTACTAGACTTAACCAACCTCCACCCTTCCCTAGCAGCCAGGGATTTTGAAAATAAAAAGATGTCCTTAAGGCCCCACCCTCCTAGTCCTTTTGGGACTGCAATCCTTTTCCAATTAACCCATGGAGTAGTCAGATCTTCCTTTTTTCCAATCCATAGAAATCTAAATCATATCCTCCTAATCCTTTCAAGAATCCCTTTTGGGATCCAAGATAAAGACATCCAATACACCGAAATTGCCTCCAAAACAGCTTTAACTAAAACTAATCTTCCTGCTCTAGAAAGCCACTTGTGGCTCCAGACCATAAGTCTCTTCTCTACCTTCCTTACCAGCCAATACCAGTCCTGTTTCCGATACATATTTGCTTTGAGGGAGAAACTGAGGTACTTTAACCCATCATCCAGGCCTGCTGTATTAAAGGAAAAGGATCTTGTAAGTTCATCCTCCTCTTCTGGTCTTAACATATGAGTTGTCAAAGAAGATTTGCCATTATTAATCTCCATACCTATGTCCTTTGAGAAGAGTTCCAAGATATCCTGAAGAACTCTAGACTCACCTCTAGTGCTAGAGCAGAAGATTAGAACGTCATCCACAAAGAGTAGATGTGTAATATTTAGATTCGGAGCTATCTGAATCCCAGAGAAACGACCTTCTACTTTGGTTGCTCTTAAAGCCCTGCTTAGACCTTCTGCAACCAAAAGAAATAGGAGCGGAGACAATGGGCAACCTTGTCTTAGACCTCTCTCAGCACGAAAAAAGGGAGAGGCCACTCCATTTATCAGCACATAAAATGAAACAGTGGTTATACAAGACATAATCCATCTTATGAAGTTTATGCCAAAGCCTAGATGGGTTAGAAGCAACCGCAAATAAAGCCAACTAACTTTGTCATAAGCCTTAGAAAGATCAATTTTGAGAACAACCCCCTTCAGCCTTTTGGTCTTTAAACTATGAAGACCTTCCTAAGCTACCCCAATAGCCTCATGGATTTGATGGCCTTCCAGAAATCCAAACTGCTCAGCTGAGATTTTTTCTGAAAGAATAGATTTCATTCTTAAAGCAATTACTTTTGAGATAATATTATACACACAGTTACACAAGGAGATTGGTCTGAAATCATTGAGAGAGTTTGCATTATTTGACTTTGGAATGAGAGCTATAAAGGTTGAGTTGAAACTGGCTGGGATCCAGCCAGACGACTGAGAGTCTTCTATCACCTGCAGAAGATCCTGCCCCAGGATATCAAAGAGAACCACGAAAAAATCAATCGTCCATCCATCTGGCCCTGGACTTTTATCTTTCTGAAAACTACCCATAACCTCCTTGAGTTCTTCTTTCGACACTTCCTTCATGAGATCCCTATTTCCAGCTTCATCCACAAAACGTGGAAACATCTGAGCCAATCTAACAACCTCTTCTATTGTGGCCTGTAGTGGGGCTTTGAACAAATGTTGAAAGTGATTCACCCCGCATCTGGCCTTTTCTTCAAAGGATACATGGGAAGTACCCTCCTCATCCTGCAGGCTCCAAATGGTATTTTCCACCTTCCTACCTCTGGCATAAGCATGAAAAATTTTTGTGTTATCATCCCCACATTCCAGCCAAATAGCTCTGATTTTAAGTCTCCATGCCTCCTCTTTTTCAAATTGAAGAGTATTACGCCTTCCCTCCAACCTAGTCAAGACCTCCTTAGACTCTTGTGTTGAAAGACCACCTCCTTCTCCTTCATAAATCACCAGTAGTTCTTCTTCTACATTCTTCAGCTCGACATCTTCTTTGCTTCTCTTTACTGCTTCCCATTCCTTGATAAACACTTTAAGTCTTTTAATATTGTCTGAAAACTGAATGGCAGAAAATCTTTCATTTTCCCCCACGATAGGGTTCCAATGTGTGAGAAAGAGGTTTTTGAAAGTCTCGTCCTGGAGCCATAATTTATTAAATTTTAAAGTGCTCGGGGGATTGTTGGGCCCCTTTTTTATTTCAAAGAAGATAGTAAAATGATCAGAAATTCCCCCACTGCCCACCCATTGTCTAACTAAGAACAATCTGTCCACCAACTGCTCTGCTACCAAAAAATGATCAATCATTTTAGCCACCCTAGCATCCCCACTTCGATTGTTTATCCAGGTAGGGTTTATTTTAACAGCCTCAATATCTAGCAAACCCTTCTCCACCAATTTCTGAACAAAGTAACCCGCCAAGGAGTCCACCTGAGCATGAGGACCCCAAACCTCACTATGCCCCAGTGAAAAATTAAAATCCCCACCCAACACAACCGAGTCACCATTCACCAGAGGGTTTTGAAACAGGGAGTCCCAAAAATGGGCTCTGTTAATGTAAGGCCCATAGACATTAACCACAGAAAGGGAAATCCCCAACTCTTCAGAGAAAACCTCAACTCCTAACACGGCCTTTGACCCCGAGGAGTTTATCAACATCAAACATCTATTCTTCCAACCCACTTCCAATCCCCCTGAACGTCCTCTTGCATCCAAAGTCACAAAGGACCAGCCAAGTATCCAGCTTTCCAGCCTCTCCTGGATCACCTCTCCTACTCCTAAAGTCTCTTGTAGCAAAATCACATCTGGGTGTTCAAGAGTAAGCACCCTGATGAAGGTTGATTTCTTAACAGGCCCAGCCAGACCCCGACAATTGAAAGACATGAGCTTCATGTTCGACCTTTCTGCATGGCCTTCTCCGTCTAAGGGCCTTTTCAATCGATAATTGTTTTCCTTCCAAGAGATCCTTCTTGGATCTGGACTGTGCTTTGAAAATATTTGTCTTTCTGCCCCGACATCTTCGCACTGGAGAGGTACTTTTACCCAGCCCAGAAGAAGGCTTATTACAAGACCTTAAAAAATATCCTGAGTCCATAGAATCTAGAGGAGAGGGACAAGACTCCTCAGAAAGAAAAGCAGGGTCAGGTTCCAAGGCAACAGAGGAAGGCTCTTTCACAGAAGGTAGTGGGTTTGGATCAAGGGAAGAAAAAGCAGCAGCAGGAAGTGTACCCAACCCCGGAACGGCCTCAGCTGAGATAAAGGGGGCAGGAAGACGCAAAGAGGGGCCATCCTGACCCAAGAGGGAGAGCTTCCTCAATACTTCTACCCAATCAAATCCTAGAAAGGAAACATTATTCAAGAACAAATTAACATTAGACAAGAGAGGTAAAGAGTGAGTACCTGGGCCAGACTGATCCCCAGGAGCAATACCATTTACCAGAACTGGCGGCTCTGAAGGCCCAACGTCCACCATCGGGTTGGGACAAAGCAAATCTTCACTTGGTGGAATGCTGCCCAATTCATCCGCAGAGGTCTGAGCAGACCGAGCGGACACAGAAGTCTTCTCAGTGGGCCCTTCATTCATACCCGACACACCTTTCCTTCTACATGCATTGTGGGTGTGCACCGGCATAGAGCAGACTGAAGCCGGATGCCCATAAACATGACAACATCTACATCAAAATGGAACATTCTCATAATCCAGTACTTGTGGAATGATCTTCGGCCCCCATTCCAGGTTAATAGATTCAGCCAAACCCTCCCTGAGATTTATATTCACCAAAATTTTGGCGACTTTCTTCTCATTAATTTCTAAAAAGGATAAATCAGCCTCCAAGAAGGTCCCCAAAATATCACCAATCTACCTGAAATGATACATATCCCAGAAATGGAGAGGAAGCACTGGCATTCTCACCCAGATAGGAACTACATCCACCCTTTATTTGCTTGCATCAAACATAGGGTTCCAAGGTTTCAAAAGGACAGGTGAATGGTCGATATGCCAACTTCTATTCTGAATCCATCTAAGGTCCTCTTCCTTCATCAAATTGATCGCGAACCATCCTCTATTCAGCATCTCAACCACCGGAACATAACCAAGCTGATTGCCCCAAGAAGCCGCAGCCCAGTCTTGAACGGTTTTCTTTGCAAAATTTCTCCCCATAACCCTTTCGACCAGTGTACACTTTTCCATCATCAGCACACAATCCCAAGCTAGATCTTCTCCCACCGCATAATTTCGAATCTGCTTCGTTTTAATCCAATTCCTCCGACGTCTCTTTGATGTTCCACTATTCACATCTTGCCTCACATCAGAATCACCCGAATCCCCTACACCTCCAGCTGAGATTTCCCTTCTAGGAGATCCATACCCTCGCTTCTCTGCTACATCCAACAGCACCTGCCACTCTACCTCCAAGGTTTCTTCACTAGATCCCTTTCCCTATAGGTTCTGTCCATCCACCCCATCCGTTGTCACCTGCTCAGAACCCTTCACTGCCTCAAACCCTACCTAAAAAACTGAGACCGGGAACCCTAGGTTCCAAGAAAAGGGTGCTTCGGCTTCCTTCCAGCTCAAGTTCCCCAAAAAATCGTCAGGCAGGTGAGAAGAGGGATCCACATGAGGTTCAACTGGTAACTACACCACCGATGAGAAAACAAGAAAATCAGACAGGGACGTTACGCTTTCCAACCCCAACGGAATAAAACTAGCCGAATCTAGAACCTACTGACTCAGTCTAGGGATGTCCACCGCCTGCTCCATCACCCCTCCGCCTGGCACATCCCAAATGTCAAAGCTCTCCAACCTGTCACTAGAATAATCAACAACATCCAAATCCTCCATTACTACCAGGAAGGAAAACCGTAACAGTCAATAAAACCTTCAAACTTCTTCACACATCAAAAGACTAAACCACCTTTTCAAACACCTTCAAACAAGAAACCACGGTGCAGGAGATTGAGAGGGACTGGCTTGAAGATAGACCACTAGCCATAGCTAGAGGCCTTCGCATCCTCTACAGGGTTTTCTTCAATCTCTATCCTTTCTTGTCTCTCCTCTATGCCATATAACCCATATAATTATATGTTTAATTGTTATATCTTTTGTAGGATTTAGCATGGTAACTTTTACCCGTATTTTCATCCTTTTACCATATAGTTTGATGTCATAATGAGTAGTGGGTAAGACATCTCATTTCCCTTTGATAAAAGAGGACCATGACGATTACTCATTCTATTAGCCGAAGTAGACTAGACCCGTCATGACCTACATTATCTTAGGTTGTTTAGGTAGTTGCTGATATTTTCTCATTTCCCAAGGCCCAACTAACCTTTTACCATTTTTGCAGTGGATTTCATCCACCATTATTGTTCTAGTTGCACAATGTCCTTAAGTTTCCTAAGCCTACAACTTAGGGGATTGGATCATATAGAATTACAGGGTCTTTCTAGTGGGGCCTTGGCCTTGAGCCCGTCACCAGAGACAAGTACAATCAACATTCATAATTTACAAAATATCTAGGGTATATGAGAGGGATGTTACATCTTCTCCCCCTTAAAAATAACACCCTCCTCGGTGTTCCTGTTTTCCACCAATTTCCTTCTTCCATTCTATCATCTTTTCTTGTTTTCGTCCTTTTCATCCTGATCCCCTATGATCTTTCTGTATCCTCTCGAGTTGCTATCATTCGAAACCTGCAATTTTCCTGTAACAAGTTCGGGTCTAGCCCAATTTTCTTCAGTACATCATGGACAAAATTATAATTCAACTTAAACACAAGCCATAGATCCCTTTTGCATTTATGGGACACTTTCTAGTTTTTTTTTTAATTGGTATCATAATATCAAATTATTTTCATAAAATAATTTATTCATCAATAAAACATAATCACTACCCTTTGTATGTTGGTTTTCTCTCCAACCTTTGGATAGTCATGTCATCCTCGACCTGAGGAAATCCCTTCCTCACATTCCCCATTCATCATGTAATAGTTACTTGGAAAATTGTCGACATGTTTTACGTTCGTTGTGTTTTCCAAACTCTATTGAGTTCCTTTTCCATTCTTGTGTGGTATTACAACAATTTTTGAGGTTACTCTCCCTTTTAACCACTAGTTAAAAGTTTTTCTCCTCACTGACATCAAACAACGTCCTATCTTCCAGATATCCAATTTGCCTAGGTATTTTTCCACACCATATGCCTAACACCAATGTGCTCACACGGCAATCGCTTTCCTAACACCATTGTGCTCTTTCAGCATATATGCCTAACACCAATGTGCTCACGTGGAAATCACTTTTCTAACACCATGGTGCTCCCACAACATCCAAATTTTTCCTTGTTCTTTTTTAGTATAAATTTTAACTTTAACTATTTGTAATGCACACTCCTTGGTGCTTAGCATGACGTTACTATCATTGTCCCGATTTGTGAATCGGCTACATGGTTAGTAAAAGAATCTATCAATAACCCAAAAATTTCATTAATTAATCATTTAATCATCATTCATGAGTTATATAACCTTGTAAATCATCTAGAAAAATTACTCCTTACTCATTTCTGAGCAATTGAGCGCAACTTATATACGTAGGCGGATTATATACTGTAGTACACATCAATTGCAATAGTGGTCATAATCTTGGTGAAGCCTCCAATGTCGGTATATAAACAACATCATCCCTAGTTAATCCTCAGTTTATAAAACCTCAAAATTTGACAATTTATAATAAGTAGAACATCACCCGTTCTTAACCTCATTATTTGAGGCAATGAATATTCTTAGCATGCCCTGCAATGTTAGCATATAGCATTACACAACATTCATCAATTTATTATTTTCAATATCAATATCGTTAGACATCCTTACTTGTCTATATTTGGATAATTTCTAGTGAAGGAATATTCCAACTTTACACCACATTCATGTGTGGCAATGCTAGGGACATGGAAAATTAACATTAGTAATCCGAAGTAAACAAAGCAAACTGCTTACCATGATTTCATACCTCAACTACTTATGTCATATCTTACAACTTTTCTAGTTCATCAAAGTGAGATCCCTTATATAGGTGTACTTCTTTCATACGACCCGTAATCATTAGGTGCAACGCATCCTACTATTTACCTTAGCTGTATTGTGGTCCAAGTTCATAAGCAGTCTAGTTTTATTTTTCTTTTTCTTGAAGAAATACTGTAAGGAATGTTGTCATTTTTCGTCAAAATGTATAAGAAGATCAATAATACCAATGAAAATGTATAAATAGCTTAATAGTCTTTATGTGCATAACCCAATTTCTTGCACACTAATCATTATATGTAAAGGATACATTATAACAGTGGTATATTGTGCTAACTTGAATTCTCTTCATAACAATTCTGAAATTCAAGTCCTACCTTTACTTAGCATCTATTTAGTATGCTAATGGTATTCAACATTCACAAGTTAATTAGCAACTTCTGATAAAGAAGTTAACATTCAGTTTTTAAGAATTTATTGTTATGCACAGGTTTAGAAACTAAATAACATTCACTTCTCTCATCATTCACTTATTATGTGCAACAACTAACCATTTCCTAGGTTTCATTAGTTCATGATAGCGAGACAAAAATAACCAAACGTAATTCTTCCTTAAGTCGTATGATAGTTATGTGCACACATATTGGTGAAAGAGTTTTGTCCAAAATGGTGAACCCAAATCTTGAGAACCACTACTTCCTCCTACCTTTGATCTAAATGCTCGATCATTAAATTTTTTTTTGGTTATAATAATTCATGCACTTTAACCAAAATATTACATTACCAACATCTATATGAAATCATAGTCGTTGGAATAACATATACCAATGTATCCATACAATTTAGTGCAATGAAATTCCAAATGTAAAGAGGTGTTTCATATTTCGTATAATGTCAGTAATTTCTTAACACCACTAGCATTCATTTGATACCATTTGTATTTTGTATAATCTGGACAGTGTATCATATCCACTATTTTAGCATTACCTACCTTTGTGCTTAAACCATTTGACTATATGTGATAGTTTTGCGGTTAATCTCTTGGAGAGTTTCAATGGTAATACAGTTACTCCTAAATGATCAACTATCAAGTTCCCTTTAATAGCTATCTTCAAGGAAATGTTTTGGTAAGTTATATATGCATAGATATATATAACCAGATGCCTCTAAGACTTTGGAGTATACTCTCATGAGCCACTTACCTTTATTTATTACAATACTGAACCCCAAATTAGGTCTAGAAGATTTATAATCAAAATATTCAATCCTCATTAGATCCTTAGCAGTCCTATATTTTATTGTTAGTGATGTAACCCTTTCCTTCTAGTCCTTAACAATAATTGTTCGACAGTTTCTAATGTAACCTATTACAATTAGTCAACTTTACAGTTATAAGAATCCTTTATATACCAAAGTCATTAGTAGCGGGTTCAACTATGCATGCGGGTTTCAAAGGTCACTTTTCAGCAATTCAAAATCCCACATTACTATTCATGACAGAGATTTCCATAGTACCTTCATCGACCATGAGTTTGTCTAAGAATACTTCTATACTTCATTAAAATTTATTGGCGTGACTCAAATAGAGACGAATCAATTGTCTTAGCCATTCGTAAACATATTCGAAAGTAATCAAGGAAATAGCTAGATACTTGTGTACTTACATCATCGGGCCTGCCACTGAACTGGAAAAAGTAATGGGCCATCTTCATTGTGATGTTGAGAAAATGTTCTACCTTCTCCTCCACAACTACAAGGTCAATAAATATCCGCGTTTGGTACATCTTAAGGTACATGTATTGCAGAATAGTGCAAATTTGTTGATTCCAGTTATCACAAGGCAAAACTCAATCATTAGTTTCGAAACAAAATATGTAGGAGCGTTCTGAGCCCGAATAGGCCCAGGTGTTTTAACTCTCACTCTGATACCATCTGTAGAATACCTCTTATACCTCAATGCCATTATGTGTGAAAAAGTAGTGAAATTTTTGTTTCGCTGTTACTACAAAATGAGTCAATCATGTTAGTGGAATATTTTACATGGCATTTCAATGAAGCATGTCCAATCAAATTCGGTAATGTCAAAACTACACACATTGTAAAACCAATTCATTTGACAATTTATATCCATCCTCCCCCACAAAACCAAACACGCAATTTGCATCCAATTTACTAAGATTGGTATTGATAACATAAACCAAACATGCTTATTATGCCTTCTACTATTCACATGATTAAGTAGTCTCCTCAATGGCGGAAATCTTAGGTGTAGCAATTAACCTGTCATTTGATACATACTCCAATGTTCCTTTAAAGGCATTTTATCTACATTAACCTTTGACTAACAATATGGATCTCTCTTAAGCAAAGTGATCGATTCGACGGATTACTCATTGTTTATTTCTAAGTAATGAATAATGAGAGATGCACTTCCATTCATACCAAAACCATATCTTTACAAAAACATTCAACCATTAATATATTAGTGGTTTGGTTAGAGACTGCAAGCATTTTCATCATCATAGTGCAGTTAAACCAATACTATGTGCGGACCCAAAAATCATTATAATAACTTTTCTTGATTATCTTCTACAATAGAAAAATCCATTAACAAGGTTGCAGAACAGCATCACATGTACACAAAACAATGTGATGAAAGTAAAACATTCAGACACATGAAAATGAGACACACAAAAATGTGTGTGGTTCACCCCAACCTTGGGGTATGTCCACCAGAAAGAGTCACATCCTATGACATTTAATTTCATTAAAAGGTTACATTCTGCAATATCATTGTTGTCATCATTTCTTTTCCTTCTCTTCATAGAATCTCTCATGAGAGTACCTCTAACAACAATTAGGGGGTTCTTGGTTGAGTAATTCATTTGAAACAATGCTCTATGCAACATAACAAAGTAACTAATGTTTGAAACCAGAAAACCTCCTTTCACTTATTCTTTTTATTATCCCAGAAATCACCACCCTGTCATGGCTAAGGTTGTGTCTCCGCCTGTTAGTTCATAACTATTTGAACTATAGAGAAGTATCCTTGCTCAACTATAGTGAAACACCTTCACCCAAATTAAAATTATAGCTTTCTATCATACCATTTACGGTACATCCAAAATGCATGTATAGATGTGTATACCTAGTTCGTATATAATTAAAAACACATACTTAAGTTCCGATCAACGTAATGTATGTGTTACTAAGGTACCTTCTAGTTGCATCTCATAAACCTAAAAAAATACCTACAGCATAACAAGAGTTACATGACTGTAAGGTTTATTTATCTTCCAATGGAAATC
>LPNX010261585.1:0-35918 GCA_001517045.1 Pseudotsuga menziesii | reverse complement strand
TACGATTTCTATGAATATAAACTATTTTGTTTTTTGTAAGTAAGTTGGAAAATTCTATTATAGTACAAAAAGATGGTACACTAGGAAGATATAGAAGAGATCTTTGGAAAATGACCCATGTCTAGACTAAGACATGGCTTGTTAAGGCCCACCCCACCTGTCAGAAACTGAACAAGGATTCAAAAAATCACAAAGCTTACATAAAATACCCTGTGGGAACCATAGGGGTTGGGTCCCACCAAAAAAGACACAAAACAGCAACAAAACCATAGATTCCTATCCTCCTAAATATTAACATAGCAGGCTGCACTGAAGCGAGCAATTAGACTGGCATCCGCATATATCATAACAAAAACAAGACAAAAGCCTCCCGCCAGACACCCCAGACTTAACTTTTGGCCGCCCGGTTGGGGTCCTTGATCTGATCCTCATGATGAGCGGGAACAGTGCTTACCGAAAAATTGGATAGGGAATTCACGGGGGTGGTTGTGTGGAACCCTGGACTACCCATCATATCCTAAGCAGTCTGCTCCAAGAGACAAAAACCCGCAGCACTCTCCTACTGCCCGCGACGTATGATGTCTAGGGCATCTCAGATTCCTTGGCCAGTCTTAATATTCTCCTAGATGTCCCAAGCCAACAAGATGCGAGAGGTCGAGAAGGGGTTGGGAAACAATGAACGACCCATTAGGGCCTTGAACTCCTGAAGGATGTCAATTTCCAGAATGGCAATGAATGGCTCTATAGCAGTTGGCATTTTTGCCATGTACTAATGACCCCAATTGAAGGGTTTCTCTATTGAATCATCGCCCCTTGAAGGCATAGAGTCGTTCATGGAACTAGGGGAAGCCTCACTATGGCTTTCTCCCCTGTTGATACCTCTCGCTTGATTTCGTGCCCTCCAGTAGCGTGGCATGGTGAATGTACATAGACGAACACTAGGAAATAATAGAAACAGAAACATCACATTGCATAGATCCTTACTCTCCACAGATCCCGAATTTATAGAGCACTGCTCCTCCGAGTCCTTTCATCCAAAGACATTACCCATAACTCTACTCATGCTGGCCATAATTCGCTGCCCTTCCCCCTACTCATTTTGATCTCTCACCGTGTGTGACTGATTCGCCACCTTTTGCTTCATAGGGGGCCAAATAATACGGACATCCACCATATTTCTCATTCCTACCACCTCAAACGTAATCTCTATACTCTTGATCTTACATGCTCGTCCTCTCCTCCACTCTTCCCATGGATGGGAATGTAGATAGCCTCTACCCACAGATATAAAGCCAAGCCCAATACCTATTGTTGACCTGACCTTTCGCTGGCCCACGTGTGCCGTACCATTGCCACATGTTTAGGCATGCATCAATTTGACCCCATCTAGCGATCAGGAGTTTTCTAGACTTACCTTGTTAGCCACCATGAAATTCGAGGGTCCGCTATGTGGTGTCGGCACATCATTCGTCTGTCTTTCCATTAAATATTGATGCCAGCTGTTGTTCTCATGCCGCGGTATGGAATGACTTAGGAGGTTGTACGAGTTACATCTTCCATCCTTGTTGTCCTCCTCTAGAATCAAGAATCATTGCCAAATTGTCTAGGCCTTTCCTTTGTCATCAATTTCCTCTGCATGGAAAGATATGCCACTTTCCACTCCTTTGTTCGCCATGGCATCTGCCACCTTCTTTCCCTCCTGTTTAAGATGTGAAAACAGAATGGCTTCCTGGTGTTGGAGACATTTACCACCATACACACTCTTTTTGGTCAATTTGGACTAGTTAAACCACTATCCTAAGTTTTATTGACTTAATTGACATCAGAGGAGCACTGTAAGACACAAGCATGAGCACACCCATGCCTACCTTTAGTAAAGGAGGCTAACTTAACCTTCTCTTACATTCGGGGAGGCTAACTGGAGCACTCTAGGGGTGATCTAAGTGTCATAAATGCACTTTATTGCTAACTGATGGTTATAATCAGTTAAACAGAGCAGTGAAGGTGCATCTCTTCATTAAATTGATTATTTAATGATTATTTAATGAACTGGAGTCAACAGGGGCGCCTCCAACCACTTTTGATGACCATTTATAGTTCAGTTAACCTCGTCCAGGTTCGTTGGAGTAATTGATGCGGTACCACTTGTTGGTTGGCTTGCAGTGACATGTGTCTAAGCTAATTTCAGTTAGACTCAGTCATTTATTGCACTCTGACTTTAGTTGGGGCTCAGGTGAGTCAATTAGGGTTTTGATCAGTGGTTAACTTGAGTGTTTTATGTGCCTTACATTCAGTTAAGCTAGACTCACTCATTCAATTCAAATGACCTCCTTGGGAATTCAAATTGTCTTGGCATTCATGCTTCCATCATGATCATTGTATTGTATTATTCATTATTCATTTGATTATACAGAGCTGCTACTTCCATTGTAGCACCATTTTTCCAATTTTATGATTATCTATCTGTATTCTTTGTTAGACTGTGTTTTCATTTACTAGACCATTGTGACAAATTAATATGGTATCAGAGCACACGGTGGGACAAAGCTCAAATCTCTCAAAAACAAGGTTTTTGATAGATCTTGCATGAAAACAAGGTTTTTTATAGATCTTGATTGACTATGCTGGGTGTGATGAAAGCCTAAAATGTGCAAGTTTTCAGACCTTACGGTGCCCCTTTTGTTGTGATTTTCAGGTTTTTAACACGTGAAAGCATTCGCTCCAGTATTTTCAGATGGCTTCTTCCATAGAACTCTTGACTCCGTTCAATTTCCACTCATGGAAAGGAGACATGGAGATCCAACTATGTACCAGATGACTCTATAGGGTCACTATGGACACTGAAGAAGAGCCTGCTTCCATGAAAGACAAAGCTAGATTCTTGAACAACAAATATGAAGCATTCGGATTCTTGTGCGTCTCTATTTCCTGGGATCTTGATTTCCATCTTTCAGGATTGAAGACTCCAAAGGAAATCTGGGACAAATTGGAAACCCGGTATGGAAAGTAGGATGATTTGAGACTATACTAGCTTGAGAATGAGTTGATGTCTCTCCATCCTTCAAATTTTGAGAGCTTGAATGACGTTTTCACAAAGTTCAAGCACATTGTCTTACTGTTGAAGCAATGTAAAGTGCAGAAGGAGGATAATCAGCTCATCCTCACCATACTCTCCAAACTTGGAGCTGATTACTCGGTTTTTGTCTCTACATTCCGTGCAGGGAAGCTCACAATCCCTGGATGGAAGATTCCTTCACTCAATGCCTTCATTGAGTCCTTAACAAGTGAACATGATAAGGAATATATAAAAAATATATATATGTGAAATTTGAGGTATGTTACAATTACCATTTGAAGTATACAAGTATTGATTTAAGTGGTTTAATTCGCTGTAACAATAGTTTAGGATGGCTTAAGATTTAATCTGTGAAAAATTTCAACAATTTCAACTATTTTTTATAATAATTACAAAGGTAAACATTAACCACAAATTATTAGACATAACATCATCTTAGAAAGATTTATATAGTAATAATTTGTTCTTAATAGAAAATCTTAAAATATTTTAAGTAAACAAAAAAGGTCAAAGAATGAGATGTTTAATCTCAATCATACAATTTGAATTAAAGTTTTAATAATTAGTTCACCAATGTCTACAATACAGTGTGGAAAGATATAAATATTAACAACAAATTATTTGACAATAATATATCTTATCATTAATATTTATATGACTATACTTTCCCCTAAATACAAAATCTTAAGAAATCTATATGTTTAATCTCAACAATACAATGTAATAACTACTTAGTTCCTCAATCTTTACACTACAATGTAGATTTTGTTAGTAATGAAATATCATCACTTCTTGCATATTTATCAATTGGTTCTTAGCGAAATTTCTATAGTTGAAAATCCGTATCTTTTGTCTAATTTTAAGAAGATATAGTACAATTGCACCACCTTAGTTCCAATTCCTTTTTGTAATTCCCTTTTGTAGATTTTAAATTGCAACTCTTTGCATATTTTCCTCCCATTCATTACTAAGTCTCTACAATGCATGGAGATGTGATCTTCTCTTCCTCTATTAACATGCATGTTCACTCTTTGCAATTCAATTCATAAATGGAAAATCACTCTAGTTCTTTGTATATTTCCCTCTTTTGCTTGTATTTCATATATAAGTTATTAGATTTGAAATTGCAAGTGTTTGCAGATTTTAGCAATTTCATCTATAACTGAGTCTTCATTCTTTTTCTTATATGACTCTTTTTAGATTTCCCTCTTATATGTCTAATTAGATTTTAAATTGCATGTTTTCCCATTTTTCCCATGTGTCTTTATCTGAATTATTACCTAGATAGAAAAAAATATTATGTAAATTTGACATTTTTAGTAGGTTTTACGAGCTTTTCATCATCCGTTAAATTTGGTGGAAGGTTGGGTCATTAGAAATAGATTTTGTTTGCTAGTTTAGTGATGATATCTATTATGTGAATTTGACAGGTAAAAGTGGGTTTTATGAGTTGAGCAAGGATAAGGATATAGTTCATAATATAAGGGTTATATAATAATATATATTTTTTATATTGAATTAGTTTTTTTGTAAGATGACGTAGGAAAATTTTTGTAATATCTCCAAATTAAATTTATCATTATTTTTATTTCAACAAGTTTTATTACTTTATTGATTAAATGGTCATATCTCAAAATTTTCCAAATGTTGGGTTGAAATAAAAATTTATGGATAAATAAATAAATAAAATATTTGAGAACAACCATGCTAAATGAGAAAATCTTGCATACTAGAGTGGAAGTGAAAGGAAGGTTAACATGGGGGAAATCAAAGCTAGTCTCTAAAGTGCAATGATGGGACTACACTCTCCCTAAAAATCAAGGATTCTAATAGCTCCTTGTTATAGCAGATTTTACCACACATGGTGAATCACACTTGTATGGCCTTCCCCTGTCCCTCTGCAGACTCCTAAGACCCCTTGGACCATTTTTTGTCCATTGATGTTTCCTGGACCATCCCTAAAAACATGTGAAAATTTCTATACACGACTTTTAAACCCTTTATCGCGTATATACGTAGGTTTGACATCTAAAACCGCGTACATCGGGATGTGTACAAAAATCCAAATCCTTTTGGAGTTTTCCTTGACATGGATCTGACTCACTTGTCTCCTCCTTCCATATGCCTTGAGATCGCTCGGATTCCACCTTTCACTACCCCATTGAAGAGCTATATAAGGAACCCTTTGGATACATTGAAGCCATAAGAAAATTGAGAGCAAAGAAACTATTGTCCATTGTTGCCAGAACTTGTGCTTGAGTCTACATCTCTTTGTCCCTTGGAGCACTTTAGTGTTCTTCCCAAGCTTGCCTCTTGCCTGTGAGCTTGCTATCGAGAGATGGAGGATTGAGGTGGTGGAGGCCCAAGTGGGGGATTCAGTTTCTCTGATTCATAGACGTGCCGATAGAGGTTGTATTCATTGTAATATCTGATTTTATATTAATAGAAATATATTTTCCTGTCCAATAATGTATGTTTGAATGAATATTTTATCCATGGATGATTTCAAATGCTTATACGTTGTTGATTATATATGCTAGAGTAGATCTAACACCAATATATATAGTATGGTTGTCTTGTTTACTTATTGTTGAGGAAGTGATTCATCAATTCAAGCTAAAGTTGGAAACCTCAACGGGGATCTACTTCAACCGTTTGTAATAAGGTACGAGTTTTGATCCTTTAGTGTTAGATATTTGATTTCTCTTGCATATGGGAAAGGATCGATTTCTGGAGACAAGCTGTCTGTTGTGGTACCCCAAGCCATAGTAATTTCTCTCCATAACAGAATTACCAACTCCACTGGGGAGTTCCTAGTAGTTGTGTTTTGGGGGTTCTCTATCGGCATTCAATGACTTTGAATCGCTCTTTTTCTCTATTTTTGTGTCGGGTCTGGGGACATGTTAGCCTGGTAGTGTCTGATTGGTGTGAAGTTTGTCTCAGCTTGTCTATTTGGCTTTACTTTTATGCACTTTTATTCCTGTACATGAGTTATGAACTCACAATCGCGTATATACACGATTTTGACTGCTATATCCACGTACACAGACAAGTTTACTGCGAACAGTCACATATGCCCTTAGTTTGACCTTCTTGAGGAAGATTGATTGTTGCTGGGTGAATTTTGAGGATTGATGAGTCTCCTTTGATACTGCTAGAGTCTGTATACACCTCTGTTTCTGACCAGAGACATTTTTTGTTAGAGTAAATTTTTTTTTTTGAAGAATGTTCTTCTCATTGCATTTTCGATTTTTTGTTTTGGGATTAGTGCATTAGATTTCTTTTACCTTAGTACTTTACTTGAGTGCTGGTTGATTGTGCTTGTAGAGTTGGGGGGTTGTATAATCATTCTTTTGCTTTAGTATCTCATTTTTATTTCAAAAAATCCAAAAATATTTGATTATCATTATGCATTGCATCTTGTATTTTGCATAGTACTTGCATTATATTTGCTTTGAAGTATTAGTCAAGATTTCATATAGGAAAGCTTGCATTTATTAATTGAAGAAAATTGTGCATTTCACATAATAGCATACCCTGTTTTTCATGGACACAATCCATTTGCATTGATTGTTAGGTGTGCATTTTGCTTCATGTTGCATCATAACACCATTGGTTACACAGTCATCTACCATTTTTGAGTAATAAAGCCAATTAAAATCAACGCTTAATTAAAATGAACTACACTATTTTATTTGATAGGGTTCACCAACAAGATTAGGTTTTAGGCTCTTGGAATAGTTCATTGTGAGTAAATTCTTCAAGACCACTAAACAACAACATGTATGTGTCTGTCCAGGTCAAAGCGTGAAATTCCTTGGTATAATTGGTGTTTCTCAGGATCCTCCTCTCTAAAGGGAGTTAAGCACGATGCAGTGTGAGCGGTTATAGATTGGGATGACCCCTAGTCATAACTAAGTAACACAGGATATATTTCTAGGATTGTATTCATATCTGGGGGCTCTTCCGGGAGTTTTGGGCTTTGCTACCCTACCCATACGGTCAATCTCGCCTACGACTGTCCACCTGAGCATTGATTATATTGAGGTAACCTTAGTTTCCTTACCTAGGATATCGAGGGGGTACTTTGCAGGGGTTATTCTGTGGGTGTCCCGACCAAGTTGGGGTCAAAAAGAAGAGTCACTTTAGTCGTTGAAGCTGAGGGACACAATAATTGGTTACGTACCTCCGCTTGTTGTGTATGGGACTCTCAAGCCTCTCCTAAGGGAAACATACCTGCTTCATTCAGAAGCTCATTTATCCTACCCTTGATTGCTTTTGTTTAGCTTTAGATTTTATTGGTGTATGGTTTGTGCACGTTAGCTTGCCTAGGGTTTGTGTAATTAAAGAGTCTTTTACATTTTTTGAGTCATTATGGATTTGGGTGCGGCTCCTCGCCATTCTCGTCAGTTAGCAGGACTTCTGCCTTCTACATCTCCTCCTCATTTGGGAGTGAGAAATAGATGATTGAGGCGGAGTACTTTGCAAATTGATTCACACACGATGGGAGACCATGAAGAAGGTATTCTTGAACCACCCTCTCCCATTTGAGTGGAAGATGGGGAGTTTACTCCTACCTATGATCCTTCACCTGATATGACTGAGTTGGTTCCATGAATTTCTAAGATAGGTACTTTTAATGATAGACCTACTCACTCTAGTGTTGATCCCCTATTGACGCATCACCGCTATGGCATGCTGGAAGACGAGACTTATTATGAGCCCACGAGCACTAGTTATGGTAGTTATGGTATGTTTGGTATGCCCACACATGATTTGGCATTTCATGTCGAGTCAAAGTTTGAGCCTAACACTACACCTAGGGGCACTCCTATTACTTACCATGTGGAGAGGTTTGGGAGCACAATTCACATTGCACCTTCCATCCCGGTAGTGGAAGCTACATCACATATTACTACTAGGCCTAGGGTTAGTGATCCTATTAGGATACTAGATCCAAGACGAGTGACTATAGGGAACACCAGGTACATAGTTTCACAGATCCCTTCGTCTTCGGTTCCTTGGTCTTCAAATGTTGTTCCTCCACCTCATTCATGTGGTCCTTCGGGCCGACATATTGCTACGAGTCATGTCCATACTGTTGTTACTCGACCAGTTGTGTCTCAGGTTCAAGTACTTCCCGTTGTTTCGAGAGGTCATGTTCATACTTCTAGAGGTCATGTTACCACTTCTGGAGTGTATATTCCTACTTTCGGAGTGTATATTCCTACTTCCGGAGTGTATATTCCTACTTACAGAGTGTCTCATGGGACATCTCATGGGATGACTTATGAACCTTATTATGGGACGCAATATGGACAGGATTATTCACCTTATGGTTACGGGTATCAACAACCTGCTTAATCTCCTAATTATGGATTTGTAGCCCCACATACTCAAGGTACACCACATTATGGTGCTTCCATGCCACCCTATACGGGTCAAACGAGAGGAGGGCACTATGGTCAAGGCCATGGTGGTTACGGTAATCAGATGCATGTGAATCAAAACTATCAGGGAGTGGTGCACTGACCTACTCATCCTAGGCTCCCTTTCCTTGCAATGCTTAAATATTCTTGACTTGTCGAGATTGACGAACAATCCTGTATCTCATGACCTGACATGGCTGGCTGTCCCTACTAAGCTTCCCTCGGACATACCCAAATTCGAGGGAAAACTTGGACAGGATCCGAGTGAACATGTTACAACATTTCACCTATGGTGCTCTTGAAATTCCTTACACGAAGATTTGATCCATTTAAGTCTGTTTCAACGCACCCTTATAGGGCCTACCACAAAATGGTATATAGAGTTACCTAGGGGGGCATTCACGTTTTTCAACGACCTAGCGATGAATTTTCTTAACCACTTCCAGCTACCAATGCATTATGACATTGGTACGGAACTCTTGTCGACATTTCGGCAGGATAAATCCACCCATATCTTGGACCATATCCAACAATGGCATAGACGAAAGAGGTTGATTAAACTCTTTATACCGCTGGAATTCCTCCTTGAATGGTTCCTTAAGTTGTTATTGCCTTATATAGCGAAGGAATTTTGTACATCCGGAGTGCAAAATGAGGAACAAGCCATTTTTATGGTGCAGGAACTGGATTTGATTTATGCTCAATTCAGTTTGTTATATGAGATCATTCCCAATGCTCTACGTTTAGTTTCAACCCCAAAGTTAAACCTGGACCACATGCCGATGGCATTTTTGGTTGTGTGAGTGCTAAACCTATGGATTCAGTTGTGAAACATGTCAGTCAATTGTCAATCAACCAATATTCTTTAGGACAAGCCATGGCTTCATCTCAACCCACCCAAGCGGCGAGTGTGCTTTCAGTGCAATCGTCGGACCGGAAGTGTAACTAGCAACCCGAATGGAATAAAAAGAAGGGTAAGAACAATCGTAAGGGTGGGAATAGGAATGAAAATGCTAATACTAATGACAAGAATGCTCAAAATGCTAGGGGGGACAAGCAATCTAAATGTAAGGTTAAGTTTCCTTGCAAGCTGTGTAAGGAGGATCACCTCAATTACTTATGCCCTCATATCAATGAAGCCTCAAGATTCTTAGCGCAGGGCCCAGCTGTGCTGACCAACCCTTTACCTCTCAATCAAAACATGAACTCGAGGACCCATGATCAGTCTGGTGGTGATCAATATTTCCGGAGGGTAGTGGTCATGGTTGCATTAACATGGTGCGTGCTACGAAGGTTGTGACCCATGCGAAGGACTATGGTTCGTCACAACCCAACCTGGGAAAGGAACCTGATCCACCAGGGACTCTTTTGCGTATTGAAAAACCTGTGGATAAACCTGAAGTTGCACCTCACATTCCTAAGTGAGTCCTTAAGCATTTGGGGCACAATCCTAATGCCTGAGCCGCCTAGAACTATTCTGTTGTCGAGGATTTAGGCCACACTCCTTGTGTGATGTCTGCATTAGAAGTACTTCAGAGTTGTCCTTCACAAAGGAAGGCTTTGCTTTCTGCCCTTGGTGTGACTGATGATAATTCTTCCTCTATGATTAAATTTGAAACCACAGGACTTCATTGTGGCTTGCCTTAACATGTAGAATGTCTTAACATGACCGTCAAGCACACTTGATTGATAAAGGCGCTGCTGCTTCTGTGACGTCTTTATCGTATTGGAATGGTTTAGGTTCCACTGAGTTGTCTAAATTCGGTACCATGTTGACTGCGTTTTATGGGAGATCGTTTAGGCCGCACACGATCCTTCCTTCCCTTAAGGTCCGTTTGGGAGGGAAGACCGTTGCGATAGAGGTTGAAGTGGTTGATGCGCCCCTTGACTATAATCTCTTGTTGGGTAAGAATTGGATGTATAGTATGCAGGTTGTAGCTTCTTCACTATTTCGCATTATATGCTTTCCATTTAAAGGGAAGATAGTTATGATTGATCAAACGTCATTCAAGAATCCGTCGGTTACCGCATATTTGGGAGCTTTGATCCCAATTGTAGAGTACTCTCAGCCGAAAACTGGGAGTGTGGGTGTGGGCATGTATCCATCCCTTGTGGGAAGCTTTAGTTGTCCTGCACCTATCCTTATGATAGGGTCTAGTTCCGATGAGGCTTCTACATTTGTGATATCGGTGTCTTTTCACACGAATCATATGGAATATCCCTGGATTATTTCTACACTTAATACTTCAAGTGAGCCCATCGTGATGGATGTATCGTTGCCTACAACTATGGTAGCTTATTAAGATAATATTGAGTGTCTTGCAGAGCCTAGTCCTTCCTCTTCACAAATGGAGGAGGAGAAACCATATGTGCTTCCTGCATGGGCAGTTCAATCTTCTCATGCACATGACTTCCTTGATAGTGTATTTTCGTCAGATGAAGCAATTATTGAGGCCATTTCAGGGGTTGAGCCACCTTGGGAAGAGTTGCATCATAGATCTTATTTTCTTCCCGAGCTTGACCGCTTGGAGCATGAGGACTTTAGGGAGGTTCTTAGCGAGAGAATTGGTAGTCCCATGGTTCCATTAAGCTCTCCTAGTTAGATGGCTAATGGGAAAATGACAAATATATCTCCTACCATTCCTATCAATATCTCTCGTGATCCTGGCAGAATTGAGAATGTTCATACTAGGGAAGAATGTTCCAATGCTTAGATTCAATAATACACGATGTTGTTTAAAGAATTTCATGATATCTTTGCTTGGTCTTACGATGAAATTCCAGGTATTGACCCTCGCATTGTTGAACATGAGATTAAAACTTATCCCAATGCTAACCCTGTTCGACAATGCTTGCATGCAGTAAATCCTAGGAAAGCACCCGCGATTAAGGTAGGGATAGAGAAACTGTTGAAATCCGGTTTTATCTATACTATTCCCTTGACGAAGTGGGTTTCAAATCCTGTTCTGGTGGATAAGAAGCAGGGAATGATCTGCATATGTACTGATTTTTGTGACTTGAATTGTGCCTTTCCTAAAGATAATTTTCCCACCCCATTTATATATCAAATCTTGGATGAGTGCGTGTGTAGCGAGGTATTTTCTTTTATGGATGGCTTTTCCGGATACAATCAGATACAAATTAAACCTGAGGACCAACATAAGACTGCATTTATTTGTCCTTGGGGAACCTTTGCATATCGAAAAATGCCTTTTGGCCTTAAGAACGTCGGAGCTACTTTTCAGTGGGCTATGACCTTGATCTTCCATGATCTCAAATAGATTATCGAATTATTTTTGGATGACCTTGCTGCTCATTCTCATATGAGAATGCGTCATTCCTATCATTTGAGATGAGTATTCGAAAGGTGTCGCCATTATTTGGTCAGGTTAAACCCTCACAAGTGCATCTTTTGCGTGAAGTCTAGTCACTTATTAGGATTCATTGTTTCCAAAGAGGGTATAAGAGTCGACCCTTTCAAGGTTGAGGCAATACTTCAGTTGTCTCCCCCGAAAAACATTAGACGTATTCAATGTTTGCAAGGCATGGAAAACTTCTTACAGAGATTCATTTTCAACTTTGACAATTTGACTAGAGGCTTTATGCATCTTTTGAAAAAGGACACCACCTTTTGTTGGGATGAGTGAGCCCAAGATTACTTTGATGTGCTTAAGCGAGCCCTAGCATCGGCCTTGGTGATTAGTCCCCCACACTATAGCCGTGATTTTCTACTTTATGTGGCCGCGTCCATGGAGACGATTGGTATGGTTTTGGTTCAAGAGGATGAGGAGATCCAAGAGCATGTCATATGCTATCTGAGCCGAAATCTTATTGACACGGAGATCCATTATTCCCATGTTGAGAAGCTTTCCTTAGCTACTGTACATGTAGTTCAATGGTTGAGACATTATATTCTCCTTCGCTAGACCTTGGTTGTATCCCATGTCAATCCATTTCAATTCATCCTCACTCAAAGGATGATTGGAGGAAGGTATAATAAATGGCTTGTCATATTGCAAGAATTCAACCTTGAGTTTGTTTCTGTAAAATCGAAGAAATCGTTAATTTTTGTGGATCTTATATTGAATTTCCCAAGCGAAGCCGAGGAGATGGTTTGTGAAGATATGTTTATCGATGAGCACATATTCTTAATCTCATCTTTGGACCCATGGTATGGGGATATTATTATATATTTACAAACATTTAAGGTCCCTACTCACCTCTCATGGGATGAACGGCGACGATTACGTCACGTATCCAAGAATTACCTCATAGTGGATAACACTTTGTACCACCGTGGGGTAGATCCCATTTTATGTCATTGTTTAACTCATGAGGAGGCTGAGCTTGTGTTGAATGATTGCCACAAAGGGGCGTGTGGTGGTCATTTATCTACACTTTCAACAGCCCAAAAAATATTGAGAGCAGGTTATTTCTGGTCGTTGATCTTTAAAGATTGTGTAGATGGGGTCAAGAAGTGCCACCCTTGCCAGGTGTTCGCATGGAATATGCACTCGCAACCTGCCCCGTTACATCCCATCATCACTGCCGGTCCCTTCACTAAGTTGGGGCTTGATTTTATGGATTGCAACCCAGCTTCAGCTGGGGGGCATCATCATATCATAGTGGCTATTGATTATTTCACAAAATGGGCTGAGGCTATGCCTATAGTTAAACTTGATGGTGAGACAGCCACGCACTTCGTATTCAACCAGATTATTACTGCTTCAGTAATCCAAAGAATCTTGTCACTGAACATGACTCGCACTTTCAAAATCATACGATGGAAGAGTTCGCATCGAAGTTAGGATATAAGCAGGAGCATTCCTCCTCTTATTACCCTCAAGTGAATGGATAGGTAGAAGCAGTGAACAAATCACTCAAATCCATTCTCCAACGAACCATCGCACAAAGCAAGACTAATTGGCAGATTATGTTATATCTTGCTTTGTGGGCTTATAGAACTGATGTTAAGACTGCCACGGGTTTCTCTCCATATCAGCTTGTACATGGAGTGGAGTCGGTATTATTGGTTGAGTGCGAGATTCCTTCTTTGAAGCTAGCCATAGAGCTCTTACTAGACACTTCCATATTGGAGGAGCGTTTGGTCCACCTAGAGCAATTTGATGAGTAGTGCCGAGATTCCTTGGTAGCTCTAGAAGTGAATAAGCATCGCGTTAAGGTCGAGTACGATAAGTATGTCCGTCTAAGGAGGTTTAGTGAGGGAGACTTGGTCCTTTTTTGGGATCAACCGAAAGAACCCTTGGGGGCAGGAAAGTTTAACCCCATGTGGCATGGTCGTTACATAGTTAAACATGTGTTAGAGAAGGGCACTTATGAGTTAGTGGACTATGAGGGAACAACCTTGGCAGAGCCTAGAAATGGGCTCTATCTCAAAAAATACTATGCATGATTTTCAGCCAAGGCTGGTTATTGTATATTATTGTACAGTTTTGCATATCTAGGTCTTTTTCTTATGGTGATCAGGTTTGTGATTAGTTTCTGTTTGTTTTGGCAGATGTCAATGGAATCTTCCACCTTCATAGGATTCACAGATGGTGTGAGCCATCACACTCAACACTCAGACTTTGCTGCTTGGTTGATTTATACTCCTATGGGTCAGGTATTATCTTCAGTACGCATATGTTTACGACCCTCTTCAAACAATTTTGTTGAGTATAGTATTGTTATTGAGCTTCTGCAGGATGCCATTTCACATGGTGTTCTCTCTCTTGAGGTATGAATTGATTCAGAGTTAGTAGTGTCACAGCTTAATGGTTTGTACCATGTTAGAGATCCAATATTATTAAGAATATTCTTACATGTGAGATTGTTAGAACGACAATTTGACAATATTACATACATACATGTTCCAAGAATTAATAATCAAGTTGCTGACTCATATGCTAACTAGGTGTTAGATTGGCATTTGTTTCATACACAATAAGCTCATCAAAAACATAAATTTTTACACATGTAAATAAATAAATTGATCATCATAAAAGTTTTTATAAACATTCAAAATGTGGTAACACATAGTGTCATAATACAAAACTGGGGCTCTTGAGCCACCAAAATATAATACACAGTAGTACAAAATATATCACTCCCAGGTATCTAAGTATGTGGAGGAAGAGGGGGGTTATGATCATGGAATGTCACCACGACTCTAGCTAGCCATAGAAATAGATACACCCATGCTCGTGGTACACCCACCACCTGGCGCTACATGGCCTCAGGAAAGTCCTCAACTTGCACCATGGGTACTCTGTGTGTCAGTCTCATGAAGTTGGTATGAATGCTTTGGAGCGTCTGCTCCGCATCCACACCCGTCATGTTCTCTCCTCTTCCCCTCCGTCTATGATGAGGGAATCCTTCAGGTCTCCGTGGTCCCACATCTGCATGCATATGGTATATGTCACTATGTATTGTCACCCAAAAACATGTCTTTTGATTCCACATACTAAAAAAACACAAAAAAAAATTAAATAACTCAAAAATTTTTAAAAGAGGGTCGAGATTTGTTACCAATGTCACCGTATGCTGATCCTGGTGGTAGCGACATGTCTGGGTCTCCCCAAAAATCTATCCCTGCATAGGGGTAATCATCAATGGAAACTATCTGTCATCGCCACCATGGAAAGAAATCAGCTGGATAGGGGTTGGATACCCTACCTCTACCCAGTCTGTGCATCGCATCCACTCAACGTCGTTGGCCTAGATCTTGAACCCCGTGTAGAGGAACATCAACTGCAGGGCTCAATCCTGGAACACGCTCGAAGAGGAACATGCTCAGTATGCTATTGAAACCGAAGTTTCGCACCCTGCCCATCTTGCAGTCGCTGAGGTGTTGTTTCATGTTTCTTAACATTGTTGTACTCCAGTCATAAACTGTGGGCCTCATGCACTCCATGGCATAGAACATCAATGGTCACGAGGCTTGGTGGAGTGAGGCCAGCCTCGCTATCCTGCCCAGTTTTAGTAGAATGGCCTTTAGGCCTAGCACTTGTATGGATTTAGTTAGGATCTGACTCCCCAAGTTCTCCGTGTCTGGATAGCGGTACACCACAATTTAGTCATCTATAGTCAGGCCACCTCTGGGCCCGCGAGAGCGTAGCTTCACCACTTCCCCCCGTCAGGAAAGTCTATTAATAAAGTATATGTCCTCCACTTCTATGGTGAGGGACATCCCATCTATTTGGAATGACTCTGAGTTTAGATCCTAGTAGTCTACTAATATCTGCAGTAGTCTTGGCTTGTCCCTTAAGCAATAAAGACACCAAAACTTGTAGAGCCCCCATGACCATAAAGCTTATTGAGCCATTAGGTCTGCCCTTACTGCCTCTTCTACATCACCATGTTCATGTTCTCTCCATTCTAGAACCATCTTGCACATAAAATTTGAGTTTGATCCATTACAATACTTAAAAATCATTGAGCACGACCGCATATGCGACTGTTTGTAGGCACCTTTGAGGGCATTTTCCAAACTATTGATTTCTACGTGGGCCGAACTGCGCATTTAAGATGGGCCTAGAATCCTAAATACACCATGGAAATTGATAAAATTTGCATCAAAATGAAAGAGTAGAGCATGGGTAAGTACCTAGAAAAAACGGTAGTGGATGGATCTCTTGGAATTCGTTGTTGAAGTTCTTAGCTCAATTGGGTAAAAATTTCAAATGTTATATAATGTTTTTAATTTTTTACTATTTATAGAAATTTTGAAAATTTTGAAAATTTTTACCCCCTTTTCTATAGTTTGGACCATTTTTGGACTAATTTATGATGTAGAAGACCATTTTGAGCACCGTTTCAACCGTTGCTTGGACATGTTCGTGCTCGTTACATGTATAATGTTTAAACTGGCATATAGGTTAGGATCACCTCCGTTTTCATTTTGCATGACCTTATGACCGTTTCATTATAGCCTTAGGTACGAACCCATTCTATTATGTCACGGAACCTTCTTGTTGTTTTAGAAGTGGCATTATGTGAATGGTAGAGCTTGACCTTACATGGGTACCCTAGTTAGCACCTTATTTGCATTTGGTGCCCATGCTGACATTTTGTCCCTTAGGGTGTGGGAGTGCGTTGTATAGTATTGCGATGACATTTCGCAAGAGCCTCATACTCTTGATATTTTGCTGGCCTATTTCCCTCAGGACCCCCTTATGTCAAGTTGTAATTGCATTATCACGAGCTTTTCCTACCTTATTGAGCCTTACATCGGCTTCCCTGACATTGAGTTTTAGCCATATTGCCCGAGCTTGTCTCATGTCTAGCCATGCAGAGCCATTTTATATATCCTTTGCAGTTTGATTCCCTATTTTTACTGGGAGGGTACCTTCCCCCGAGTGTCGCTATCCTACACATGTATCCTTGCATTGAGCATAGGTATGTTCCACTGCTTGGAACTGGTTTGTTTTCCCATTATGACACTCGTCTCCTCCTAGTCTATAACTATAAAGCAGTTTTATTCTTTTTCAAGATTTTTAAATATTTGAAAAAGTCCAAAAAAAATTAAAAAACCAAAAAGCCAAACAAGGAAAGATGTTATCTTTGGCAGCTGTCGAGTCATGTCACCTTTGAAAAGAGCATTGTATATCACATCCGCTGATTGGGTTTATAGTTTGACTTTAGGATTTGTACTCGTTTATCTGAGTTTATCTCCACCGACTAGTTAAGCTTCCAGTCCCCATGGAGCCTCTATCGATGCCTGCTGTGTCGCAGAGATGTCCCAGTTTTGTATATCGAGTCTATGTTGCCTTTATTAAGTCACCATTCGTCATTATGCTCTTGTTCAAAGGAAGTTGAAACTTGAGTCGGCCATTCCTCAGTTATCTTGACTTTGCATGTTGGCCATTCTTGGCTAGTTACTGGTTCATGCACCTTATGATCGAGTCCTTCCACATTATACAACTTTGCTGAGTACCTTGTGTTGGATGATGGGGGATTCGTTAATGCCCTCCTTCTAGCAGATTTCATCCCATCGACTTCAGATTATTTATTCTGGGATTGGAATCTAGAGTAATTTTTTAGTGCCTTGAGACTTGCAGTCATCAGTGGCAGGTTCTCTCGCCATCAACAATTTGGGAATACATCAATGTCCCCTGATCGATGGATCCTCTCAAGTGTTTGACCTCAACACATCTATTCACACTTGTTAGTTTCCACTCTAATACATTGATTCCCATTATCATTATCAGTGGGTGATCTCGCGTCTATTAACGGTATACATCAATGACCGGTAATCAGACAATGGACTACTGTGTTCGACCTCGACACCTCTATTCACATGGTAGGACTTGTACTCGTAGCGGTTTGTGTAGAAAACCTTCCAAATTGTTGGAATCTCTTATATGCTACCTCCTTGATCGTTCCAGTGTTCATGAGATTTCAGCTCTCGTGACTTGATTCCAATGTGTGTTAGACATTTTCAGCTATTATGGAGATCATGATCCTTTGTATATCTTCATCATGGAGATTCTGACCTATGTATATTGTACATGATGATGACCATTTATGTCATATTTTGTATCATGCCTATTCATGGCCATTGTACTCTTATGCATTCGGGACTGCTATTTGTATTTACAGTTATATGCATAGTTGTATCATTCAAACTATGCTGATTGGGTGGCTGGTCTTCCATTTGGGATTCTTCATCACTCCACTTCTGGGATGGACTTATAATGTATTTCGGCCATTGTATGACCCCTCTGACCTCACACATTAGGGGGCATCTGTTATAGCGGATTTTACCACACATGGTGAATCACACTTATATGGCCTTTCCCTGTCGCTTTGTAGACTCCTTAGACCCCTTGGACCATTTTTTGTCCTTTGATGTTTCCTGGACCATCCCTAAAAACATGTGAAAATTGCTATACAGACTTTTAAACCTTTTATCGTGTATATACGCGAGTTTGACCTCTAAAACCGCGTACATCAGGATGTGTACAAAAATCCAAATCCTTTTCAAGTTTTCCTTGACATGGATCCGACTCACTTGTCTCGTGGCCTTCCATATGCCTTGAGATCGCTCGGATTCGACCTTTCATTACCCCATTGAAATGCTATATAAGGAACCCTTTGGATACATTGAAGGCATAAGAGAATTGAGAGCAAAGAAACTATAGTCCATTGTTGCGAGAACTTGTGCTTGAGTCTACATCGCTTTGTCCCTTGGAGCACTTTAGTGTTCTTCCCAAGCTTGCATTTTGCTTGTGATCTTGCTATCGAGAGATGGAGGATTGAGGTGGTGGAGGCCCAAGTGGGGGATTCAGTTTCTCCGATTCGCAGACGTGCCGACAGAGGTTGTACTCATTGTAATCTCTGATTTTATATTAATAGAAATATCATTTCCTGTCCAATAATGTATGTTTTAATGAATATTTTATCCATGGATGATTTCAAATGCTTATACGTTGTTCATTATATATGCTAGAGTATATCTAACATCAATATATATATAGTATGCTTGTCTTGATTACTTATTGTTGAGGAAGGGATTCATCAATTCAAGCTGAAGTTGGAAAGCTCAACGGGGATCTACTTCAATCATCCGTAATAAGGTACGAGTTTTGATCCTTTAGTGTTAGATATTTGATTTCTCTTGCATATGGGAAAGGATTGATTTCTAGATTCAAGCTGTCTGTTGTGGTACCCCAAGCCATAGGAATTTATCTCTATAACACTCGTAAAATTCCAAAGGGAATCTAGTGCTTGTAAAAGACCTAGGCAAAGAAAAAATAAAAGTGGGCATATGCCGGAGGAAATACTCAAGGTGGACTAAAATCCACTCTTGGGATGGACAATTTATCGCTAGGATGATCAAAGTTAGTTTTCAATCTACTGTGCGTGGTTGTTCCTTTCATATTCGATGTTACCAATTAAACTAGGATTTAAATTAGAGTTAAATTGATTACAATTTGTATAAATTTGTAGCCTATAGGTTATTTTCTTATATTGTATTAATACAGAATAAGCTCTAATAGTATCTCATATTCATGGATATGTTACATGTTAGAATGAATATTGTAGGAAAGTGAATATAGAGGGAGGGAATACTATTCCCTTTTATTTCTTAAATTAGATATGGAAAATATGTTGTAGTGTTAAGAATTTTGAAAAATCTAACCTACTTTATCTGTATTTAGAAGATTGAGAAATGGCATTAAAACCCCTTTATTTACTTAAGTAGATCTAGAAAATGCTTTGTGAGGGTTCATATTTCTTTGAAGGATGACCTATTTTTCTATATATAGAAGTTTCTAAAATTATATTAATACTAGTAGAGTGATACGACTAATTTCACATGGGTAGAAGAATTAAAAATTCATGTCACAAGTTATCAAATTGAAACTATAGATAGACATTCTCTTCAATCGTTAGTCGTTCAAAGTTTAACTGATAATAGTAAAAATTTATTTACTTATTCCTAAATGAAATACTAAGAACCCATAAACTAAAAATTATCAAATCTACCAAATAGAAGTTATTTTCACTCAATGAGTAACAACATATTATCAAAGTGTAAATAACTCGATGTAGCAAACCTATATTATCGTATTAGTAAATGATTGTCAAATCATCACCCCAGGTTAATATATGACTCAATGTTAGGAAATTAGAAAGTTTTGTGCTATAGAAACAATAACCTAAATTGCGATAGAGAAATATAACTCTAATGAAACCTAGGTTTTCCATGTTCAATCAAATGATATAAGCATCATGCGAACTAGAATTTGCAAAAAGTCTCAAAAAAAGAGATGTTCATGCTGCGCTTTACATTTCTCCATAGTAACAGGTAGGAAGTGAGTATTTAAATAAGACATCAAACAAATGAAAAGAATGAGAGTATTTACTTTATATATGTGTTTGTGTGTGTGTGTTTAACGAGGTACAACCCATTATTTAATTGAAGTTACAAATTAAAAAACAAATGCTGGAGAGGTAGCAAAACCTTTAAAATAAAATTACAAAGTATTTTAAATGTTTTAAGATCGAACTCTACATGGGTAGCCTTTTTTTTTAAATATACAAAATAAATCGAAACATTTAAAAATCAGATGTTGTAGTGGTATCTTATTTTAATATACACAGAAAATCATAATGTGTCAAAATCCATAGAAAGCACATTCTTAAAATAAGATAACAAAGCAAATTTAAACGTTTCAAAAACCAAGGGTACAGGGTACCTCAAACCAAGGATACACGGTAGCTCATGCATTATACATGTATATTTAAAGAGTAATCTAACCATTTGAACTTAGCGTCCCTCAAATCCAAGTTAGGTCAAGCCCCTTTGAACCAAAAGACTCAAAAAAACAAAATTCTGTTTTTATAGAATAAACAAACTTCCATATATAGAATAGCCACACATATGTATTTTGTATGAATAACCTTTTGGACTTGAAGGACCAAAGGTTATAATAGTTCAAAGATTAGAATAATTTCAAAGAAGTTCAAGGAACCTTAAAAAGGTTTTGTACATACAACTATAACCGGTGAGTTTTGTAATAACCCCTCACAATGCGACCTCAAGACATGAAGAGTAAGTGAAATCCACTGTAAGTAATCCAAACTTCAACAATTCGTGAATGAAACTAATAAGACAGGTGACTGAAGAACTTTGCAAGACTTAAACAAAAAAGTGGACGAATCCATTAAGGGGAAGGATGTTTGGCTAGGTAGCCATGTTTTCAGATAACAAGTGTCATCTTAAGTATCACAGACATGAGAGTTCCTCTTATGACTTAAGCATCTTCCTAAACTAACATTAGTAGCTTAGTGCTGCAAGTTTTTGTTAGTAAACTCATCAGGTCTAGATTAACTTTTTTTGTTAATTAAAATATTTCTATACAATTATAATTCTATATTTGATTGGATATTATCACCTATACAAATATATACAAATATGTTGTGTAATATCTTTTAAATTCCATCTTTAAGGGGGTTTATTTAGATCTAAACAAATTTATTTAGATCTTGCCTTCTTAAGTTAACCAAAAAGAATAGTAGTACCTATATAATATATGCATATAGGCAAAAATGACTGATTATTATAAAAAAAGGGGGAAGGAAATATTTAGTATTGGTGTAGACCAATACATAATGAAAGATGGGATCAATCCCTTTTGAAACTAGGATAACAAGGAAATAGTATTTTAAATAACTACTTATTTAGTGGGAGAATCAAGTAAAAACTCACTTGTCTCGTCTTGTGTGGCTTTATATTAACCATTAATTCATTTCATTAAGGAGCCATGTGAGTGGAGATCCTCATGCTTCTTGATATTTTTCCTTCTCCATAAAGTATCGTGGAGCCTCCCTTCCTTTAGGGAATCCTCCTTGGAAAGGAATATTTTTGGTTGAGTAGTTGTTAAACCTAATTCTTTTTATGGTGTAAACTCATGCTAAAAATTAATGACGGGTTACAAAAAAATGCGCCGAGCTGGTCATAAGTTTTCATCATGTTGTCGGTATCACTGCTGGTGGACAATTCAAAACAACGAATTTGGTGGGTTTGAATCTCTCAATGCCAAGCCGAAAGTGTGAGTTACCTAGAATTTAGGACCTTAGGGCTGAATGGATGGCACAAAACAAGGGATTGGTTATTCTTTCTTTTAGGTATAAAGAGGAGATGAAGGCCAGTGGGGAGGGCGCCTGCTCTTTCCAAGCTACATAATGGAAAAACTGGGATCTTGTTGGGGTAGAAAGGTGGATTCCATTTGGAGGCCTCTGCAACTAAGTTGTTGGTTCTATATAGGCGACCATGAGGATCGACATTTTTCTGGGCATACATTAATCTATGTGAGTATGTTTATTATAATTCTGATGTAAAATGCCTGTCTTCGATTTGTAGTAAGTACTCCATTGGGGAAAATCAAGAATTGTTGTCACAGGTTTCCCAAACAGAAACGTCTCCAGTAAAGAATCATGTACTGTTTTTAGAAAAGTGTAAGGGATGATCTGTGGAGAGTGGCTTTTATTATTTTTAACTTGTTTTTCAACTCAGGAAAACGTTTTTCCCAAAAGTCCTCCTCTAATCTGTGATCTAGATACTCGACATAGGTTTTTATATATACATATCGGGGATGATCGACAGGGTTTAGTGATTAACTCTTAGAACCTTGCAATGCTTTCCCAAAAATCTGCATACGCCCGCGACTTGAATGGGAGCCAACGTCATGGGTTAGCGCGATATACCACATGTTTTGTTGGGATCTGTGTTTCCCTTATTTATTTCTTGAGCCCCATGAAGGATTATAAATAATCGAGCACGGAGATGGTGTTCGTAGGTATTTCCAATTTGAATTACAAATCAACACTCGCATGCGATTTGTTTTATTCTCTCTGTGAGAATTCCTGCCAGTATGGTCTACGCTGTGGATATTGCTTCTGGCTCTATAGTTATCTGAACATCTTTTTATGCTAACTCCTACATCTGGCAAAGGTTCCTGAACACGTGTATACCTTCAGTACACCTTGATCTTTCCATGATCTCTTAATTGGTTGCTGTTTTCGATTTGATTGCAGATCTGCGGCATCTATTTTAGACCATTGTAACCCTCTACATATGCTTTTGATAGCCAAAACCTAGCCGAAACTTGAGTTTAGGGCTCAGTCGAAATTCAAATTTTCACTTTTTACTTTTCACTCCGACCAATTTACTTTTTCCACCAGTCGGGTGAAACTGGTCTATGTCCGACTAGACAAATTTACAAATTTTAGTTCGACTTACTTGTCCGACCGATTTTTACTTACTTGTCCGACCGATTTTTACCTCGACCACTTTTACTCCGACCAAGTCGGCTCTTCGACCAAGTCGGCTCTCCGACCTTACCTCGACCACTTTTACTCCGACCAAGTCGGCTCTTCGACCAAGTCGGCTCTCCGACCTAAGTCGGACCTTCGACTAAGTCAGCTGCGACCTTCGACTAAGTCAGCTGCTTTAGTCGGCTGACTCACCGACCACTCAAGTTGGCTCACTTTGGTCGAAATCTGCAGAATATGTTTCTTAGTCTAAAGACTTCAGAAATTACAAATGTTTTTCACCTGTGAGTAAAATGAAGTAAAATAGACACATTTACAAATCCAAATAACTTATGAGAAACATATGCCCAAATATGTAGGAAGACTTGAGTCGACCAATGTGCCGTAAAACTTAGAACTTTCACGCGGTGAGATTTTTATGGGTTCTTGTTATTTTACTTATCAGTAACTGTAAAAGACATTTACAGGAGTAAATCTGGAAACATGTGCGGCCAAATAATCATGCATTCAACCACAAACTATTTCATATATTAACTATGCTGAAATAACAAAGTACTACAAACTTGTCGGTTATAAAATGGTTGGTCCAGACTTGTCCCACCAGACTCGTCGGTCTACAGAGCTTCTTCAGCTCGTCGACTAAATCACATGCACAGAAGCTTGAGCTTCGACTTCTCTTTCTCACCCTGAGTTCCTCTGCTCTGTGTTCTCTACTGATTTACAAAATGCTTCTTCTATTTATAGACAATTTGAAAATTGCTACAGCATGGGTCGACTGACTTGCCATTGAAGACTGTAATAACTATCTACCTAACAACTTAGCTTCAGAAATAAATTCGACTGGACTACAGAGCCAAATTGTGGACTTTCCCTTCTTGTGAGACTGACAGACAACATCTCGACTCGTACGGACTCTGACAAAGTCGGCTGAGAGTCAAGTACAGATCTGCGAGTAATTACGTTTTTCCAACACTCCCCCTTAATTATAAGCAGATAGGGTTTTTAAAACAAAAAATTACAAAATGTCTCAGAGCTTAGACATGCTCTGTTTATGACAGAGTTCACTGTGGAGAACTTGTCATTCCAAGATAACTACGCAGATACTGGAATGTGTCCTTTGCCAATGGCTTTGTGAAGATGTCTGCAAGTTGATCTTCAACCCTGCAAAATTCTAAACAAATTTCCTTGTCGTTCACCAACTCTCTTATAAAATGAAACCTTGTGTCAATGTGCTTGGTTCTCTTGTGAAACACATGATTCTTTGATAATGCTATGGTTGAATTGTTGTCACAGAAAATTGTTGTCGGTTCTTGATGGTTCTGTGACAAGTCTTTTAAGACTCTCCTCATCCAGACAGCTTGACATGCAGCACTTGTTGCTGCAACATACTCTGCTTCAGCTGAAGATAGAGTTACTATGGGCTGTTTCTTTGAAGCCCATGAAACAACACCTGTACCAAAATGAAATGTGTACCCAGATGTGCTTTTCCTGTCATCTATGCTACCTCTATTGTCACTGTCAGTGTAACCAATGAGTTTAAAATTTTCTGAGGTTGAATACGTAATACCAAGGTCTTTTGTGCCACTTACATACCTCAGAATTCTTTTACCTTCTTGCCAATGTGAGTCTTTTGGTGACTCCATGAACCTTGAGATCAGACTTACACCATACATAATGTCTGGTCTTGTTGCTGTCAAATACATAAGGCTTCCAACAAGCCTTTTGAACAGCGTAGGATCTACAGTGGATCCTTCATCATCCTTGCTCAATTTTAAACCTGTTATTACTGGTGTTGGGGCTTTCTTGCAGTTAGACATGTTAAACCTTTTTAAAACTTCACTTGCATAATTAGACTGTGATATAAAGATACCACTTTCAGACTGCTGAACTTCAATGCCAAGAAAAAACTTCATAAGCCCCAGATCAGTCATTTCAAATTCTCTTTCCATGACTGTTTTAAAAGCTGCTATGCCATAATCACCAGTAAATATTAAATCATCTACATACAGGCAGACAATTAACATCTTACCTTGCTCATCGACTTTGGTGTACAAAGTCCGTTCACTTTCACTTCTGTGAAATCCATTTTCAATGAGATAGGAATCAATACGACTGTACCAAGCTCTAGGAGCTTGCTTCAAACCATAGAGTGCCTTTTTCAGCCTGTACACTTTGTGCTCTTGACCTGGAACTTCATACCCTTGTGGCTATTCCACATATACTTCTTCTTCTAGATATCCATTTAAGAATGCTGACTTGACATCCATTTGATGAGCATGCCATTTGTTTTGTGCTGCAATGGCCAAAACCATTCTGACTGTATCCATGCGTGCAACAGGTGCAAACGTTTCATTGAAGTCGATGCCGGGTTGCTGTGTGAACCCTCTTGCTACCATTCTTGCTTTGTGCTTTTGCACATTTCCATCAGCATCTTGCTTTGTCTTGTAAATCCATTTGACACTGACTACATCCTTGTCTTTTGGTACATCGACCAGTTCCCATGTCTGGTTTTTCTCAATGCATTCTATTTCTTCATCCATGGCTTGTGCCCATACTTCTTCTTCAACAGCTTCTTCAAATGTTAGTGGATCATATATAGGGGAAAATAGTGCAAACAGAGAGAATGAATTAGGTGTACCAGCTTCATATATCTCTCGCAGACTTCTTGTCTTCACCAGTTCTGTCGATGTCGACCTCGACGAAATGCTTGATGGAGTCTGCTGTCCCCTTGGTGTACTTGTCGGTGTATCTTGAGCTGCTACTTGTGTCGATGGTCCTTGTACTGAACCATGTCTTGGTGTCATGGGAGTCGACGGTGCTCCGACCGGTTGACTTACATGTGGTATTTGAACCACTTCCTCTTCCATATCATCATTGTCAATGTTCGACACAATCTTGACATTTCTGTCGACGGTTCCATCCCATGATTCGTTCTCGACAAATTGAACATCCCAACTGATTATCACTTTCCTTGTGATGGGTTCATACAACTTGTATGCTTTTGTGTCTTCCGAATAGCCGACAAAAATACATTTTTGTCCCTTCTTGTCTAGCTTCTTTCTCAGCTCATCTGGAATATGAGCATATGCAACACAACCAAAAAATTTTAAATGGGAAACACTATGATTCATACCTGTCCATGCTTCTTGGGGAACTTTGTTCTTCACACTCTTTGTCGGACATTGGTTCATAATGTATATGGCAGTTGCAACTGCTTCACCCCAATACTCATTTGGCAAATGCTTGGATGCCAACATGCTGCGTGCCATCTCCATGATGGTTATGTTCTTCCTTTCGGAAATACCATTCTGCTGAGGTGTATACCGTGCAGTGAATTGTTTCTGTATGCCATGGGTCTTGCAAAAATTCATAAATTCATTTGAAACATATTCACTTCCTCTGTCGGTCCTTAAAATCTTGATGTGGTGACCACTCTGGTTCTCCACGAGTGCTTTGAACTGCTGAAAATAACCAAATGCATCAGATTTGTGTTTCAAGAAATATACCCATGTCTTTCTTGAGTAATCATCAATAAATGTTAGAAAATACTTGCAGGCACCAATGGATGATGTCTGCATTGGACCACAGATGTCAGAGTGCACAATTTCAAGTGGTGTGCATGCTCTATAGGACTTTCCAACTGGAAATGTCTCTCTGTGCTGCTTCCCAAAAATGCAGCCTTCGCAAACCCTCTCTGGTCTGTCAATCAGTGGTAATCCCTTCACCATATTCTTTGTGTGCAGTAGCTTCAGCCCACCAAAATTCATATGTCCAAATCTGAAATGCCACAACCAGGATTCATCCTGAACTTCTGTCTGAAATGCATCTTACAAATTAGCACTGCAATTTTCTCTCTTGTCGAGGATCTCGACTGTTTCTCCACTTTCTTCCTTGAATGCAGCTCTTGTCTTTGTCTTCCCTTTTATGTTGGGAACTATTCTCAATGGAAACAAGCGGTTGCTTGTCATTGGCACTTTTGCTATCAGCTGGTCACTTGGACGCTTGTCTTTGATCACACAGTGTTCATCTTCCATGTAGACTCTGTAGCCTTTTTGTAACAACTGTCCAACGCTTAACAGATTATGTTTCATACCTTCAACATGATAGATATCAGGGATATACTTACTCTCCCCCTATTTGGTTAGAATATCAACAATGCCTTTTCCTAAGACAGTAACTTGGACATTGTTTCCAAGTGTAACATCAGTTTTAACTGAAGTGTCTAGACTGGAAAACAGATTTAAATTAGTAGTCATATGGTTGCTGCATCCTGAATCTAAGTACCATATGTCATGTGGACTTTCTTGAACAACATTGCATTCAAGTGGAGATGTCGATGCCATTAACATTGCTCATGTCGACATGTTGGTGCTGGTCGACTGACTTGGACTTTGTCTTCCTTGGTCATATTGCTTCTTCCTGCATTCATATGCATAATGACCAAACTTCTTATAGTAATGACATTGAATTTTTGATTTATCAAACCTCTGGCCACTTGGCTGACTTGGGTTCTGGTTATCTCCTCTGCCACCGACATTTGCAAGACTTCTGCCTCATCCTCCTCTTGAAGAACTTCTTCCTCTGCCTCTGAAGTTGTTTCTCCCCCTGCCTCTACCACGGCTTATGCATGACTGTGCTACAAATGCACCTTCCAATGATGTCTGTGATCTGCTGATTCTGTGTTCATGATTGATGAGTGAAGCTTGTAGCTCATCAATGGAGAATGTCGACATGTCTGTGTGTTCCTCTAAGGTCACAACCAAGTTCTCAAATCTTGGGGGAAGACTTCTAAGAATTTTTTCAACAACCCTTTGTTCAGATACGGGTTCTCCATGAGATTTCAGCTGGTTTATCAACCCAACAACTCTAGTGTAGAATGTGTCTACATTTTCTGAATCGTTCATGCACAGAGATTCAAAATCTTTTCTCAGAATCTGCAGCTTGGATGTCTTCACCTTAGTCAAACCTCGATAGGCAGTCTCCAATGCATCCCATTCTTGCTTGGAATTAGTCGATGCTGCTATTCTTGGGAGTATGCTCTCATGCATAGCTTGATGTATGAAAAACAGAGCTTTTCCATCTTTCTTCCTCTGTTCTCTCAAGACATCTTTCTCAGCCTGTGAGAGATTGTTATATGCTGTCATGGTTGCTGGTTATGCATAACCATGCTGGACTATCTCCCAGACATCTTGATCTCTGAATAAATCCTTCATTGTTAAAGACCAATATTCATAATTCTTTCCTGTAAAACTTTGAGATTGTAATGAACAAGAAGTGGAAGGCATTTTTAATTTTTAATTAACTTTCCTTAGAAAATTAATTTCCACTTTTTAAGACAATATTTCTTTCCTAAAATCTTGGGCTAATATAAACCTTGCTCTGATACCAGATATCCAAAATCGAGCCGACTAAACTTGAGTTTAGGGCTCAGTCGAAATTCAAATTTTCACTTTTTACTTTTCACGCCGACCAATTTACTTTTTCCACCAGTCGGGTGAAACTGGTCTATGTCCGACTAGACAAATTTACAAATTTTAGTCGGTCTTTCACTCGACCAAAATTACTTCGACTTACTTGTCCGACCGATTTTTACCTCGACCACTTTTACTCCGACCAAGTCGGCTCTTCGACCAAGTCAGCTCTCCGACCTAAGTCGGACCTTCAACTAAGTCAGCTGCTTTAGTCGGCTGACTCACCGACCACTCAAGTCGGCTCGCTTTGGTCGAAATCTTCAGAATATGTTTCTTAGTCTAAAGACTTCAGAAATTACAAATGTTTTTCACTTGTGAGTAAAATGAAGTAAAATAGACACATTTACAAATCCATATAAATTATGAGAAACATATGCCCAAATATGTAGGAAGACTTGAGTCGACCAATATGCCGTAAAACCTGGAACTTTCACGCGGTGAGATTTTTATGGGTTATTGTTCTTTTACTTATTAGTAACTATAAAAGACATTTACAAGAGTAAATATGGAAACATGTGTGGCCAAATAATCATGCATTCAACCACAAACTATTTCATATATTAACTATGCTGAAATAACAAAGTACTACAAACTTGTCGGTTACAAAATGGTCGGTCCAGACTTGTCCGACCAGACTCGTCGGTCTACAGAGCTTCAGCTCGTCAACTAAATCGCATGCACAGAAGCTTGAGCTTCGACTTCTCTTTCTCACCCTGAGTTCCTCTGCTCTGTGTTCTTGTGTTCTCTACTGATTTACAAAATGCTTCTTCTATTTATAGACAATTTGAAAATTGCTACAGCATGGGTCGACTGACTTGCCATTGAATACTGTAATAACTATCTACCTAACAACTTAGCTTTAGAAATAAATTCGACTGGACTACAAAGCCAAATTGTGGACTTTCCCTTCTTGTCAGACTGACAGACAAGATCTCGACTCGTACGGACTCTCACAAAGTCGGCTAAGAGTCAAGTACAGATCTGCGAGTAATTACGTTTTTCCAACAGCTTTGACGTTGGTCGGTGCCTTGATTTCTATCTACGTTTTGGATATATAGTTACTGATTCCAAGCGACCACGATGAAGGAGGTTGCATTTTTCTTTTTGAAGTGTTTTGACCTTTTCTTATAAATCAAGCCTACAGGTGCTTCCTTGGCATGGATTTCTTAATGCCGAACACTCAGTCATAGAGTTCTTATACGCATCAAAGAGATAAGCGACGGATTGAACTTGCAGGCCTGGATTTCGTAATTAAATGAGAATACATGCACCTATTGGGATACAGGTACAATCGCATGTTGTTAAGGTTCAATTTCCCTTAAAACTCATGCATAGCAGGATCGCCCTTCTTCTCAGTAGAATTGTTTTTGGACAACCACATGTGTTGAGAATTGTGAAATAGTTATTAACCTTATCATGTTTCAGTAGATATATGTGTGTGTGCTTGTACATTGTTGTATGCAGTTGGATCCCTTACATTCCAACCATAGCTTTGTATGTATCATTTTTAGGGTTGGAATTATTAACAAAGTCACAAGGTGGGTACAGTACATTCTTTTATAGAATGCACTTGGAAATGTTAGTAATGCACAAAATTTAAGTGGCATGGCAGGCTCGCTCGGCTTTAAACCAGTACAATGTAAATAATAATAAATCAGCAGGTGCTAACATAGTGGATTTATTGGATGTAGTTATTATAAAAAGTTTACCCCATCTTAGCAGAATTTTATACGGAGTAAAAATTTGGGTTAGTTACAAATTTTCATTACTGTTATGAACACTGAATTTGTCTTGACCTCATAAAAGTAGGCTTGGAATAGAAGAACTTTAAGTTTAACCAATCCTTGGAAAAACCTAACAATAAACCATAAAACAAAGTTACCAATTTTTTTTTTTTGAAGTTAGTAGAAGACGAAAATGGTTGTTACAAGTTTGTAAATCAAAATTCATATTTAGCAAAAGAATGGATGTTTCATTATAATTAATGAAAAAGAAAAACTTGAATCCTATAATTACTTCATATATATTATTAATTTTTGTTCATTAATGTTAGTGTTATTCCAATTATAAGACAATATTTCCCAATTATCACTTAGGTGACCGTTCTTAAAAAATGCACATTATTCTTATTTTATTGTATGTTTTTCATTTGTTTAAATGTTAATTAAATTAAAATGATTTTTTTGGACAAATTATTCCTGTTTAATTGTATTTTTTACTTTATTTCAATGTTTATTAAATTTAAATGATTTTTTTAGAAAATGTAATTGATTCAATTTTTTTTAACAATACATGGTTGTTATATACACCATTTTCATTGTTATTAATTAAAACCAACAAAAATCAATATAAGACCCTAATAAAACCATAAGCCACTAATAAAAATCAATATAAGGCATTAATAAAACCACCAAACTTAATTGCAGTTTTTTCTTATAAACTTTTACAAACCTCCATCCACAGGGTTTAACTTTTAACCTTAGTATTTTTAAAATGGTTCTATTTCCCTGTTTTGAACCCTATAGTTTTTCGACTTTGTTGGGTTTGATCATGGGATTAGCCTTTGTGAGCACCTCGCACCCTTGTGTCTTGTAGTCGAAGGAACAACCATGTTCCTCACGGTATCGGTGGAGACCACAATAAGTATTACCACAACGACACTTAAAACCTGTTAATCCAACGCATTTTCTGCAGCTTAAACACCGCGCAGGCTTAGACTCCCCTGCATCAGTCTAACTAGCAGCAGCTTCGACCTTGGCGATCTGATCATCGACAGGAGTTGCAGGTGCTGCTACAAGAGTTAGTCTTTATTATATTTTTAATATTATATTTTTTATAATATATTTAATGTTTTTTGTGTAAATGGTCTGTTATTTGTTTTAGTTTTATTTACAAAAAAATTATAATGAAATGTTCACTACATTGCTCATCGCATAATTCATTGTAAACAAAACAAAAGATATATAAGAACAAAGATTTAAGTTACATTTGATATAAATAAGTATATTTTCTAGAATTAACTACCAACTAACTTCAAATGAAATATTTTAGGCTTAGTGTTACACACTATAATCCATAATCCACCCTTAAATATGGTCTACTATATTTGAATGAAGAAATTCCTAGCTATTGGCTTCACACTCTCTTTTGTGGAAATGTGGAATAAGAGGTGCATTATCATGTTGTTCTTTCTTATATGATATAAAAAAATAAAATTAGTCTATAAAATTTTTCCCATCATTGTTTTTCATGATTTCGGAGATTATATATTTACCATAAATACGAAAACAGAAGCCAAAGTACACACCATTATGTTGTCAAAAGGTCACCTTCATATAAATCCCTCCAAAGTAAACTTTACAACCCATGAATCTTGGATCAAACCATGTAAGTTTCACTATTCAACACAAATTTTCACACGTTCAGCTATGAATGTAAACAAATCATAAAATGTGTATATACTATTATAGTTTCCAACAATATTAAGTAGAAATTATCACACCATTGTTTCTCAAAGGCTCAATACCATCTTTTTCCCTGGATCCAAATATTTCCCGGTTCAAAGGTGTTCAAGAAGGTGCAATGGAGATCAGATGTCTGGTCTTGTTGAGTGCATGGAAGACCTAAATTTCTCTACTTATGGGAAATGTGCTTCATACGCTAAAAAGACTCTAAGTGATTAGAGTGATGTTGTGTCCTATATAGGTAAACCTGAGTTTTAGTACCATAAAACATGAAGAGACTTAACTTATAGGACACAAAATAAGTGGGTTTTTATTTGTCCAATAGAAGATGAATATAGGAACAATGTCCCAAAAACATGAGTTTGGAGAATAAATGTCGTTGGCCTAATTGGAATGGATTCCTCCTTACCAGGAACTATGGAGAACAATATTACACAATGAGATTAGCTCATTAAGAGGTATCTAGCTCCAAAATACATATGAATAAGCTTGATTCATCAAAATAATCATTTCCTTAATAACAATGTTGTGTCTTTTTTAAATTGAAAACAGATATAATGACATTTATTGAAGGATGAAAAAATGAACAACAAAACTTACAGTGATCTAAAAATTGGCTCTAATTATTTTGTATGACTACTAAACCTATATATATCTATCTATAGGGCTAAAACTATTTGCAAAGAGTTATCAACTACTATACTACTGCATGTTTTTACATATTGGCCAAATAATAGTTGGCAAAAATATATCATAAATGGTGATGTGACCGCTGTCCAAAGCTTGAAATTCTTGATTATCACATGGTGCTCCTGATATTAACAACAACATGAACATGTTGTTGTGTTGCAGCTGCAACTACTCTCCCCAAATTTCTTGAATTTTGGGCCCCTCCTCATCTTTTAGAGTTGCTTTCATGTCGTTTGATTCATGAATGTTTGGTCTTGCTTTAACTTTGTTTGATTCTAAAGGATAATTGGAGGCCTATTTTCAAGTGATTTTTGTGTTAAGATTTTATTGTGGGTCGCAGAATTGAATTTGGATTGCTAGCCTGAAACTCGTCAGATCAATTTCCCTTTGAATAAACCATTATCTCTGAGGTGAAACGCTTAAGTTTTCTTGTGACCGGGCGTCATTTTATGTTGGATCGGAAGCTATAATCTTTTTCCCTTCCGCCGTTGCGGATTCCAGAGCGGTTTGGCATCCGAAGTGCAAAGTGTTCCAGCTTTCGATTGGGAAGTTTCTCGTCAGAGGATCGCGCCTCTTAGTATTTTTCCTTCCGCCGTTGCGGCTGGGAAAGTCCTTTAAGCCTCCGAAGCGTAAAGTCGTCCGACTTCCGATTGAGGATTTTTCTTCTGCCCGTGTTTCACATCATTTTAGCGTTTGTCTTTCCGCCGTTGTGGATGGGAAATCCATTTGGCATCTGACGTCAAAGTTACCCGATCTCCGATTGAGTTTTTCCGCCCACAGCTTTGAATCGGATGCTATAGCCTTTTCCTTTCCACCGTTGCGGTTGAGCCAAGCCTTTGACTTTCGACGTCAGTATCCTTCTGACTTCCGCCATGGTACACCCGACCACTTTTGTGGAGTAGCCGTTTCAGTTTGTATAATCTGCTGCTCTGTCTTATAGTGCAGTCCTGAATGGATAATGTACATGGATTAATTGCAGGTTTACGTAAGGAGCTGATGCGCGAAGAAGTAGAAGAGCAGTTTGGTAAGAATCAAAATGATACCGACCAAATCGCTGAAAGGACCCTCGAAGCAGAAGACAAAGTCAATAACGCTAAAGGAACGAACTTGACTGGCGGTCCGTTACTAAACGGTTCATGAGTGCATACAGACAGCATAAAAGAATATGAAGCTTTGGAGGAAAGGGGAGTTCAGACGTTTGGAGGCAGCCCAAACGATCGGCTGTTGTAGTTTAAAGGAAAGGGGAGGTCAGACGTTTGGAGGAAGCCCAAACGATCGGCTATTGTAGTTTAAATACTGGAAATGTAGAACTTAGAAAGGACTTTTTCCCGTGGAAAAACTTGTAAACCCTTTGTTTGTAAGAGAAACTATTTCATTTTACACTCAGAAATTGCAACTTTTGCGTGTTGGAGAAAGCTAAATGTGGAATGTATCAATGCGATTAAATGAGCAATGTTGAAGAGGAACTATTTCATTTTCAGCTGAGTTTTATTAACTGTGAGGGCGTTCTAATTGCCTGAACCTATGTTCTTGTTGAATGTCTTTCAGTATATTTTGTGATGTTTTCCACTGTGAGTAATAAATGTTGTTCATAAAACAATTGGCTATCTGGTTGTTTAAATATCTGTAAGTGTTCATGTGTCTTGAAACAAGTATCAGCTATCTGTAATTCTTCATAATGCAATGTACAAATTATATTACTCACTAACGAATGATAATCCTGTTCCCTAGGGATAGTTTAGGTGGTTAGTTTAATTTTTAGTTGTATGCGATTTGGGTGCTTGTGATCCTTAAGACGAAAGGTAAGAACCTGCGCATCACATTGTGACTACTCCCTGCATCTCGATCACCGTGCATGGTTAGTTAGGCATGTGCATATCATCTTTAAGTCAAAAAATACAAAAAACTCGGTGGACCCGGCCGTAACCGGTGAAGCCTTTGTTTTGTTACTCGACCTACGGTAGCCGGACCGCAAACCAGACCGATTCCCTATACCAAACAGTCAACGGGCTAGTTGGGAATGTTGACTGGGGAGAATCCCTCACTGTTGTCGCCTGCGAAGTTCCAGGCCTCAACACGTTGAATATACATGTCTTCAACAACATGAACATGCTGTTGAATATACATGTCTTCATTGCACCTACTTCCTGCTTTATCAATGATCGTAGAGCATTTTGCGATCAAAGAATCCTCCTGTTGATCCAAGGTAACCAAGATTTTGTCCACCTGGGCTGCATATGCCTGGATATTACCTTGAGCGTCACCCTGGCAATGATCCAGGCCAAAGAACTGCGCTTCATAGACTCTCATATTCGGGTCCACATCAACCATACGTTGGTACAAACTGTTTGTATGAGCAATGAGTTATCTTACTACTTCCAAAACCCCCTTAAGTTTTGTGTTCATCCAGCAAAGGTGGGCACGTATGTCCCTAATATCGGCTCTAGTATTCTGAATCTCGTGTAGCTTGTCAACCAATTCTTTCTCGACCTTCATCCCTCCTGCTGGAGGCAAGAATCCAACCAAAGGCCCAAGTCTAGAGATCTCGAATTCGACACCTTCATGAACAGAATATAAAGCAAGTATCTGGAAAAGTCCAGAGAAAGAGAAAGACTTAGAGAATTGCAACTAAAACAGTTATAGAATGCAAAAATGCAATACTAAAAGCTAATTAAGTTAATAAAATAATAGGTGCAAAGCATTGAAACTAATCAGTTCAACTAGCTTTCTAAACCGGCAAATCGAAGTTCAAAAGAAGACATTCAAAATGGTTAGCAAAAAAACCATAGATTCTACAAGTTAAACAGGTTCGCAGTACGCATATCAGATTATAAGATAATTCAAATTATTCTCAAAAACTTTTTAAAATAATTTAGACCGTGAATTTTTTTTATCAAAAAAGTTAATGAAATCACACTATCTCAGGTAATTCAAACTCTAATGAAAGACTCCAGAATTTCATTACTTTACTGCTCCCAAAAATACTGACCTATATACTGCAGATAGC
>LPNX010261534.1:56206-117398 GCA_001517045.1 Pseudotsuga menziesii | reverse complement strand
TGATATTAAAAAAGTAATCACTTGTTTATTTTAATCAAATGTGTCCACACATATACATATAAACAAGGTGTAGTTGCAAAGTAACTTGGTCCTTACATAAGTGATAGATACATTGTGCATCTAACTACTACTTCACCTAGATAAGACATTGAGAGTTTGATTGGCATGGCCATGACATAAGATTGGTGCAACATTGGGGTACCTAGTATGGCATTGAAGGTATTATAATCTTTTTATATATATTTAACATTTTATGGTTGATAATAAACATCTCACAAGGATCTAGTGAGAGGTATAACAAAGTTGGAAGTATATGGTTGAGAGTAAAGCAATTGGCCCTTAATATAAATCTAAGGAGATTAGATGATTTACTTCTAGGTTTTTATTTCTATGCATTTCATTGAGGATATTCATTCTAGTCAAAATCATCTATCCCTAATTTGACTCTTGTCATTGGTATAAATCCTTGTAACTATAAAACAACGTGTAAATCAAGCTACATTTATTCAATTAATAAAAGTTGAGGCACATCACACTGCTTCTATAGATATCATCTTATAACACCAATTATTGGCAATGTCAGGGACATTGCCACCTCGTGGCTCTTCCTCCCCTTCCTTGGATGCCAATCCATTATGTTGGTTCTGATTGACCATTTGATAAAAATAATACTTAATAATAAAAAAAAGAAAAAAAATACATAATCATAAATGCAACCACAAAAGCGATCATCTGATCAGGGATCTTCACAATAGGTGGCAGACTGCATGGACTACCGAATGCATGGACTATTGGCAATAGCAAGTGAAGTATGTTGTGGTCACTTCCTTTACCCGTCACTGGTATATATTGATGGAGAGGCCTGGTTAGAGAGCTGATATTTTCTTGCATTTTCAGTTGAAGAGAATGATGAGCTTGGTGATCAATTTCCTTATAGGGTTGTAGTGTATTCAGTAAGGTTTCTAGCTCCACTATGTCTATTTTCTTCTTGATGCATTAAATTCCTGAAATTTGTTGCAGAATTCTGCCATTTTTTTCCAAGATATGGAGTGTTTGTTTTTGTTGAATCTTGCATCAATATCAACTCATTTTAAAGTGTTCTTGCTAGATTTGGTGGCTTATTTATATCTTTCTTTAAGCTTCCACAAAATTCTCGCCATACTTGCATCATTTCACTCATTCTGTAGCGTCTTGACCACTTTGGAGGTTATTCTAAAGCTTTAACCTTTTTTTTTTTGCAAATGCGGACAATTGTCCCTTAAATATAGTAGGAACTTGTTTCTTTACCTGGATCTGTAAACGACGGGTTCCTTTTTACTCTGTCATGTTTTATAGAGTTCATGCACCACAATCCGAATCGGATTATGGCAACAACAATAACATCAATACACGGGCAAAGTGCAAATTATGGAAGGAATTCAAATCAATATATTTACATATTAGTTCATTCAAATCGACATACTTTACCATAATTCGTCAGCATACTTTACCATAATCCCTCGGATTATGAAGAGTCTACACAGTAACATCATATCTGTTTGAATAGACAATTGTAGATACAGGAAGAGAAGCCTGCAAGTTTGCAAGTGTCGGTATCCACTTCTGATTGAATTCGTATGATGCAGCATTTATTCTCTCGTTACATGGACTTTTAGGCTTCCAACAAAAGATAAGTATGTTCTCTTTGAAGGTGAACACCCCAATATAGACAGACCCACCGCCAGCATTTTCCAAGCGCCTGTATTGTATACATCCTGTCACAAAATCCTATCAATATTAATATTCCTAACTACAAACATCCATTAATGGCTGTAAAATGCATGTACTGTTAGGATATTTAGACACTTAGGAGTTAGTTAAGATCAACTTGTGTAATATATCCGTTAGGTAAAGTGTGTTTCTTTAGTATGCATTAGTATGCATTTGTAAATATTCTAATCCGACGGTCACGATATGCTCTAGACATAAAGTGATACGACGGTTCAACTTCTCTTAGATCATACCTACCATTGATATGTGGCTTAACACCTGATTGGTCCATGATATATATTTAAAAAGCATGGAGAGTCCTTGGCCAGTTGATCGATTATGAGAAGCTCATATGTAACTTTCTTTCCTTTTCATAATAAATTGCTCCAAGTAGCTATTTGGCTTGGGCCATGGACTATTTCCCTCTCGATGGTTTTAACCACGTGACAAACATCGGTGTGTTGATATGTGATCTGTTTGTCTGAAGCAATTTCTCAAGGTGTTTGGTCTTTTGGGATTACCATTTGTACCTAAACATGGTATCAGAGCCTTTATTAAGAGTCGCTTTCGGTTTTGATCAAGATCTGGAACCGGTGTTGCCGAAACTTTGAAAGGGTTTTTGGTTATGGATTTTTTGTGCATTTTTGGCCTATGGGAGCTATTCCATTGTGTCTATAGCACCGTTTCCATTGGGAAATAGTTTTTGTTTCATCAAAAACTGTTTCTCTTTGATCCAGAAACACCCATTTCAGCAAATCTGAAGGTATAATGTTACAGTGACAAATTTGTTTATTTTTTTTTTAAATCTGTCATATTTTTCAGTTTTAATTAGATATTTATTGTTTTAGTCTTGGGTTGTTTCCTTCCTTAGCTATGTATGCTCTTTTCCGTGCACCTTGTTTGATTGCGGCGAATCAGAAATAGAAAGGGAATTTTTTTTTCTTTTCTTCTCGGCTACATATGCTCTTTGTCATGCACCTTGTGTGATCACGACAAATCTAAAACAACAAGAAAACTTGAAAACGTATACTTTTCGAGTAAGCTAACCAATATCTAAAGCCATTGTGTGGAAAAAGTTTTTTTTTGTTTTTGTGATTTGCAGGAAAAAAAGGTAAGCATGGAGAATGAGAGAGAAGAGTAAACAAAAATCCCCCTTCCTCTTTCCATTCTTTTACATTCCTTTCAAACTTAGCTCACTTGGTTGAAAGTTGCTTTATTCCTTAATAGGTATTGAGTTGAAGTCTTATTAACCTACTTTTTAGTGCATGCAATTTCTATTTTCAAGTTACTTTATTGTAAAAGTGCATCTCACTTAAATAAAATAAAATAAAAAGTGAGTCACTTAAATCTTTTAATTTATTGCTGCACTATTTAAAGTAACATTATTGTAAAAATGAACATCGCTTATTCTACAAAAGTGATTCACTTAAAACCAACTTTATTGTAAAGTAATTGTCAAAGGTTGGTCTTGGGAAGAGGGGGGTTCTTTTTTTTAGTTGGTCAAGTTAATATCTGCCATGTCACTATTGGGGACATCTTCAACGTTTTCTTTGATCAAGCATAGCTTCGTTATCCAGAATTAGTTTTCAGTGTCCTTTTTTTTGAAACCGCATATTTTTTAGAGCTCTTTACATCCAGATAGTTAATTTCTATTCTTTCAGCCATTATTTTACAGTATGGTCACCCCTTGTGATATTATACTTACAAGTTCTAACTATTTCTCATGGAAATCTCATATGGAGGATGTTCTATGAACTAGGGGACTTCTCAGGATAACCTCAGGGAAAGAAACAGAACCCATAGATGATGATAAGAAAATTAAATGGGAAAATAGATGCGATGAAGCTCGTGGATTGATTGGGATTTCAATCTCTACTGATTTGCGAATCCACATATCTGGAATTGATGAACCTGATAAAGCTTGGGAAAAGTTGGAATCTGTTTTTGGTAAACACAATGAAATTCGAGGTCATCAACTTGAGAATGAGTTGATTTCTTTGAATCCAAGTGACTTTTCATGAATTCAAGACTATCTATCTAAGTATAAAACTCTTAGACTCTTATGTGAAGAACGCAAGATTAAGAAAAAATACAAACAATGTATTTATCATATTCTTTCCAAACTTGGACCTACATATTTTGTTTTTGTATCTACATTCTAATCCATGAAAGAATCCTTGACTGCAGTTAGATATCAAGAGCCTAGTCTTGAATCCTTTTGTGATTCCTTAATTAGAGAGCAAGATAAGCTCATTCATCTTGGAATAATTAACAATGCAGATACATCTAGGAAATCCTTATTGTCCCAACAGAAAGAAAAGTCTAAGCCTCCCAAGAAACAGAATTTCTCAATAATAAGCCAAACAACAAGGGTCTCAAACCCTCTTAGAAAGATCCTTCTTTAAAAAATGACAAAGGATCCATGCCAAAAGGAAAGAAGACTGAGCGTCATTGAAATTTTTGTGGAAAAGATAATCATGATGAATCTAAGTGTTTCAAGAAGATGGAAGCCTTGGAAGCAGCAATGAAAAAGCACGACATCAGCTTAGATTTGTCTTCAGAATCTACCTCTCATGGACATGCACTTTATGCTTCTAGTTACTCTTATACTGCATCTTATTCTTCTAATCCAAATGAATGACTCATTGATTCCGGAGCATCTTATCATATGGCTAAGGATCAAGCCATCTTTTCTACTATGCATGAATGTAACACCAAGAAAATATTTGTTGGTGATGATAGATCTCTAAGTGTTGTAGGATTTGGAATAGTTCCAGTAGAAAATGGTCATTTTAGTGATGTACTATGTGTTCCAAAAATTTCCTGCAATTTGTTATCAGTCTATCAAATTACTCATTCGAGTGAAGGTAAAACTGTGACGTTTACCCCTCACCAAGTTGCAGTAATCAAGGATTTTAAAAATCCTCAAAATGTCCTTGCTAATGGAATTGTTGATGATATTACCAGGTTGTACAAATTTAACAACTTTGGGTCATCACATTTTCCTTCAGTTTTTGTTGCTCATAGTGATAACTTGAGAAAACTTTGGCATGAGCGATTTGGTCACTTAAATTATTGCTCATTGAAACAACTATGTAACGACAATATGTTGACTGGTCTTCCAATCGTATCTTGCAAGGATGGTGTTTGTTCCAGTTGTGTACTCAAAAAACATCATCAAGACAGTTTTGACAAACATGCCTCTTAGCACACCTCGGTTCCCTTGGAGCTTGTGCATAGTGACTTGTGTAGCCCTCTTCCATCTGCTTCCTAATCTGGTTTCAAATATTTCTTAACTTTCATTGATGACTACTCCAGACACACTTGGGTTTACTTCCTAAAACTTAAGAGCAAAGTATTTAACATGTTCTTGGCCTACAAGGACCTTGATGAAAAACATTCTGGTCAGCAAATTATTAAGTTAAAATCTAACAATGGAGGAGAATATGTTAACAACAAGTTCACTACTTTTTGCACTGAACAAGGATTCCAACAACAACACACTATTCCATATACACCACAACAAAATGGTGTAGCTAAACGGAAAAACCGCACTTTAAAAGAAATGGCTAATTTTATGATCCAATCTAAGGGACTAATTCTTCAATATTGGGATAAGGCCATAAATTGTGCAAAATACATATTTAATCGCACACCCACTAAATTTTTACAAGTTATAACACCAGAAGAAGCATGGAGTAAAATTAAACCAGATGTAGGTCACTTTTGTGTGTTTGGTTGTGAAGCATGGGCTCACATTCCTGATGAAAAATGGAAAGCATTGCAGCCTAAAAGTGAAAAGTGCATATTTGTTGGATATTCAGAAGATGTAAAAGGTTATAGAATTCTTCAACCACATTCTCATGATATAATCATTAGAGCAGATGTTAAATTTGATGAAAATCTCTTGGCCTACGAGCCTAACTTGGCGGGTGTGCCATCTTTGGCCTACGATTCTGATTCAGCGATTGTGCCTTCGACTTCTTCTTCCAACTTCCTTAACTAGTTTCCAACTCTAGTTTCTGATGATGACAGTGAGGTTGAAAATACACCTCCACCTGCTCATGTTCCTCCAGTTTCACTAGCACCAATGCTTCCTCAATGGATCTGTTCAAGATGTGAAGCTGCTAGTGATCTCGTCGATGATCCTAGAGATCAAGGTCGAACACATTCTCAGTTTCAGTGAGCCTGTTCTCTTTTGGCTCAAGTTTCTAAGAATCATGATCAAGAAACTTTTGCAGAAGCTTCAGGAAATCGAGATTGGGATGCAGATATGGATGAAGAATATCGTTCCTTAATGGCGAATGATACTTGGGATCTTGTTCCTCTTCCAAAAGGAAGAAAAATTTTCAAATGTAAATGGGTCTACAGAACAAAGTATGCATCAGATGGAAGTGTTGAAAGACTTAAGGCAAGGTTAGTTGCCAAAGGTTTTTCCCAAGTTGAAGGTATTGACTACAATGAAACCTTTTCTCTTGTCACACAAATGAATTCCATCCACCGTGTTCTTTCTCTTCCAGCCTTACATAACTGGGAATTCCATCAAATTGATGTCAAGTCTACATTTTTACATGGTTATTTATAGGAGGAAATTTACGTGGAACAACCTCCTAGATATGTTTAGGATAACTCTAGCCTTGTCTGTCTCCTTAAGAAATCCTTATATGGCCTTAAGCAAGCTCCTAGAGCTTGGTATGGAAAAATGGATAGCTTTCTCCTTGACACCGGTTTCTTTAGATGCCATTCTGACCCCAATGTCTATACCAAGAAATTAGGAAACCATCTCATGATACTTGTTCTTTATGTTGATGATCTTATCCTTACGGGTAGTGACCCTAAACTTTTAACCCATGTGAAATCTAGTCTTAAGCAAAATTTGAAATGTCAGACTTAGGACGTTTGCATTATTTTCTTGGTCTCCAAGTCTTGCAAACCAAAGAAGGAATATTTCTTTCCCATTCTAAGTATGCTTGTGACCTTCTTCATCACTTTCACAAGGAATATTGTAAACCAACCACTTCTCCCTTCCAGTCTGGATTCAAAATTTCTTCCACTTGTACTTCCCCTAAAGTAGATGCCACCTTTTATCGTTAGCTTGTTGGTATTCTTTTATACTTGATTCATTCCCATCGTGATATTTCCTTTGCCATTGGTCGTGTTTCCCGTTATATGCAAACTCCTCATGAAAGTCACTAGAAAGCAACAAAAAAAATACTTTGATATATTGGAGGTACAATTCAGTTTGGGATTCATTACAGTATAGGGGCGGGGGGGGGGGGGACCTTTGTTGGTTGGTTTCATTGATTCAGATTGGGCCTGCGATCCTGATGATCGAAAGACTACTGCATTTATGTTTTCAGTCTAGGATCTGGACCTGTCACTTGGGCTTGTATGAAACAACAAGCTCTTTCTCTTTCTTCCGCAGAAGAAGAATACCGAGCCGTAGTTAATGCTAGTCGAGAATCTTTATGGCTTCGATAGATCCTTTCAGAGTTTGGATTTGAGCAGCTGCAGCCTACACCACTTTGGTGCAGCAATCAAAGTGCCATCAAGCTTTCCAAAGATCCAGTTCTACATCAACGCAGTAAAAACATTGAGCTACACATGCACTTCATCAGAAATATTGTTCATGAACGTGTTCTTGAAATGCTCTATTGCCCTACAGATGATCAAGTTGTAGACATCTTCACCAAGTCTCTTACAGAAGTGAAGTTTTCTAAACTTCGATCTATGTTAGGAGTTCAGGAATGTGTCCTTAAGGGAAGATAGGCTCTAATTCCTCCTTCCTTCTCCTAATAGTGTCACTTTTGTAAATCGTTCAACCCTATCCCAACTTGTTCTTAAGGGGGGATGTTAGGATATTTAGACACTTAGGAGTTAGTTAAGATCAACTTCTGTAATATATCTGTTAAGTAAAGTGTGTTTCTTTAGTATGCATTAGTATGCATTTGTAAATATTCTAATCGGATGGTCATGATATGATCTAGACATAAAGTGATCTGATGGTTCAACTCCTCTTAGATCATACCTACCATTGATATGTGTCTTAACACCCAATTGGTCCATGATCTATGTTTAAAGAGCATGTAGGGTCCTTGGCTAGTTGATCGATTATGAGAAGCTCATATGTAACTTTCTTTCTTTTCCATAATAAATTGCTCCAAGTATCTATTTGGCTGGGGCCATGGACTGTTTCCCTCTCGAGGGTTTTAACCATGTGAGAAACATCAGTGTGTTGATCTATGATCTATTTTTGTGAAGTGGTTGCTCAAGGTGTTTGGTCTTTTGGGAGCACCCTGTGTACCCGAACATGTACATTGTTCTTACAATGTTTTGCACTTCCTTTTCATACATCTAAACTTCCTTATAATCTCTTTAATCCTAACCTTAACTGTAAATTATAGTAAACTACATTTTTCTTCCCTACTTTTAAACTGTAAAAACTACATTCAAATAATTTCTAAAACACTAGACTTCCAATATTTAATCCCATGAATATGAATCTCGAAATGACAGAAGAATAACTAAAGTAAGGTTTTAACCTATATATATTTAGAACCAAGACTAATGAGATAATATACATACTAAGAGACAGTAAATTGAGCCGTAGGCGGTTAAATCGAAGGTTTCGAGGGTTGAAATTAAAATAACTGATGCCGAAATCAGCATTTCCTGTACCAATGTAATACAGGGACTCATGAATAATTATGGATGCTTCTTGCAGTCCTACGATGCCTCATAATTGTGACTGGTATTCCCTCATATATTGCATATGTTGCTCAAAACTTATTACATTCTGCAAAAACATGTAAAATGCCATCACTTTCAGTACAGGAACCAACCAAAGTAAGTACAATTCCCATGAACGCCTAAACTAGCCATGGCTTTTTACTTACTCCACTCTCTGAAGTAGCTTTGTCATAGCCAGAGTCGGTCGAGGTGAATGTGACTCCGGTGATTAAATCGTCTAACGTCAGTTGTGGGATGAGGTATGCAAGGATTGTTTCTTTCATACCCAAGGCCAAAGCTGGAGTTCAAAATATGCAAAATTGAGACTTAGAAAAAATATTCAATCCTTGGAATGTATATACAAATATAAATGTTGACTATTTGTAAGTTATACCCAAGAAATCTAAAGAAATATTTCCATTAGAGAAGCGTCGAGTAGGTATCCCATCAGGAAAATCTCTACCGTAAGGCAGGAAGCTGCACTTCGTCAGTGTATTGATGTTATTGTTGTTTCCAGCTTCAAGAGTAGAGTCTACTAACACAATTAAGAAATTGTGGTCTGCGTTGACCTTGAACCACCTTTGAACTTGATATTTAACAAAAACACAGTAATATGAGAGTAGTCGTGATGAATTCAAGCTTCCATGAGGCCTCCATTGATGGTGAATTTCCCAGCTCTGTATTCTATGTTTTCCTATTTAAAATAATCGTTGGAGAGTGGTGCTTCAAAGATGAATTAGAGTGTAGAAAAAGTTGAATGGTTCAGTGAGTTATTAAATTAGGTCCCATAAATTTGAATGATAGTTCAATAAATTCCATTAATAAAAATCCAAGAGACCTTAGTTGTCATTGTAGTGGTAGGGGTGCCACGAGTAGTTATGCTGAATTGACTTTGCTTCACATTGCAGATGTCCCAGCTACCATTGTAAGTAATATTTAAGAACATTCATGTAGACAGAGGACGTGAATAGGTTACACATCATCCCACTCACTCTGAAATTAGGGCATAGAAGTGACTCTAAGACGGTGAATGATATAACTCGAAAAAAGCAAGGTATTTAAGAGCTGCCAACCAATCCATAAAAATTCAATCTTTATAATAATTCCATATCAGCTTTTACAGAAGTGTACATTCTATACTAACTAATATTAATAATAACTAGCACGATCAACGAACAAACCAAGTTAATGCTGCTGATGTGAGCCTGCCAGCTATGCCTGAACCGGATTCCCGAGATGGTGAGGTCAGTTGCTTCTAGCTAATAACCAAATGACGAAATGACAATTAAAAAAATACAAATATAAAAACATTGTGAAAACAAATGTATATTTTAAAAATTAAAAACAAACTAATCCAACTTCACCAAATCTATATATATCCCCCATCGAGGACATAACAAAAACTATTAATCATCAAATTGTTTTTATTATAAGATGTTAAGTGATTTTTATTTTAAATAAAGATTTGACATATACATTTTAAATATTGAAAATTTAATTACATAATTTTAATTTTGAATAGACAAGTTACTTTTGGGTATTTGTAATTTGTTTTATATTGAAATATAAAAAAATAATTACATTTGAATAAAAAATTTAGTGTTTTGGTATTTGTAATTTATTTTATATTGAAATATAAAGAGTACTTTTATTTCTAAGTACTTTAAGAGTACTTTAGTACATTTATATTATATTCACAAATAATCTGAGTACTATTTTCATAATGAGTACTTTACTTACAACATTAATATAGTTAACTATTGGTTTTCACTCACCATTTACAATTTGACAAATAAGCATCCTTAACTCAACCAATGACATCTCAACTATTCTAGATGATGTCATCCTCTAGAATGTGATTGGTTCTTTTAAAATGGATTTTGATAGTACATTTTTTGGTTTGAGGCCCATTTTTTACCTCAAAATTCCCCTAATACCTTGTCTTTGACATCAATGATTTCTAACAATAAAATGGTGAGCTACCTGGATAGAGCCATAAAATTAAGAGACCAATTTTCTAGCAAAGGGAAAACAAAGTGGAGAATATGGAGTTGGTATCAAGTTCCATTAATGGGATTTTTCCATCTTGGACAATTTTTGTTCAATTTGGTTGTGGTTGTGGCTGTGAGCATTTTGCTAACTTTGAAAAGCCTTACGATAACCTTGTGCATGAAGAGATTAGCTTGGAGTCATGTTCAAAGAAAAAATGAAGTAGAAAACCCAATGATTTTTGGGAAGATAAGGAAGGGAAACAAGAAATGATACAGGGGTAAGAAGGAAGAATCAATCAAAGGTAAAAAATATTCAAGGTGAAATGTTTTATGTGTCAGTAGAAGGGACATTATGGCAACCAATGTCTAGAGAAGATGAAGGGAATACCAAGTAGACCCAAATTATAGTGAGTATAGTGACTTTACAAGAAGTGGATGAGGGATCATCCACATTTGAGATTGTATTCTATGTGTTCTCTTGTTTTTCTTCTAACATAATGTCGATTTTTGGATGGTATGTTGATAGTGGGGCATCAAAAAGTAGGACTTATGACATTGCACTCTTCAACAAGTTTCAAGAGAAAGAGGGAAGTGTGAGAGTGGAGCTAGGTGATGATTCCTTTTATCTTGTAAAATAGACATGCTCTATTTCCTTTTAGATACCATCAAGTGATGTTCTTGGTCATAGTGATGGTTTTTTTGTTGGTTTAAAGAATTTTTTTTTTTCAGTTTCTTGTATTGCGTTTGAAGGATTATTTTTCACTATTAATGATTATAGTCTATAAATTTTGAAGACTTTGGTTAGATGCATGCGAGACGATTCCCTTTATAGGTTGCTTACTTATCATGTTTCACTTTTACATTCCGTGGGAAGGCATTCTAAACTTGAGGAGGCATATACAAAGCATGTGTAGTAGGATTTCATGGAAACGAGTTCAAAACGAAATTAATGATTGATTCTAGGCTTGTAATTGATGAAAATGTTCTATGGTACAAGCATAGATTTGGATTCTCTTGGGGAGAGGGAGATGAACTTGGTGTTACTCTTCAATATTCTCTTAAAAATAAAGAGGTGATCTTATTGAGGTTCATACCTCAATGGTCAAAGGTTATAATATGCATGGAAATATACTTATGACTAAAATTTATATTTAAAATTTTGATTTGTGATCATGACTTGATGGATGATGGTATTAGGTGGGGGATTTATGATCAAGGGTTATAAGTGGTTAGTTTTCCTTAGACATTTGAGATGTTGTGATTGTTTTTTGTATTGTTGGATACACTAAGACTTCCATAATTTGTGAGGATATGAGATCCCTTGTTCATAGGTATCTCCTTTATAGATTGAAGGGAGTGTGGAGATTATTGTTTTAGTGTTTGATTCATAGGTTAGATATTAGTTAGACTGAAGGGTGGAAAAATCGAGATTGTGGGTGATATGCCTTCACCTTCCACTCTAGTGTGGGTGAAGCTAATACTTCTCACACAAACATTACAAGATGCACCTGAGAACGTAGGAGAACCTCATTCTCCAATGAAGGTGAGTTCACCTCATAGGTGATACGATAACCAAATTGCACTGGCTACTTCTATTTGTGTTCCTTCTAGTTGTTTTGAGTGGGTGAGGTGGAATGCCTTGATGAAGGAGTACGATGTACAGGGGACAATGCATTTCTAGGAGCCATTGGTCAAGTATGAGACTAAAATAGGTTGATGTATGCAAATCACATGTTGAGTTGAGATGCAAAAGGAGTAGACTAGTGTTGCTGAACACAATTTATGTCTCAAGGTATAGTGTTAACTCTCAATCTAACTCTAAAAAAATTATAATATGCTTGGAAGTGCTTCACATGATGTGGGGTACAAGGTTTATGGATTAATATTAGTTATTTCACAATAAACATACACATTGGAATTATCTTGTTCATGGATTGCTAGACCTTGACTTGATGCTTGTGTAGCATTCTTTCTTGGAGCAATGTCGTACACTAGTGGAACTTGATGACTTATTGATGTAGTAGATGGAATATGTTTGTTTTCTTAGGAGGAAGATTTATTTTGGAGGAGAAGTGCTTGGGAATATTAAAGAAGGGAATTAATCCCTAGATGGGCTGGGGACACTTGGTTGTATGCATGGAGGCTTGCGATTAACTTGAGGATGCCTTGGTTGGGGAGTGATCATGTAGTTTTCGAGGAATTGAAGAAGCATATGGATTAGGAGGAAAATTCAATATTTAGAGGCCTTTGGAGGAGAAATGGTGGACGTTGCTTGAGGAGATTTCAACCTTGGAGCCTTTCTCGTGTTCATGTATTTGTACCTTTGGAATGTATTCACTTGTATATCTTACATTGTACCCCAATGTTCCTATCGGGAGAATCATTTATATTTCATTGTATTTCGATGTTCCTATCGGGAGAGTCATTAATATAATAAAGTCATTTAAAGTCATTCAGGTTAACCCTCCATTGTAAGTCGAGGAAATAGTCCCCACAATTGAGTTGAGGTTAACCCTCCTTGTTGATTGGGGGGTAAAGTCCCCACAGTTGTGGGGCACTAGGATTATTAGACTCTCGTGGAGATGTTGTCCTTGGTAAGTAATTTTCAAGTTAGAAATTAGAATAAATAGAGAGTGAGCCTCTCTATTTGTCACACACACTCACTCAACTGGGCGCATGAGTGAGAGAGGAAGTGCTCACACAAGTGAGAGAGACAACAACTGTTGGAGATCATATTTTCTTACTTTGGGTTTTACTGTTGCCATTGGTGCTCATTCTATCTATAATGAGGTTGTGGGGTTTTTCCTTTATGGTTTCCCCAAGGATAAATCTTTGTGTCTATTGTCTCTTGTGATTGATTACTGTGCATGTTATTCTCTTAGATAAGATCCTAAGATCATATTGGTTAAATGATAAAAATCTAACATGGTATCAGAGATAACCTGACAAGAAGACACTGTACAGCTGCAGAATCTAGAGATTCTTACTTTTTTGGTCTCTCTCCACAATCCATCAACAAAAGGAGGCTAGGCTAACTCTCCATGGAAGGGCACATCTTTCTATTAAAGCAGAATTTGATTCTGGGCATTTTCAATTTCTCCATCAGGAAATTAAGGCTTTTCACAGAAATGGAATTTTTGAGTGAGCCTAGCACATGATTTCTCCCCTACTCAAAATCAAAATTTGGAGACCAAGGTCAATATTTTTCGATGGGTAAAACTTTGGGAAATTCAAATCTTAGTTTGACTTGGGGCCTAAAAAACCCTAAAATACTAAAACTTGTAGTTTTGGTAAATTCTCTATATCTTGAGATTGAAGAAAGATCAGGAGCCAATATTTTCACAAGATGAAGATAAAATCCTTATGTCCCCGATGTAAAATTTTCTGCCTCAGATTCACTATATTCTGGGAGATATGATTCTTCCAAATCAGGGTTCCATCCCCTTCTAGGATTCATCCCTAAACAGGAAACCTAGGGAGAATTGCTATATCTCAGGATACAAAGTCCCAAATGAAATTTATCAAGATGTTATAGATAGGGCATGGAATTTAATTTATGTGGTAAAAATTTTAGACCCCTAAGGTGAAACAGTGACACATGGCATTCTGTACAAGTTAGTTATGCTGAACAGTCCTAAAAGAAGTCACCGTGGGAGAAATATAATAAGTTCCAATTGGAGAAACCAATTTTGCTCAAAACTATGGTGTTGGAAAGAGGATAGGTGAGGCTACCTTAGTGAGTTTTAGACACAAAGGAGTGGTACTTTTGGAGATACCTCAGAAACAATTTCAGGAATTTCTGCAGAAGAAATTGGAAAACTAAGGCTTCCTAATCCGGGAGCTTCCCTCCAATGTTTTCAGAAAAGGAGTATATTGGACAGATCACCTTGAGGTGGTGCATCTTTCTATCCAATCAGATCAGAAATATTCAAAGTTTTGAAAATTAGGGCTTCTCTGACAAACCCTAGATCAGCCAGCTCCGAAACCAAGATGGACACCTCAAATCGGTAAGATCTAATATTTTTCTATTTACATTTGAGGTTCTCATTTCAAAATGACTAATCACACTAGCTTTATGATAAGTGTGATGAAACTGACAAATTCCAAGCACAGAAGTATTGGATCTCACTGGTTCTTGAAGAAAATGAATTGGACACCTACGTAAGTGGAAAGGTTCCAGTTCCAGAGGGATATGAGGCTAAATCCTTACACAAGAAGAAATTGGTCAAGGCCAAGAGGATCACCTTATAACACAAGTTTATTCTATAAATAAAACGAAAGAGATGTTTGGTTATTGACCAAGCTATTTGAAGGGAAGAACATAAATCAGAAGATGACTTTGAGAAACTAGTTAGCGAATGTGAAGATCCAGAATGCAGAGACCATACAGTCATACTTTACAAGGGTCTCTCAAATCAAAGAACAACTTGAAGTAGGAGAATGAAGAAGATGAGGTAACCACCTTGAATGGACTCCTAGGATCATGGGATTCATTCATTTGAGGAATGTGTGCCAGAAGGAAGTGATTACTTTCAGCAGACTCTAGAAGAGCACACACAAGATGAAGCTCGATCCATAATAAGAGAAGAGAAGATGGGAGCAACTGAATATCAAGCCCTCATGATTCAAAGAAGATCCCTCAAGTGATGAGGAAGATGAAGAACTCAATTCTTGAAGAACCTCTTATCCATCTTAAGCATTTGGAGAAGAAATGATGATGTTATGAATGAAGAATATGATGAAGCTGAAAGAAGGAGTCTACTTACAAAATGACAGTATACAGTATACTACTAATATGCATGTGATGGGTAAGTAGCTCATGGTTCTATACAAATATCCATTGCTACTTATCTAGAATGAAACCTCTTTGCTGACATATTGGATTAGTGCACAATCTCAATGTTGTCCTGGTAGAGATGGAAGGCATCTAGAAAGTTTCTGTAAGATATGGATGAATGTTGTATTGGCTAAAATAGTTGCATGATTATATCTTGATCCAAAAGATTTTTTTTATTATGAATATACCTTATGAAATTTTTCTAACCATACAAATAATGCATTTGACTTGTAGCAAATATCGCGTACAATCGCCAACAAGAAAATAAGGAGGAGACTTGTTTCGAAGAACAAGTGACGATAGTTCGAGAAATAATACAAAATGAGGAATTGTATGATGAGACTTCAAGAGGGCTTAGTATATTTATGTGACATTGTTGAGCGACATCATTGATGTAGAGCCTTCCAAGTATGAAGACGTATCCAAGAAGAAAGGGAAGGGGAGTAACCGTTCAAGAAGAATGATGTCTAGGATGCAGTATCGAGACCTAAATGGAAGTCAGTAGATACATCCTGTAGCAGCCGACAACATCAATGGATACAAGGCAATATTTGTAGCAGGATGCTTCTTATGGAAAGAAGGCATAGACTACGAAGAGACATTTTCAACCACTAGAAGATAAGACACATGACAAGCATAATCATGTGTGCAAATGAAAGAAGGCCTTGTACGAGCTAAGAAGGAAACCATGCGATAACACATACATGAAGATAGTAACCTTTTCTAAAAGTTTGAAGATGAAATCCTATAGAGGATGACAAGCTCATATATGGGTGCGAGAAGAACGTTTTCAAGATAGAGGATCTTGGTATCCAGTGAACCTAGATGGATACATAGAATATTAGTAGCAGAGGAAGCTACTTGTCACTCCAGTACAAAATGTTTCAATACATAGAGTATGAAATGCATAGGGAGAATGGTACTCCACTTCAGAGGGAGTGACTACAGAAGATCTTGAGGTTTGACATGGTATGACAGGATGGAAAGTTTACTGATGGTTCTAGGATTTACTTAGAGTAAAGTAGATTCCAACCTTTTATTAAAGGATAAAGGTGGAAGACCAGTGATGCTCCTATTATATGTCAATGACTTGTTCCTGAAAGGAAAAGAGGAACTCATTAGAGATGCAAGAAGGAGACTTGTTTTCATGTTCGAGAAAAAGGAATTGGATATGATGCACTACTTTCTAGGCATGGAGGTGTGTAGAGTGCAGATGGAATCTTCCTTGGACAAGGGAAGTATGCAATATAGATCCTGAAAAGGTTTGGGATGGTAGAATGCAAGGCCATGGCCACACCTATAGAATTGAACCTAAAAATATTGAGTGATTCTTCATCAGAGATGATTGATGCCATGATGTATCATCAGACGATTTGTTCCTTGATGTACCTGGCGAATACGATACTAGATATTTTCTTTGATGTGAACACATTGAGATATGTTCACCTGATGGTTGCAAAGCATGCAGTGAGGTACTTGAACGGTATAGTTGAGTATGGGCTCAAGTATGATACAGATCAGAAGATTAATCTGACAGGTTATGTGGATTCATATTGGGCAAGTAGTTCCATTGATAGGAAGAGCACTTCAAGGTGCTACTTCAATATGAGATTAGGTGTGATATCTTGGTTTAGTAGGAAGGATTCCTGCATGGCGTTGAGTACATTCGAGGAAAAATATGTTGCCACTTGCTCAGCTATTTGGGAGGTAGTATGTTTCTTTTGGAAACTACTATTTGATTTGATTAATTTGAATTACATTTTTGTACGATGCAGAGAGGAGAAGTGAAGCTCTAGTATGTAATCCAGATCAAGATCTCTCGAAAGAGGGAGTTCTGGCATAGCCTATGAGACAGGTTGTCATAGCATAAAATCCTGGCGGAGCTTGTAGGTTGCTTATACATAAACAGTCTTGTAGGTTGTCCTTGGATGTAATCGGTTCTAGAGAATCTCACAGGTTATCCTTGGACGCAATCATCCCTAATATGATTCTATGCTAGAAATTCCCAGAGTGAAGTTTCAGTACTTCGAGGAGAAGCTTGGTGTTCTCTAGATTGAGGTTCCTTCCAAGGGGAAGTGATAAGTTTGTGTTCCTTTCTGACATGGTGGTAGGTGGGGTCTCCCATGGTCATATGTAAGTGTTGTGCCCTTCTGACGTGGTGGTAGGCAGGGCCTCCCATGGTTAGATGTAATTTTTGTGCCCTTCTGACATGGTGGTAGGATTGGTTCCTCCCATGGTCAGATGTAAGAGCCGTGCCCTTTGGACATGGTGGTAGGTGAGGCCTCCCATCGTTAGATATAAGTTTAGTGACATACATCTAGTATGAAAAAGGACTGGCTCTGTAGAAACCCACATCCAGTATGAAAAAGGCTTGGCTCTGTGGAAGTACATCTAGAATGAAAAGGGGTTGGCTTTGTAGTGACCTACATCCAATATGAAAAAGGAATGGCTCTGTAGAGACCCACATCCAATATGAAAAAGGACTGGCTCCATGGAAGTACATCCATCTTGAAAAAGGGTTGGATTTGTAGTGGCCTACATCCAACATGAAAAAATACTGGCTCTGTAGAGACCCACATCTAGTATGAAAAAGGATTGGCTCTATGGAAGTACATCTAGCATGAAAAAGGGTTGACTCTGTAGTGGCATACATCAAGTATGAAAAAGGACTGGCTCTGTAGAGACCCACATCTAGTATGAAAAATGGCTGGCTCTGTGGAGATACATCTAGTATGAAAAATGATTGGCTCTATAGAGGCTTGCATCCAGTATGAAAAAGGACTTGCTCTGTAGAGGAAGACCTACATGGATGCTAGGACTACAACCAGCATGAAAAAGGGTTGGCTTTGTAGAACTTCCTATGATGAGAAGAAATGAAAAATAGCACCATTTGGTCGAGATAGTGGAAGTAGTGATGATGGTGATGATCCAGTGATGATCCATCTTTGATGATGATCCAGTGATGATACAAATTTGATGATGATCCAACTTTTATGATGATCCAGTGATGATCTAGAGAAGAATAATTGTGTTGATGAATTGAGTCAAGAGAATACCTTCCTAGTTAAGAGGGAGTGTTGATGTATTTGTAACTTCAGAATGTATTCACCTATATATCTTACATTGTACCTCGATGTTCCTATTGGGAGAATCATTTATATTTCATTGTACCTCGATGTTCCTATCAGGAGAGTCATTAATATAATAAAGTCATGTAAAGTCATTGAGGTTAACCCTCCATTGTAAGTTGGGGAAATAGTCCCCACAATTGAGTTGAGGTTAAACCTCCTTGTTTATTGGGGGGAAAAGTCCCCACAGTTGTGGGGAACTACGGTTGTTAGAATCTCCTAGAGATGTCGGCCCTAGTAAGTAATTGTCAAGTCGGATATTTGTATAAATACAGACTGAGCCTCTCTATTTGTCACACACACTCACTCAACTAGGACACATGAGTGAGAGAGGAAGTGCTCACACAAGTGAGATAGAGAATAGTTGTTGGAGATCATCTTTTATGTCTTTGGGTTTTACTGCTGCCATTGGTGCTAATTCTATCTCTGAGGAAGTTGTGGAATTTTTCCTTTATGGTTATCCCAAGGATAAATCTTTGTGTATATTGTCTCTTGTGATTGATTGTTGTGCATGTTAGTCTCTCAGATAATATCCTAAGACCATATTGCTTAAATGATAAAAATCTAACATCTTGTTGGATGTTCCAGCCTTGGGCTTGGGATGTGTCACATAGAGTTGGAGTGTTACACATGTGTTCCTATTTTGTGTAGAGTTAAGTTTCTTGTAGTGGACTATATCTACTTTGTATTGTTAGAATCCCTCACCTCTCTTATAAATTATCCGAGAAGAAATTATTTTCATTCATTCATTCATTCATCATGCACTTTTAATAGAAATGTGAGCAGTGGAGTCTACCAGTCTATTTTGTACTCTTCTTCATTGTACTTTCTCTCTTTTTCTTGGAAGAATTTGAAGGGAAGACAAGGGCTAGGGTTTCACCCTAAGGTGACAAAATAAGAGTAGAGTTTGTGATAAATACTAAAATGGAAAACATAAGAATTTACAAAACATGTGAATTTCTTTTAATTATTGTGAAAGAAGATTGTGGCTTTGTAGCATTTGGAAACATTAATGCTACTTATTATGCTTGTTGTGGAGAAAAAGAGGAGACGTCATGAACACATGTGGCATGCAAGTGTCGGTACTTGGAAAGGAGGACTTGTCAGTGTTGGCACTAGCTTGTTGAAAATATTTGGTGAAATGATCATCTTGGTTAGAAGTGGGGGCCTAGCTAGGAGTTAATGGCTAGGGATTTTTATGGTTTCCATAACTAGGGTTTGGAAATATTGATTTGCTAAGGCTTTGAGATAAATTTGTGGTATATACTTGCATTTCATCTCCTGTATGCATATGTAGTTTTCAACGATCTGGATATTGTGCATTTTCATAATTGAATTTCAACTTATGTTATATTCTCGATTGAGTAGATTCCATAATTTATTGTTCATGTGCATTAAAAATAACATATTTTTGAACTAAATAAGTTTTTTAACGCATATCTTGAAGATAAAGGAGCATATTTATTGTTGTTATAATTTGTTGGAATATGAGAATTCAAATATTTTATATGCCTAGGAAAATGCACCCTAAGGGTTGAAGCATTATGAAATTGAAGTACACTTGTATAGTCTTCATTATTTGGGGTTTTCATGTGAAATTAGGTTGAAAATAAGTGAAATATTACTTTTCTAGTTTAATTGTTTAAATCAACAGGCCTAAAGTTCATAGGGAATAGATCTACGAAACCTCACAATTGAGGTGAAATTTCAAGTGTCATTTCAGACAAATTTTCACAAGTAGTACTTCTTTTAGTTTTAAACTATTTGATATTGGAATTATGGATGCCTTTAATATATGTGATTGCTATATGTTCCCTTAAAACAATGATAATATTATGGTATTGAGAAATTATAATATGAAATCCATCTAAACCAATATAGCCACTAGCTAAATGTTGTCATTCGTGTTCCAAAATAATGGAATAAATCCCTAAATCTATATTGGTTTACCTAAAAATTAAATATAGTGCAAGTTCAAAATGTGCACATGCCTACAATAAGATCCTTTATTTTGGCCAATGGCTAATTGCACCTTCTTATAAAATGTAAGCCTACTTTAAAATTTATATATACAAGAAAGACCAAGTCACCTCATAATTATTTTAGACATGAGATTTGACCGTGAGCCACCATCAATAAACAAGAGTAAATGATCTTACCCACTATTTTCATTGAAACACAAAAGGGGATATTTAGGCTCATGTCTATTGTCAATTACCATCTTTGTCACTTCTTCTTGCACTTGTTTTTTGTAATAGCATGGTATTAGCAAAAAGAATCTATGCTTCCATATTGTTTGCAATGTGGGAAATTAGGGAAACAAACACTTTATTCATATTTTGTTGTTGTTTAAGAAAATGAAGGATGTTTAGGAAGTTCATATCAGCTTTAAGGAAAGCTAAATCATTTGTAATATTATATGGGGAGTAGTTTTGAGGTAAAAAATTAGGCCTTCAAGGACACACAACATATATGAAATTGTGGTTTTGTACTTGAAACAAGAAAATAATGAGTGCATTGAGTATTCATCTCAGTCATGCCAAGATTTGCATTGTTGGTTGTAAGGAAATAAGATTTCAAACCCAAGCCTAGGTGGTTGAGTGCTTGAGAGAGGGATAGATTTAATAGGAAGACAAGGGAAAATGGTATAAATTTTTGGGTAGTGAAAGGGGGGGAAATAGGTATTGGAATGAAAATGTATTTGAACATTAAAAACCTAGCCTTCCTACCCTATTTTTTATGTTTTGCACAAATCCAAACCATTTTCAATATTACATAGGGTGCAATTTTGAGGTAAAACTTTGGGTCTTTAAACTGGAACAAAGTATAAATTGTCATCCTGTACCTAAAACAAGACCATAATGAGCGTATTGTGTATTTTCCTTAGTCTTGTTGTAACTTCCATTGCCAAATTTGTTCTGTTGCAAAACTCAATAGTAATTGTTTTCTGCAACTTGGCTTTTACTTATAGAAAAAAAAATCATGAGTTTGTTCAACATCTTCAGTGAAAAATATGGTAGAAGATTATTTTAACCTTTAACATGTGTATAAATAGAAACTCTTATACCATGAAGAAGGAGATCCGTGATGCTAAGAAGAAGCACGGGATGTAGATCTAGCCACAAGATAATTCTCACAAGCATGTACACGTAAAATAGAGAGAAGAATAAAGAGACTAAATACAAGAGAATTGATCCAATATCTGTCCAAGTATTATTGATCAAATGATTTGATGATTATTAAAATAGTAATACATCCTCATAAAGAAAAATTGAGTTGTTATAAGATAACTCATGCTAGCTCATAAATCAAGCTAACTAAATATGATAACCCCCCATAGGTGACTAAATCACTTTCCAAAACTCTCAAGGAACTCACAAATTTGAAAAAGAATGAGTGAGTTGTCATGAGTGATGGAAAACCATGCTAACCCTGGAATCTAGAGAGAAAATCATGGAGGATGGGTTGGCAAGAAAAGATAGCAGTTTCCTAGTTGAATAAATTTACCTTATCCACTAAAAGGTGGGAATAAAGCAGGATAAAGACAGAATCTGTAGAAAGGTGCAGTTACTAAATCTGATAGTCAATAAAGTGGGCAATATATAGCTAGAATCAGGAAAAAGGTGCTCCTGGGTTATATATGGCAAGTTTTGACCAAGTGGTGCAAGTGGATGCCAATTATCTAGGCTAGTGAATAGGAAATTAATTAGAAATGATTAAATATTGTTATCTTAAGTATGGAGTGGGTTTATAATATCCCAAAACCCCCCCTTTAAGTCTAAATTTATGATTATATGTTGGAAATAATCATAAATATAGACGTATCAACCTGGAAACATGCTTCTAAATCATAATTGTAATCATTCAAATGGAGTGAGGAAGGGTTGCTTTAAGACAGGTAAGGATCTAGTGAAAGATCACAAGTATTGGTAGATGAATCTAGTAGACTGATAAATGGATTATTCAAGAAAGAAACTGAGATTGATGATTTTGATATATCATAATATGAATATATATCAGATATATGAAGAAAGGATTTAACTCTGGCACTCAAGGCATAGTTTATATTACTTTAGGACTACGCACTATGATAGTGTTCAGAGGATTTAGCTGGCTTCTCTAGCTCATATGGAACTTCAATATTATGATTCTTAAGTATTTGAGACATGATGTCCATCTTATTATTGAAACATTTCTTCTCAATATGAAATCCCTTGAAGCAATAAGAACACTTGGATGTGCTCCCTTTCTTCTTGGCTTTCTTCATTGAACCTTCATAAGTAGGCTTTGAACTTTCATCTTCACTATCTAACTTTGGCTTCTTCTCTTTCACAATTTACTTCTCTTTTGATTTGGAATTCTTAATTTCTTGAAATATCAAAGCATGATAATTTTGCTTTGAGGATCTAAGAGCACTCATATGGATCAATTTTTCTTTCTCCTTTGTCAGTGAATCAAAGAAAGTACTCAAAGAAGGCAGTTTTCAATTTGAAATAGAAATCCTAGTAGCATGAAAAGTTGGCACAAAAACTAAGTATTCAGGACCCAATTTCAATAAAATGGAAAGAATAAATAGATATTCCTTCTTCTCAATCCCACATTACTTTATCAATAGAAGGATTGACTTGAATTTGGTGAAGAATACTTTAACGAAATCAAAACTCCTTGGACTCAATGAGAATAACTCATTCTCCAACTGATGCGCTCTTATCTCATCTTGTACTCCAAAGAGAGACTCAAGTTTGTTCCATACTTGGTTTGGAGTGGTAAAACCATATAGATGAAAGATTAGGTCAGGATAAATAAAGAGGAAAAGAAATCCATAGGCTTCATTCAACTTATTATGCCACTTAGATTTATCAACAATAGCATTAAGCTCTTTCTACAAAGCCAAAGTAACTTAGTATAGTCCCTTACTGCACAATAGAATGCCAATTTTGGCTTTCCATTCATGATGGTTTAAGGGATTACCAATTCAGTGGAGGGTGTAGTCCCTTGGTATTGGTTCATGAAGTTATGTGCCGCACCAATCGAAACACCACAGAGGACCCTGGAAGAGATCCGAGCGGCAATGATCTCTGAATTAAACAAACCTAAATCAGAGTCACATTGTATTACTGAGATCAAAGAAATCAAACAAGCACTCACGGAAACAACATGGGATTTTGACCAACAGTTTAAAACACTAATGGCTAAGGTAAGCTTCCAAATGTCCGATGTGCAGCATAAAGATTGATTTATTGTTGCATTGTTACCACAGATCTGAGGGTTGTTAATGCAGCAGAATATTGAATCATAGACATAACCACTGTAAATGGAAATGAAGTTAGAGGCCTCACCCATTGGTGACGGTTCTGCAGGAATGGTGCAGATCTAGTTGTAGCTGGACAATCTGACGATACAACTTCAAGACATCAAGAAGGGTAAAGAAGCACGAAATGATTTATGGTGCAAAAAATGTAGGACATATGGACATACTAAGGATAATTTTTTGACCTTCCTTAACTATGTCACATCAGGTGCACCCAACCCATTAAATAGCCATGGGATACCATGGTGTTGCATATGCCAGTCAAGAGGCCATCGCGATGAATAATGTTTATATTTGAAAAAAATTGTAAGTACCCCTGTGAACGTATTCTGTAAATTTTGTAAATCACTAGGACATGATGAGAAAGATTGTAGAGCATACCAACTCTTGAAAGAAAATACTGTTGACACCTACTTAATGAAAAATTAAGGTTTCACATAGGCTAAACAGGCACAAGTCTCGTATCATCCTACATAGTTCGCACCTAATGAGTACCAACTGTAGTACACACCTCAACAACCATACGTGCAACAAAACTCCTATCAGCCACACTACCAGTAGAACCAGTTCCCACCACAACAACCACACCCCTGGGGAAGGGGTGGCAAAAACATAAGAGGAAGAGGTGGAGGAGGAGGATTTGGTAGAGGAAGAGGTCAAGTTATGTTCTATAACTATGGACAACTGGGTCACTATGCTAGAGATTGTTTAGAGATTGCAAAGACATTTTCATACTGTAAGGGATAGGACCATAATGTTGAACAATTTCCTCAGCTGATCGCAAAGTTTCAAGCAAGGAACATTGCAGGACCTAACCTTGCACAGAATATGAACCTGAATCTGCATGTGAATGTTCAAATGATTGCGGCTGAACCATGAGACCTAAACATCGTTGTCGTAGCTCAAGTAGGTGCAATGACTGGAGCAGACCAGGATAAACCATAAGAACAACCACAGCCACAAGTAAGGCTAGCGACGTAGAAAAAGAAGCCACTGAAAGTCTAGAAATAGAAAGAAGTATTCTATGATGTACAATCATAATTCATAATCCCAGAAGTACCATCGACTTTCACAAAAGTACAGAAAATGCCTGAATGATTTCAATGCATATTCCAAAAGAAGGTTCCACCAAAGTTTAGTAAGCTAAGAACCTTTCTATCAAGTTGTTTAATGCTAATGCAATATAAAGATGATATTGCAGAACTACAAGCAATGATAGAAGAGATATATGTAGAGCCACAACCTAAAAAGAAAGTTAATCAAGTATGGAAAAAATGTAAAACTGTTAAGGATGATTGCACAGATAGGTGACTACGACATGGATTATATCATTTTGGATATGGGCTCAGATGTCAATATTTTGATGCGACAAACTTGGGAAAGTATGGGAAATCCGCGCTTGGACTAGTCTCCTATCCAATTGCGACTTGCTAATCAGGCAATGGTTCTACCCATTGGCCGGTTGAGCAATGTATCCATCGATGTCAAAGGATTGCGCACATTTGTAGACTTTGAAGTCATTAATATTGTTGATGACATGAAACCATACCCCACTCTGCTAGGAATAGATCAGGTCATAGACAATCATACCACCATAGATTTCAAGAAAAGGATTCTCTCATTCAAAGATGAGGAAATGAGGGTAGTATCACCCATCGATCCATTAGATTGACAAAGATAGGTTGAGCTTGTCTATAATGAGGGACAGGGAAACTATCTCGACTGGATCCACAATGTTACATCTATGCAGGAAGATTATACGAATTCGAAAGAATATGGAAACCTGAGTTGGATATGTAGGATTTCATGTACATCTGACTCAGGTGAGGCTTTAGAGGGTTGGAAAAATAGATTACATGAAGTCTCTATGAGAAGGTGTGTAATATTTACAAGGTCTATGCAACGGGTGGAGAATGAGTCAAGGGAGCTACACACCTATGAGGGTTTCATATACACATTGGAAATGACACCTAAAACCTGGTATACCTCTATGGAGCTGTGACAAGGAACCCAATATTGTGAGAGAATCACTAAGTAGTGTGCATATACATTTGAATTTGCTGATAAGAACCCTACAATTAATGCTATGCTTTAGATGGTAAAGGGGAATATAGTTGTTGAGATCCCTATCAAAGAGGCTAATTCTCACCAATGCAGTGCAACCATTCACTAGTACAGTCTAACCAGAGACCTATATGATGATCCGACTAATATGAGTAGACTAGAATCAGAGGGCACATGAAAATTAGAAGGAAGTAGCATTTCAAGTGATCAGTTCCTCTAGCCCTTGAAAATCAAGGAAGTACATATCGAATCACCAAAGAACCCAAAGTTCTCTAATATCAGAGATTATTGGGATGAGGAAGCAGTTGCAAAGATCACAGATCTATTGCATGAGTATCAAAACCTATTCCCTACCAACCTATCAAAAATGAGGGGAATAATGGGAGACTTAGGGGAGATGAAATACCCCTGCGACTAGATGCTAAACCAAGTGGTGACAAAAGGCATTGCATGATCGTCATATCAGGATTAAGCCAATCGAAGAAGAAGGACTCGTCTTATGGTATGACAACAAATTGTTCAAGCACCCGGGCAAGATGAAGACACAATGGCTAGGGCCATATAAGATCGTGCACATCAGTGATGCGGGTGTAGTAAAACTCCAGAATTTAGATCGTACCGATGTGACGGGTATGGTGCATGGTAGTTTCCTGAAGCCGTTGTAACAACTAAGTGACATTAATTCGATGCACTACGAGGAATAGGCTGGCGTACTTTTTGGTCGCATCATCCATCCTCGGTATAACTACCATAACTATCCAAACATGTACAACCCAGAAAGTGAGTTATAGAAGTTAATGAAGAATGTGTCCGAAAAATTAAACCAAGAGATCGATTAGACCTCGACCTCCTATCAAGTGATGATTGCAGGATGCAGAGGTCCATATAAATATTTTTCCTCCCCATCAAGCATTATGTTACACGCAGTGAGACTTGAGAAAACTAGAGCCATGTGATTACAGAGCTAAACCCTGCCATCCTTGTTTGATTACTCCAATGTTCATGGTAATTAACATCCCCAGTGAGAGTGAGGCATTGGACACCATTGTTATCTCTGGTTTCCCCATTTATGAGGAAGAAGAAATATAGTTTCCCAAGGTACAGAAATCGTAACAACAACTAGAGATTGACCCCATGGAAAGAACGTGGAAACAAAAAGAAGCTATAGCACCTGAAAAAGAGATGAGGCAGCCCAATGAGACACAACCAGGATAGGTGTCCGAAACACCAACACCATAGCAGAGAAAATGCAAGGCTATGACTGCCATGGATGCATGAGGAAAGGAACCTATTAGCAAAGGAGCACACGATGTCATGGACAAAGACATGCTACCACAAAGACAACCAAAGGATGATATGAATTTCCCACATTACATTCAGCCAAGGAGAACTGATGCAGAGGAGAGGGCTCTCCCAAAGAAGGAGGTGACTACTCTGGTAGCGCCATGAATTCCTATTGACATTCTCTTGCTAAAGGATATCCTACCTGAGTTGGTTAGGTTGAAGTTATAGGACTTTGACACTCGACAATAGGAAGGACTATAGATAACAGATTGCATGGTCGCGGACCAGTCCGCTACAAGTGACGCCTAGTTGCTCAGGCCAATGGACTCGGCCGAGGGACTTGCCTGCGTAGGTCTAACAAACATGTTGTTCATGCCTTACTTTGGCTATAGCGTACAAGTAAATATGTACGCGAAGAAGTTACTGGTCAGCTTCCACAGAGGATGCCTATGGCTGGATCAGCCATATCCAATCGACGTTGAGTTCATTTCAAGGATCACTAGCCTCCCAAATGAAGGAGACAATCCTATGCCATACTTGGCCAAGAAATATGTTAAACCTATCAAGTGAAAGCATAAACTTAAATAATCATGCTGAGGCTTCTTGATTTGGCCCATCTAGGTCAAAAGTCTACCCGTCACCACAAATATCCTATATTGCAAGATGCTCCACAACATGATACCCAATCAATGTTCAGCAGCTGTGGTGGAACATGAAGATTTATGCGCGCTAGGGGAAGTATTCAATTGGTCGTGGTACCTACTAAACGAACTCATAGACGATGTGATGTAGGCCCAACACAAGGAAAGTTACAAATTCCACTATTCCTGGCTGTTGATATTTATTTCATTCACTGTGTGGGGTAACCCATCGGACTACGTCTAGATGGATATACCACTACCTTTCCTTGGTGCAAGGTACCAGAATTTGTGGGAATATAAGGTGGAAAGAAATCAACAGAATAATAACAACATTGCATTATCTATACATGCATAGGAATTACGTGATGTTGTCTGCCAATCCCACAGAATCTACGCTGCGACGATTCACAACTACGCCGCATTCATCAAGTTTAAATATGAAGCACATAATATGACCCTATTGCCAACAAAGGACCAAATCAAGTAGGTGCACCATGCAGACTTCATGGTGACAAATGAGGATGTGGATGCAATTATCAATATTTGGATGGAGGAATGGCGTGGCCCACTAGCAAAGTTGCTTCCTGAAGAGAAGAATCCAGAGGAATCGTCGCTTCACCAAGTTAATGACAAAGAGCATGAAGGTGACGTCAACCAAGATGATCTGTCACAATAATACAATGAGGACGATGATAATATTGATGACTCAGACCATCATGCATTTGAGCGCCCACCAAGTCAATAGCATGTGTAGACATGGACGCAAACATAGTAAGAAAAGGGCCACTCATCCCGCAAGAAGCAGAAAGCCAATAGAATAGTGAACATGAACACATTGACTGAAGATGATCTACAAAAACATGTTGATGTTGTTGCTAAGGTCGCACAAGATAACCTTACTAGTCTGAGGACGCAGCAATTAAACATTGCTACCCAAGTCGAGGGCCATCTCAATAAGTTGATAGAGGCCATCCAGGATGTCAAAGCCATTGTGGAGACCGAGACATATGGTGTTGATCCCAATATTCCACTAGTTACACCAGAATTAGTGTCGCCAATCAAAGTGGTGATTCAGAGGTAGGAACTGGAGGTAGATGCAGAGACAAGTGTAGGTCTTGATGACAATAGTGTGTAGATAGACTTCTCCAAGATAGCCCTAGAGGAAGTCTATAGCATTCAGCAGGCGGTCACATCCGAAATTCAGCCAAGGGAAAATGTTGTTGCTTATCAGGAAACAAAACAGTAGCAAAGGGAAAAGCTGCGCAAGGCCTTGTTGAAGGAGAAAGAGAATGAATTGCAGGGGCGCATCACCCTTCTTGTTGAAAAAGAATAGGAAATACTAGCACATGAACAAAGCTGCATAACATTATTGGACTCCATCAGGAATGCCATTGTAGCATTCTTTCTAGAAGCATGACAAGAGGATGAAGACTCCCTAGCTAAAGTAACCAGGCTCGCAAAGATTGCGTAGGATCTCAGCATCAAATGGAGTAACCGCAAGCCAGGAAGATGCTAAGCACACCCCTGGAGGTGCTTGAGGAAAGAAGAAGAGTAGGGTCTAAAGCTGTTGAGAAAATTAGAGAAGAAAAAGAACTGTGCGCAAAGGCCACAGATGTTGTAGCTACCATTTGGGGAGCGTTGCTCAAAGATGAAACAAATAAGGAAATCAGGCAGAGTGCATGAGAGGTGGATGAGAAAATCAACACTGCAAAGGAAAAAATGAGGAAGCTACATCTCTAGCACAAGGTCATCAAAAATGCAGAGATCAATAGACTGCAGCAAGAAGTGCAGACCCTTTGCGAGTGAGAAAAGGTTAGGGAAGCTGAGGTAGAGACACATCAGTCGGTAGCCAAGCGACTCACAGACCTTCTTCATCTTGTGTAGCAAACAATTCAAGGCCTAGTACAATAAATAGAGGCATAATTGTTGGAACATGTACATTCCGACTGTATTGAGCAGTTGGCTGCACAAGCAGAGGAAGTTGTAGAGCAAGTCGCTAAGGTTTAGTAGATGGTGAAGGCATTCCAGGACAAGGTTCGTCCTGCCATGCAACTTGAGCTAGAACCAGTAACTTAAAACTATGCAAGGAAATAAGGCCAAGGCATGCAGCAAAAAAAAAGCAACGAGGGAGGCATCCCCAACGTAGCTTGCATGGAAAGACAAAGTTGCACAGAAAGAATGGTGTGCTATAAACCCGCCAACAAACTAGCTAAGATATAATTGGCCAGAGGTCGCAGATAGTTCGTAGGCACCGATGGACCATTAAATGCATGAGGATTCAACAAAGATTTGGCACTCATGACAAGACATCACCCTTGGAGGAACACCTAGCTCATAAAGTGCGGGAAACTATGTGATGGTGACTGGCCATCACATCAATACTCGATCACGACTATTAGTATGGGAGAATGATGACAGGATTAATCATAGCAAATATGAGAGGTAGATATGGTGCCACAGAGGAAGGTATTGTCCTAATGATGCACCTAAATAATCCTAGATGACATGTGACCCGATGCACCTCTTATAAAATAAGGGCGTGCCTAGAGAAAACATCACTTGGTCGTGTTGCTTGAGCGCCAGTTACAGATGGGTTGGGGTGTGGCATGGTGAGCAAACCTACTGGATAAAGTAGTTGCTGCAACCTTCAGTGTGTGGGTTATCTCCAATGATGGGAATAAGAAAGATGTTAACAGTCTGCAAGTTATTTCTACCCAGCTAGAAGTCTCTGGTGAAGTCATCCTTGGCTATTTATTTTTTAGTTTGTTAGCATCCCTGACTATGAAACCTGGAAGGAACCTGGTGGGGATTCGAGTTTTTGCACCACTTCACTAAGCCTGCAGGGATAGCGAGCAGGCCCAACTTTTGGTAGTCCAGGTGAGGCCTCCATGTGTGGAAGGACTAGAGAAGTGCTACATGGCCAGATATGGCTTGTAGATCATGATGCTGAGGTGAAATTCGTAAAAGTTGGCAATCATTCACCTCTAATCACTCCCTTGAATTCTAGGATTTTCTGGTTTTCAATATGGACAATGCTTCATTCTTCAAAGTTCATATCTCTGGCACATTGATCATCAGTTGGGCACTTCCCGTCCAACTCTGTAGAACAAGAAGAGGAAAAGGAGGATGAAGAGGACCGAGAAGAACAACAGAAAGACAAGCTGCAGCAAGCACAAGGAAAACACCAGGATCTTGAGAATGATAATAAGAATTTGATTGTTGTGTTAGAATGAGACACTAACAACCCTAGTGAAATTCAAAAGAGGAACCCTCCATTAATAGTATTCAAATGATGGCAAGGAATAAATTGTAAGACTAAAGTAACTCAAGTTTTGTAATATAAAAATTCTTCCAAGTATGGGATGAGGCCGCAGTGCAAGAAACACCACCAAAAAAAAACATAAGGAACAAAGTGCGCAAGGCAGGAAGCAGGAGAAGGTGCGCAAGGAAAAAAAAAAGCTTAGCAAAGAGACAGCTATGCAGATTGCACCTCCTCCTATGACCATTACTTCGTGGCTTGGGACGAGCCACATGTGAGTGTTGGGGGCCTATTGGCCTAGGAAGGGAGCACAAGAAATAAGTTCATGCGCAAGCAAAAGAAGGTGCGTCGCACGTGCGAAAGAAAGAAAGGAAGGTCACGAAGGAAGCAAAGGGTCAGCGTATGAAGAATGGAGAGGAGCACGATGAAGGAAAGGTGAGCGCATGAGAGTGTAGGTGATAATGATCTAAAAGCGACAGGTGCATATCATGGTCGTTTAAAGCGTCGTAAGCTTGCAGCAACATACATACAAGAGAATATTTGTAAGTCAGGCTGATATTTCCTCATGTCAAGTCGTAATCACCATAGCTATAACCTGAGGGGAAGCTGATGGTGACAATTAACAGACTACCTATATGCAGTCAACCTTGTTTGGTCATGTAAAATAGTATAAATAGGAGGGATTCAATGGTTAGAAGGTTGGTTGTGATTGCTTTTTAGTTGGTTTTTTTTCAGTAGTTAGGAGGTTGGTCCTGAGTTCCGTACTAGTTGATCAATGGTTTGTAATGGCTATTGTTTTGGCTATTCATTGGTGATCCATAGTGAAGGATGTCATTTTGTTGTAATGTTGTAGAGATTAGAGGAAGAGAAGACTCAGGAAGAGTCTGGTAGCGATATGAGGGTGTTGAGCCTTGGATCTGGCTGCTATGTGCACAGACCGCTAGGATTAGAAGTAGGGTAGAAGAACAAACCGAAGAGCATGTGAACTAGAAGTCTGAGTCATAAATATATATCATAAGATCAGTCTGCATCGTGCGAATTGTAAGGTGCTATACCCTTTTCTCATGCCAGATAAAGAGCACCTTGGTGGTTTTTCCCATATGGGTTTCCATGTTATCTCTTGTGTTTGAATGGATTACTAATGTTTTGAATGTTTATGTGAATGGTTGTTATTTGCTTCCTGTATGGTGATGAAATATTGATTAAATACCTGATGTTTTACTGTAATTAGTATATGAATGATTAGGGAACGTCATTGAAGTATATGTATATATTGTCTTGTGCATTTATGTCTTAAGTCACAACGTAAGTCACAGACTGTTTGTTAGTACGAGTCAGCTGCGCCACACAAGTTGTGCCAGTTGTGATGTTGGGAACAAAGATAGGACTATGTGTGCTGACATATTGTTGTGCTCAGTCATGAAAGAATGACTCCATCGTCCAGCCATCCTGTTGCCTTCGTTGAGCTCCTTCGCTGCGTGCCAAGGGACTATAATCCTTCGACAATCGTGGAAACATGGTTTCGGAGGTTACCCATTGAAGATATATCTCAGGGCTTACTCTGTCGGGTTGGTATCTTTGGTGTTTGTTGGGTTGAAGGGCTGTGCAGAACCTAGGTCACACAAGTTAGGAAAAGTGGCCAACATATAAGGAAAATAGAGAGAAGAATAAAGAGACTGAATACAACATAAGTGATCCACTATCTTTCCAAGTATTATTGATCAAATGAATTGATAATTATTACAAGAGTAATACATCCCGATAAAATAAAAATGAGTTGTTATAATACAACTCATGCTAGCTCGTAAATCGGGCTTACTAAATATGATAAACCCCCATATGTGACTAAAGCACTTTCCAACTCTGTTAAGGGCCTCACAAATTAGATAAATAATGAGTGAGTCGTCATGAGTGATGGAAAAACATGTTAATCCTATAATATGGAGAGAAAATCATGGAGGATGGGTTGGCAACAAAAGATAGCAGTTTCCTAGTTGACTAGCTTTACCTTATCCACTGAAAGGAAGTAATAAGGTAGGATACAAACATAATTTGTAGGAAGACACGGTTACTAAATATGGCAGTCAATAAAGTGGGTAGGATCTAACCAAAATCAGGAAAAAGGCACTCCTGGGGTATATATGGCAAGTGTTGACCAAGTGGTGCAAGTGGATGCAACTATCTAGGCTAGTGGATAGGAAATTAATCAGAAATAATTAAATATTGTTATCCTATGTATGGAGTGGGTTTATAATATCCCAACAACATGTTCTTTGGAAATCAAGCGTGATTCATGTCTTAGGAGCATGTGTCTCATATTAATTACACCATGCATAAGTCACAATGATTTGTTGAACATTATTAAGCCTTGTCATCATTTGCAATGGATGAGGGGTAGGGGGTTTGAAATCAACAAACAACTTATTCAAATGAGATCACTGTGCTATTCATATCTTGAATGAGCTACAATATAGAAAACATGTTGATTTTACTTGGATTGTTAAGAGGAAAACAACATGTTCTAAGGTTTTTCCCTTCAAATTCAAGGCAAGTTTATATATCAAACCCTAAATTATCTTACGATATTCTCTTCTAACCTATTTCAATAAGCACATGGAAAAATATTATAACAAATTACCAGAGTTGCTTGGTGATTTAGGATAATAACCTTGTGGATCCTTATTGACCACCTTTATAAACCATAGATTGAAAGTCCAAAGGTTTCATCATATTTGAAAGATAAATTGTTGTAATTTCTCATGTATTCAACAAAATTTTCCATGTAACGAAGAATAGGAGTTAAACCAATAAGTTAACTCAAACTAGATGGAAAGGATCTTATAAAGGATTTCAAAACTTAACAATAATAGCTTTTAATAAAGTTACAAAAAGGTCTCATTCACATATCATCACATGCATTTAAGAAAGAAACTACGTGATAGTAGTGCCATCTTCAAAAAAATCGAGTAAGTGGGTTTTGATTTTATGTAAATGAGGAATAGTTGACTCACTATTTAGAAGAAAGGATACATGCCTTGGTGTGGCAACAACAACCATCTCATATTGAAATGTATCAAGTGGCTTGATTGCCTTTTCACGATTATTGGGCATTGTTGTAGGAGTAAATTGACTACACTTGCGAATAACAATTGAAGTTGAGTATTAAGCAATATACGACTCAAAAATAGCCCACGTATGTGAGGGACAAATCATGATTGTCATGGAAATATGATTTAGTATCCAAATGAGAGGAAATCAAAAGGATTTCAAGCTAAGCGAAGGCATTTCATTTTCCTTAGATATTTATAATAGGCTCAAGATTACTAACTTCGCCTACAATTCTTTGAGATTGCCATGAAGGAGTGATCATAAAATAAAATCACATAAGAACAAGAGAATAGAAAAACTAGGAACTTCCTTCCCCAATGAGGTTTTTATCAATGTTAATGTTTGAAATATATATTCAAGAATCAATGGAAAAAAAATACTTTTATGTGCATGTCATGAAAAAATTAAGTCTGAAACCAAGGTTGCTTGAAGCCCTAAAGCCAATATTGAAGGGAATTCATTTGTTATAATTATTAATGGTACTCTTCTACAAGACAAAAAATAGGTGTCCTTAAGTGTTCGTGAAACTTTTATATGTTCCTTATATTAGTGATAAATTCTTTAAGTTAATAATAATTGTGATCAATTAGATTTTGAGTACATAAACCAAGTATAACACAAAAGAAATATAAATAAACACAATGTAATTTTGAAAATTTGCCATTATACCATGATCTTCATTATACCTTATACCTTTAGGAATATTATCGTTCCACAAATAACCTAATCATTGTTCTCATGTCCCAACTCGAGGTGACTAATACCATACACGGTTCAAATGTGGTGGTTTGAGGATTTTTCTCTTTAATCCTACCAAGTAAAGGTTGGGGTTTAATTCTCTTTTTATGCTTCCAATAGAATGTTCATGGAGTCAAGAGGCATCTGTAGTGCGAAATATCTCATAATGGAACATCAATTCAACTCAAATTCCAAGGCACCATAAAGAGGGATTGTATCATGGTTTAGAGGCTTTGCTGACAATGATCCATACAAAAAATGTGTAATTAGAGAATATGGATAGTGTTTCCCTATTTGCCATGTTTATGCCTCAACACACATTTTTTTTCACATAAATCGTACTCATGGCTCTCATATGAACATCAAACTATAGAAACCACCAATAAAAGGATCCTCGAAAATTAAAAAATGGTAATATCCCAACTGATATTCTAATGTACTTTTCTACTATGTTTGTTGTTTAGACACTCAAGATGTGCTAGAAAGATGAATAAAATGTGCATGAAAAAAGTGTCATGCCAAATGGCCCTAAAAAACAGCTAATCTAGAGAGATAATAGCACAAAGAATTTTAGTAAGAAGATGTACACATACCACTAATAATACTACTGATAGTCTTCCAATAGATAAGATGCATGTAGGTTATGCTCCTCTCCTGAAGTTGACGCCCACCTACAAGAGTTCCCTCCTTCTGATGCTATTGAATTTTTCAGGGAGAAGTAGTATGTTACTACTGAAACTTTGTAGGAGTGATGGCCTAGGCTTCGTTGAAAGGTAAGATGACACATGCAGAGATTTTTCCTCCATTAAGGAAACTAGTGAATTGATATGATCTGGATGGTGACGTGTAACACACCTAAAAATTGTAAAAAGAAAAAATATATATATGCATTACTTTTACATTTACTTAATAGATTTCTATGTTTTACTTCTGCTATTTTTAATATCTTTGTCCTGCTGGTTATGACAGGTTTTTCTCATGATTCTGATGGCTATTTCCTTCCAAAACCTTCAGACATGTCCACACAGGTGATGTAACTTTATTTATACATGTTTTTTATTTATTTATATTTATGTTAGGATGAACTAGCCTAAGGCATAGGAGACTGTTCATGGACTTGAACCCAACCCATCAATTGCATTATATTTTCAAGGATGTGGCCTACCATACTTTATACTATGTGTGTAAAGATATTCCCCTAAGCATGAGAAGCTTAGGGTTTGTAAGAGTATGGTTAGACTCCATATGGTGACCTCTTGTTATTAATACAAAGTGAGGGTTTCATACTTATGGTTGGCATTTTTTTTTCCTTAATGCCTTTCTTTATGGTACTTGATGTTCATGGTGTAAATTCTATATCATATGGTTTTAACAGTGATTTATGGATTACAATACATAAACCCATACTATGCTTGCAACATAGTTTTAATGTTTTTAACACATAGTTATATGCTATGATTATAAATATTTCGATGACCTTGGCTTAACCTAGCGCTAAGGTGATAGTATGAATTGGTGATCTTGTTCTTATATAAATATATACTATGGTTATGATGGAAGGGGTATGGACCTTGGTGTAACCACGAAGGCATTCTATGTCGGTCCTATCACCACAAATGTTTAGTGCATACACTAATGTTTATAAGATTTAACCTTGGGTTTTATTATAGCGATGGTTATAAATATATAAGTTAGGGTTTCAATGGTGGAATATATGATTGGGTGTTCTTATCTGTGTCCCATGATTAGAATGGTATGCAATGATTTTGTTTAAAATGTTATGACCATGATTTTAATATGGTACATGGTTGACTTAATGAACTGTCCTAGATGCAAGTTGTCAGTAAAGCCCCTCTCTGATTTGGCATGAGGATTTGATCTCTGCCCTACACCTAGATGGTGAGATCACGCAGTCTTGTAGGGTTTCGTAAAATCTCATTTAACCTGTTTGTATCCCTCATTTGGTGATGTGGTTTGGTCGAAAGTCAGTTGAGGCTGAGCTCTAATCTGTATGAAAACTTGTCCTCGTTTACTATGTTAATGGCATTGGCTTTCTCCATTCTTACTGTGTTAATGGAATTGTCCAAGGTAACTTCTTTCAAAGGATTATTCAACCATCTACCTCTAAACGCCAGAGCTTGGACAAGCCAGCCAACATTTTCTTCCATGCGACCAATCTGCTTCAACAGGTGAGTAAAGCTTGTTATTTTCCCTGAGCATTTTACTTGGTTTGTAATGGATAGTTTTAGTTTCTTTTATTGATATGTTGTTAGGTGAATTCATGCTATGGAGGGATAAGGGTGCTCGGAGGAGCCGACCCCTGTCCCTCGTTTCCAAATTCCAAGATAATATTAAAACCTCTTTAAGTTTATTATTGGGTTTTAAAATAAAATTACAATGTGATGTTAGCTAACTGCAAATGGGAAATTTGTAGGTGTTTGGCACTAGAGAGGGAGGCAATAGTGTCACCTCCTCCTAGGCCTGTGTTTCCAAACACCCAGGTAACATCCTTCTCGAACTTAACACAAAATTCCTTTTATTAGTATTTAGACTTTGGTCAAACATACATGTTAATACTTTGGTCTCTTTGTTAATAGGTGGAGCCAAATATGGGCATGGGAATTCTTGTTGTGTTTATTTGAATATGACCCATAGGTTCTGTGATATGTTAATGGAAGTTAATATCTTTATGTGTTAAAGCTAGGCTCTCGATTGTAACGATGCCAGTTTTGTGATTATGCTTTCACCATCCTAGTTTTAGTTATACGTCAGTCAGTAAAATATTTTATTCGGTTTTCCTATTATCTTGAACATGCTTGGTGGATATTTAATGAAATAAGATCTTCGATTTGTATGTTTAGTTTCATCGAAACTAGCCTGAACAGAGATTTAATAGTTGTATTTTTATAAAATTTTGATTTATTTTATCATAGGACTATTATGTAAAAACCTTAAAGAGATTCTACTCTTGATGTATGTCATCTTACTAATTAGATTATTTAGGAGTTAACTTGATTATGCGTTTTTTTAGGAGTTAAGTTAATTATGTATGTGTATGTATACTCAAGATAGTACCATTTCTTTTTTACGATTATATGGGTAGATCTTATTCGATTCGAATACTTTGATTTGAATCTTATGAGTTGTAATAATATTAATATTATTTAAGTTGATTCCAATGTAGATACTAAGTACTGCGGACCTATATGATGAACAATAGATTATAACCTAATACTGATATTCATGTAGGAATTAGGATGATATCCTAACTGTATATACTTATAGGTTTTTATGAGACCTTACTGTGGTTCAAAATGGATAAAAGTAGATACATTCTAGCATGATTAGATATCCTTTCTACACCCAAATTTAGTAAATACAGACTAAGAAAGAATTTAGGAATAATCGACACACTCAGGAAATAAACGAATAAATGTAGGAATACATGATACAATTTAGAAATTGACGATTCCAAATCCATTATGTGCAGAATTCAAATTTTGACAGGAATCAGAATTCTAACATTGAAGCGTAGCAACATTATGATAACTGATACAAACTGGGTTCTACATTAATATCCTCAGATCTAGAATTTAAAACACATTCTGCAATCACTTAAACATAAAATATGAACCTCGCACCAACGTTGGGAAAAAAAAAGTGGAGAAGTTGTTCCTCCCAACCAACTCCTAGAGCAATTAGGTTAATTTCTCCAAAACCCCCGATCTTGTTCCTGGAACCACAAGAGAAAAATCCTTGAATGTGTCATCTCTTGCATTCACATATTTTAATCCTCGTCCAATGATATCCCCTTGCTGCTTATGGACATACTAATATATAGTATTTTGCCTAGGACTTGGTCATTTATGAGCCTCCTGCTCTTTAGTACTCAACTAGGAGATGTCACCTAATTTTTGGAGATGATACCTCCTGCATCCTGAGTTCTCACTCAGTGGCTTCTGCCACATATATTTTCCTCTTGTGGGTCAGCAAACACTCTTTAACAACTATATCCACTTTTGTCCCCCTTTCAACATATTTTGTTAAATAAAAGTATTTTATTACAAAATGTTTTATTCTTGACTTTTTTGTCAAAAATAATAATGAAAGTATTTTTCCAGCATAATTAATAATAAATTATTAATTTAGTCGGTACTATATGACGTCTACCTTCTTCAATGAATATGATGCTGGATGCTTCAAATATGCGAACAATGAACAGATAATCACCAAGTAGAGTGTAGAGAGTTTGCTGAGAAGGATAGTGATGACATGCGGGAAGAAAATTGAGATTTAGGGTCCCAACAAATTACTCTAAAGATTTCCAGTTGTACCCCAACTGCAAAACAAAATGTGCAATACATCTCTCTTTGTATACTAGATTGTTGAAGAAGAATGAATATGATGAATAAATGGTGATAGAACTGGATGATCTATCCTGAAGTGATTAGGGAAGATAGATTTCACTATCGAAACCCCTTGTTAGATAAATATCTTTGTCTTCAACCATAACTTGTTGCTCCGGTGCTTGTTGCCGCTACTCTAGAAACCAAACTCAATAATAATAATCATAGATAATCCATTTGGTTCAATAACCCTTCTTATATATCTTAGCATGTACTTTTAGGGTTTGCTCTTTACTTTTTGCATCCATGTGATTCTAATTTCTCGTTGACTTTAAGCCTAAAGAAATAAGGCTTTCTTTACCATACTCATAACTTAATACTGCATGAATTCTATGTTCTTCTCTAGGTATCAAATGTCCTCAGTCAATTTCATTTTCATGTAGTACCTGCTCGACCCTATGGGAATTAAATAGGTTAGTGGTTGTTTTGATGGTTAAGTAGAAGAGGACATTACAAAAACGTTAAAATTCACTTTTTTCGTTCTTTAATGATGGCCAAGTGTCAATGACCCATCCATGGTTCTTAACCATTATAATGACATCCATCCTACAAAGGTGCGACTACATGTCGTTGTAGATATCCCATGATTTTGATAAGCCTTGTCTAACACATAAAGGGATCTGCTTACCTTCCTTGAAGTTGTTTAGAAATTTTAGACCAAAGAAATCTTAGTGTGGTTGTTTGAGGGCATGTTTTGTAACATACCCAAATAATTTGCTAACATGCATAAAAAAAAATTCTTGTGTACAAGGCATGGCCATGAGTATTTCCTTTAATCATTCATTCCTATGCTTATTTGTTCCTACAATAGACCTTTTTGCAATTAAAATATTTTTAGGATTTATTCCTTCTGCCTTCTGCATTCCACCATTGCAGTCTGCGAATCGTGGAAACCTTAATATTTTATGATTTTCCTTTTATGTTTCCTCGTTCCACATTTAGCTATGCAGATTGCGGTAGGCGAAAATTCCTAGATTCGCCCTATATTTCTTTTCACTTTTCTCCTTCCTCTTTCTGCGATGACCTTCGAGTAGCAGAAACACAAAATACGATGGAGTCCTTTGTTCATTTTCCACTTTCTGCCTTCCACTTTCTGCAATGGACCCTAGGTAGAAAAAACCCCAAATTTCCTTATAGTCAATTGTTCACCTTCCACTTTCCATCTTCCACCTTCCACATTATGTGGGAGGACTCCAAGTAGCGAAAAACACAAAATATATTACCTTTATTTTCTGTTCCCAATTTCCACTTTTCGCCTTCTGGATTCCGTGGAAGGAGGCCAGGATGCGAAAAACCAACATGTTTACCTTGTTTCTTTTCTATTTTTTGATTTTCACCTCCTACCTCCCGCGACAAGCTCAAGGGTGCAAAAATCCACTTTTTACCTTATTTCAAGTTCTCTTTCCACCTCTGGCCTTCCACATTCCACAGGTGAATTCCAGGGTGTGGACATGCTTAAGTCATATGCATTATGACTTTGTAACCATGCTTCTAGCCTCCATGAACTTAAGCAAAATGCATGGGAAACCAAAATGCATATGTAGATGTAAAATGCAAGAGAGTATAACAGTAGTAAACTCTACTTGAATATTTACACTATTCTACTCTGTGTTTCCTTAAGGGGACTGTATCAACATGCAAATTATGGTTGATCAAACATAGTAGGTACATTACATTTTTAGTGATCTATGCGTCCAATGCAGTCATAGCCACTCTTAACAGAGCAAGGTATCACACCCTTAGTGCACTACATAACAAATGCAACATAGTCGTATGAGCATGCACTAGGTGATGAGCAATGCTTTCATCAACAAACTTAAATCTTCCTTTATCATCTCTACAACATTGAAACATACATTCACATGCACACAAACATGGCTTGAGTTCATCAATCACAGGGGTTCACACAACATACATGTAACTTTGTATAAACAATAGTACACCATTTGAGTTACCATCTTACCAAATGCAAGGCACAATCATGAAAAACAGTGTATGAGTACACCCATTCATAAGCATCATTCCCATCAATAAATCCAAAGCTTCTATTGTCATTCTATTGATAATGAAACACACGTTTACACATATAAAATATACCTTGAGATCGATAGTTTTCATAAACAAAACCCAGTAATGGAACCTATTGGTAAGTCGAGCCGCAATGAAAGGGGGACAACCACGTTCCACCCAACTATAGATTAGGCACATATATGCTATGTCCTCAATCACCCCTAAGCTCACTATGCATGCTAAGAGTAGAGACAGCTAACGCCAATTTAGTTTCCAAACATAAATCACTTTCCTAACACTTCTCAGAGTGCTCACGCTGCAAGTATTTCTCTCAAATCTTGCCTAACACTTCACAGAGTGCTCACACAACAAGAGTTCATTCATTCCTAGCATACTCAACAATGTCCTTCCTCCTCGCATATGCTCCTTTATAGTTTGGTTTCCTAGGTCTTACTTCTGTAGTTGCGGTCTATTCCCCAAGGAATCCTCGTCAACCACTGCATCTCATGATTCTCCAGGGTCTGTCCGATCTCATTCCACAGCTCCGGTCCATTCACCATTGAATCCTCGTCAGCCACTGCGCCCTGCTTTCTACAGGGTTTTTCTGGAGCCTAATGACTTTCCTGAGATTTATTTCTCTACTTCTCCCACCCTTACATGCATAGTCTTCTCTTTTAACGTGGCTTGTCCCTTTCATTCATATTTTCATTAAAGGAAAAATGTAGTTGTTACAACTGTCCTCCATGGACCGTTTGGGCAGACACCATAGCAAGCCAAACTCATCAAAACATACAGTCTAGAACTTATCATCACAGATGATGTTTTCAGAATGTACAATCTAGAATATAACATTACAATTAAATGTTTATGAATAGGGGGATATTACATGTTCATGTAGATGTATTTTAATGAAGCATGTTTAATTGTATTTTATATTTTTTGGTATTTGATTATTATATTTTCCATTACACATTAGAATGGAAAATCTAAGAGTAAAAATAATTTGGAGGTTACTGTTTTGCAGTTGCAAAATCAAATTTAAGGGAAATATGCAGAATTAGAGGAAAGCGATAAAGGATGGAAATTGGAAAAGGATGTGCTTTTATCACAGATTGCAGCAGCCAAAAAGGAGACTTCCAAGATCATTTGAAGTAGCCAAATGGCACATGAATCTTTTAATGCGAAGAAGGAGAACATGTTGAGCAGGCTTGCAGAGTTAGAAACAAACCTCAAGTTGACAGTTAGTGAGAAAGGGCCAGTGAGCGAAAGAAATAGAGAAATAAGTACTGAAGCTCAGTGTTTGAAGGCCCATTTGAATGAGTACAGTGAAAAAATTGGTAGGGTGGAAGATGAAAAGCAAGCATTGGAAGCTGTGTCTGGAAGCTTAACAGAGGGGTTGGAGGATTTAATTGAACAAAATGCAAGGATGAAAAAAGAGCATGCATGGAAGTATGGAAAATACCAAGCTGGGATTTCTCATGTAAGTAAGCAATTCAAGATTATAAATAATGTACCTGACTCTCATGTAGGTAGGTTTTACTCACAAATTTGGATAAATATATACAAAGTACTAATCACTTTCTTTGTGGTGGATAGTTTCATGCAGGTTTTAGGGTGAATAACAATCTATATGGACCTATTAAATTAACAAAATGGTATATTAATGGAGTTGGTTGATTAACGATGAGATAGATAAATACTTACATCGATCAAAATTTATAATCATTTATGGTTTTTTTATGAACTGATTCATTTTGCTAATACTATTGTTTCCATTCATCTGGACATGTACACATGTAAAGGGTGGTGTCACCCTAACTGGTATATATTTTCATTTGTATCTTAACCATTCCCTTATTATGTGTCAGGGCGTGGAATGTTGCAAATTTATAGTTTGCTTTCAACGTTAGAAATATTACACTCAGTTATATGGAACAAGATTTTTTTCATGTATTTGTTTAATGCCCAGTGTTGAATCCAATTTCATATAATCTACATTTACTTTCTCTGCACTAGATAATAGAATTATGTGGTGCAGAGAAAGTGAATGCAAACTCTATGGAATTGGCTTCATGCTTGTTTTTAATGTGACAAAAATTGGATAAAAATGTGAAATAGCCTTTTGGATGTTGGATAAATTAATTACGAGTTGATGTATTTTATATCAAATCCGGGTCACTCAAGTAGGAGTCAGTAGAAGTACAAAACTGTGAGTCAATCTTTCAGTAGGAATGGTGCATGCTTCCTTGTATTTATTCAACTGTGTTTTTGTTGGACAAGTCAAGATGTTAAGTAGATTTAAAGTCATGAATTAACTCATGGTCTTTAATGTTAGTTGGTAAATTCCAAGAGAAGCAAAATTTAGTCTTTGTATATGTAGAAGAAGAATGAATGAAAACCATATGATGTTGGAGACGAACAAAGTAAGAGAGCCCAAGGTCTGTAAAAGGTGAAAATTCCAAGTTAGTTTCCAAGTCTGTAAATGCGGTCACAGTTTTCCTATTTTGTCATGGTAATATATAAACCTATATTTTTTATGTGTTTATTCTCAAGAATACTAATGTGTAACAACTTATCGAGAATTACTTATGCGAAATAAATTAACATTTACGATTTGTAAAAGAAATCGAAGGAAGGCATTTCAGTAGACCCAGATAAAATCAAGGCAATCATTGATTGACGAGCTCCATAAGATGTAATCAAGATTCAATCCTTTATGGGAATCATGGGTTATTATCATAGGTTCATCGAGGGGTTCTCTAGAATTTCTTACACAATAAATTCACTTCAAAAGAAATGAACTAAATTAATATCGTCTAATAAATATCAAGAAAGATTTGAAAAGATTAAACACTTGCTAACCATTGCATCTATTTTAAGAATAGAAGATCCATACAAATACTTATTGGTATGTATAGATGCATGCTTAGAGGGATTAAGCGATGGTTACTTTAAGAGGATTATGTAATAAGCTGAATCAATAAAACTTAAAGAACATGAATGGAACTATGCACCACATGAATTAGAACTAGATGTTATAATATGTTCATTAAGAATGTGGAGACATTAGTTAATAGGAATTAAATTCACTTTATTGTCTCCTAACAAAACATTAAAATACTTATTTGATCAGCAAGGTTTCGATGCTCTCCAAGTGAGGTGGTTAGGATTCTTGAGCGAGTATGATTTTGAAATTAAACAAATTAAAGGAATGAAGAACAAAGTAGTGGATTCCCTAATTAGGAATGCCATTCCTCATTGTTCAACTACAATTAGCAGTTATAAAACCAATCTTGAATATTTAATAAAAGAAGCAACGGAAAATGATGAAGAGTACTTAAAAGTTAAAGAACATTTGGAAAGGGATTTTACCGGAAATGATTCAGTTTATTCTATAAGCCTAGAAGACTTGCTCGTTTATAAAAATCGATTATAATACCAAATTACGAGGAAGTTAAAATATTAATTTTGAAGGAGCTACAAAAGAGACCATATTCGAGGCATCCGAGATACCAAAAATTGATAAATAAGTTAAGAAAAGGCTATTATTGGCCTGACATGAAGATGATGTTACAAATTACCTAGCTATGTGTATTGAATGTCAACAAGTAAAAATTTAACATCAACATCCTACCAAGTTACTGCAACCCTTGCTTATTCCAAAGTGTAAATGGAAGATAATAAGCATGGACTTTATAAATGGATTACCTAAAACAAATAAGAAACATGACTCAATAATGGTAGTTGTTGATAAATTAAGTAAAGATACACACTTCATACTTGTGAAATCTACCTTTAAAGTAATAAACATAGCTGATATTTTTATGAAAGAGATTTCTCGGTTGCATGGAATTCCAAAAGTTGTGATTTGTGATAGAGATGCAAAATTTACAAGTAATTTTTGCAAGTTATTGTTTAAAGGTATAGATAATTAGCTGAATTTTAGTACTTCTTTCCATCCTCAATCGGATGGTCGAATTGAAAAAACTAACCAAGTGTTAGAATACATGTTGCGAATATATGTTATGGATAAACCAGGTAAATGGGAGATTTGTTTACATTTACTACAATTTGCTTACAATGATGGATATCATGCCTCATTAAAAATGAGTCCATTTAAAGTATCAAGTATGCTAAAAAATTCCACTCATGTGTCTTGGGATAACCTGATTGATAGGATTGTTCTAGGACCTCACATGTTACAGGGGATTGTAATACACCAAAGACGATTGTTAATTATTTATTATTTCGAACACACACACACACACACACACACACATATATATATATATATTTTAAATTTTTTTTTTGACACTAAAGTCAAAATAAATGTGAACGGATTATTATTTTTATTGAATAAATAAAAGACTAAAAGGAAACATAACCGAAGTACCTGTTAAAAGAGTGTTTGATGACCCACAATGTGGAAAGACAAATGGCTAAAGCTGCTGAGTGAGAAATCAAGTGATGTAGGAGCTATATTACCCAAAATCATGTCAAGACTCCTTGTGGAGCACTAAAGAGAAGGAGGCCCATAAATGACCAAGTACTAGGAAAAATAATATAAAATAGTATGCCCATCAAGCAAGCAAGAAAGAGGGTGGCGATGGATGCAGAACGAGTGTATTGATGCAAAGAGATGGCGTATTGATCATATTTTGTCCTTGTGTTTTAACAAACAGGATCGGGGGTTCTGGAGCAAGTAAGACTTGGTTGTTCTAGTAGTTGGTTGGGAGGAATGACAACTTCAATTATGTTTTCTCGGTAGTGGTGTTAGGTTCCCTACTCAATTTCTTATTTGTTTAGCACTGATAATTATAGTCTAAGCATAGATTTACATTTTAAATTCATTTTAATTCAGGAATTATACTGTGCATCTATTTCCTAATATGTTTATGTCTATTCAATAATATACTCTTAGTATAAACTTTTAGCTGTTAAATTTATAATATATAAAATGTAGAAAAATCGCAAGTCTTATTTATATGTTAAAGTACCTCTAGATTTTCTTTGCTACTCTCTACTTTAATATGATTAAAATATCATAATGAATAGAAAGGACATAACAAAAGGATCACCAACAAAGATAAGAACATAGTCACCCAACTCATAGATCTGAGCCCCGAATTCAACGATAATCAAATATACAACTTTTGTTTCTTTTTTAGTATTCATACTTGTTTAGATAAGATCTAAATATATTAACTAATAAAGGAACTACAGAAGGATTCACAAGTAAGTCAATATGTTAAAAAGATCTAAGGAACAATCGCCCACTTGAAGATTGAAATCCAAACTCACTATAAACACATTATCATATCAATTAACCAAAACGAAACAACAAATCGAAAATTATCAACTCTAAGCTAAAGAATATAACCAATTATACAGCCTGTGTCAATTTTGGGTATTCATACCCATTTGGGACCGATCTAAATATTCTAACAAACCAAAAGAAAACTAAAAAACAAGATCACAATCGATCCAACATAGTAATATTTTATAAGTTAATCAACAAATGCCCAGCTTACAGATCCACATTATGAATTCAACATTAATCAGATCTAGATAAAATTGCAAAGAAAATTTATTATCAAATCAATAAACATAATTAAATACAAATGGACAGTCTCTAATCTCAGGCATCCATACCCAAGGTTTGATTGACCTGATAACACATTTAATTAACAACATGATCATGATATCCAAGAATAATTAGAAATCCATATTTCCATTTAACATTTGAAATCAAATTATATATTGGATCTTAACCGAGATTTCAACTTGTCAATACTATCTTGGGCGTAAGCCAATTTACTGGTATCCACAATCTAACACTAAAGACACAATGTGTAGTATCCATCCAAGCATGATTACAGATCAAATGCATTGAAGTGTGAGAGGATGTGAAGCCCACATTGTAAACTAATCAATCCAAATTTAGACCCAGAAGGGTTTAAAAAAAGAAAACAAAAATTATCTTTCAAGAGGCTATGAAACCCCTATCCCTCCTTGGATTGTGAACCAATAGTAAACCAATTTCACCCTGAATCTACAAGATTCTTACTGTATTATTGTTTGAGGATCTAAATTGTTTAGTCCAAGACAAAACCGCGTTGGTAGTTACATGCAAAAACTGGGTAGGGTGAGTATAATGAAAATGACCAAGATTTAAATATGCATTTTCCTAATTTTTAAATAGAGTTGAATAAAATCCCTCACTTGTGAACAAAGAAGAAGGAGGCTTGAGAGGAGGCGACCCTGTCGCGACTCACTCTAGGCCATGCTTAGTAATCTACATCCACATGTAAGCGTTCTTAATAAACATGTTTAATAAACTATAAATTGTGGAAAATTAAAAAGAATGTTGTGGGGATTCTTACTTGGATGTCAAGGAATGGGGCCATGAGGGTGAAGGAGGTTTGAGCCAAAGCTCCTACATTCTCTTTCCTTCACATGTTCACAAAAATGATTGATTCGGAATAATTCAATGTTTTATAAGGGTAAAAATTATTAAAAATAACCAGTGAGAGAACTTCCCTTATGAAGTCACGTAGAGGGCCAAGGGTCAGCTCCTCCTGGATTCCCTCTCTCCACCTCTTCCTACATAAGGAAAGAAGACTGTAAGTTAAAACTCAGTAATGGATGTGAAAATTTTAACAATCAGTTTAGTAGAATGTTAATGGAAGAAATTTCTTCCTTACCTAGTTAAAAACTAGGCACGTTGCAACGCCTCTGCAAAACACTAAGAAAGTGAATGGCTTCCCTTCATAACCCCACGATAAGCCAATAAGGTTGTGGCTGTAATGCAGGAAACATTTCCATAAATCCAATTGATAAACACCTCCAAGTAAACTCAAGTATAGACTGAAGCAAAATATTGTTTAACAGACTGTAAAGAGACAAGGGCAAGACTTGTGCAGTGCAGCCATGGAGTGGCTGATATTTCTTCTAAAGGAAAAACTCACATATCAAATGAATGTGACTAAACCCTCATGACATCATAAAGATATACTAAATAACTCATAATCTAGATTGTGACAAGTGGAGGGTAAAGATAAACCATCGACCACATTGCACGTGAACAAGCCTTGACATTGAATGCACATGGTTGTGCTACCAACTCACAGCCAGGACTAAGGCTTAAAATTTATTACAAGACTTTAAACATTTTGTGCTGGCATAAAATTTGTGCCTTCCCATTTTTTTTTACATGCCAACTTCATAAAATATCATCCCATGATGTGTAAATCCCGGGAGTAGGGCCATCAAACCGTAGTTTTGGGATTAATTCCTTCTAAAGGTTCTAGTCATATTTTAGACACTTAATCAAATCTTAGTCTAAGGCATTTTCTATTACAAGACTTCCAACATAGTTAACACTTTAACAAACCTTTAATTATTCACATAAAACCCCCTTTTCCAAACATGTCTTATGAGGAGTGGATTTAAAAACAAGGGTGAACCTTTAAGGGTAGCTAAGACTAAGGCTTAGTTTTAGGCTTAGGTCCTAAAAGAACCAAACATTAATAATAAAATTAAAAGATTGAAAACATCACCTTGGATATACTACGGCCAAGTCATTGCTACTTGAAGGAAATGCCAACAGAGGGCCTAATCTATCATACAAATGTCAAACACATCAAATTAAACTCACATGCATAAAATATATGTGATGAAAAATATAAAAGTGTCATGACTAATAGTTACATGCTATGAGACAGATAAAATATATAGTAAAGAAAATATTTTTCTTTTATTATGGATTGTAGAGGTTTGTAATAGAGATGGAACAGATAGTGAAGGAAGTGCAACATACCTTAAGAGTTTCCCAGGATCGATAGAAGAGTTATGATGATTTAAAAGAACTCTCATAGAGTTCAATGTTAGAGGTCATGTGTATCTAAAGGAAAAAAAAATAAGAGTACTTTGAGCTTCAAAAGTTTCTTCAAGCTGGTGCCCAAGAATTGTGTGCATTTTGAAGTGTTAGCTAATATAAGGTTGGTAGCCTATGAGCTTGCACTCCCCCCCAGTAAAAAAGTACACAATATATTTCATGTTTTTTTATCAGAACGATATGTACATGATTATACTCATGTAATTGATTGGAGTATGATTAAAATATAACGGTAGGGAAAGTTCCAGACAGGGACTTTACACATCCTTGACACAAAGGAGTTTACGCTACCAAATCAGGTCATTGTTGAAATATAAGTGGAATGGAAGCACCTTATACCTGAAGAGGTGACATGAGAAATAGAGGATAAAATGCGAGAGACAACCCTCCATGTTTTGGAATGAGAAAGAGAGCACAAAATAAAAAAACACCAAGGATGGTGTTAAGAATAGGGGGAGAAATGTGATACTGTTAGGAACCCATGTCAATCCCTCTCTTTACTATGTTAGTATATTGTTGTTGGACACATATGCTTTGTAAGTCGTCCCATAGTAATTGTTTATCCATAGTTTGTATTATTGTTGTGAGGCGCATATGCTTTGTAAGCCTCCTGTAGTATTTGTTCATCCATAGTTTATATTGGCCCATGGTTTTGACCCAAAGTATTGGCGCCTATTTTGGTATATAAGTGTGTGTTGAGGCCAAGGAAGGCACCGTGAAGTTATTTTGTATTGAACTTGCTCAAAGGAGGTTGCCCCCTCAAAGTGGCTTGCGATTAATATAAAAGTGATTATGAGTTCTGCTGCTATATCGTGTGTTTTGATTACTTGTTTGCTGCAGGTTCCTCACATCTGGTATTAGAGCACTTTCCTTGGCACACGTGGGAAATTTTTTTTTGGGCGGTGACTTTCAGATCAATTTATGAAACTTTCTATAAAAAATCAGGAAAAACAGATTGCATATCTGAATTCCTCTTTCAAAAATACGCAGTTTCAAAAAAAAAATCATCTCATTTGGAGTTCTAAAAGTGGAGATATCACGGATTTAAAATCCGCAATTTTTCAGAATTTCGGTGACGGCTGTGGAAATTGCGGCGAGAAAATATTCTGACCGAGCGCCCAGATTTCTATTCCGATTTCATGGGTAGAAGCAGAGTGGTTGTTCCAGTTCTAGAAACATGCTATAATAGCGATTCTGAGCAATATAGATCCGGTTTTTGAACATTGGGTGGAATTTCTGCCCAATTTTTTTTTTCTGTTGCAGGTTCGGATCTGGGAATAATCCCTCTCTGCTTAACTGTGGGAAGTACTTGGGAATAAACCCTAAAAATCATTGTGAGAAGTACCATAGGAACCCCGAAGTAGCTGGCCGATTAAGAGGACCTGCCAGCAAAAAGGGCAACGACCCCTACTTGATTGACTAGTTCCCACCCGTGAGATAAACCAAGAGATGTTGTTTGTGGCCAAGTGGTTATCAGTTTTACCTGAGCCGTGGAGTGAGGGGTACTACCCCAATATGAAAGCCGTCAGACAGCATTGGTGGCCGAGTGAATCCCTTGAACCGATAGGAAGCCGCACATACCTGGGGTCCATATCTATTTTCAGTTGCACAATTGCAGATTTCCTCTGTCCAGAACTGTTTCTGGTCAGTTCCGCGCCATTGCAGATCCACCTGTTGCTGATCACTTCCATGTCGTTGCAGATCCCTTCTTGAAAAATCTCCTGCTTATGGTTGTCACCCGCACAGGAGCAAAAATCATGGAGGAAGCACTTGCAGCCATCCAAGCCAAACTCCAGGAACTGGATGAAAAATTTCTCAGTCTCCATCTTGAGCATTCAACTATGAACACTAGACGACAGTCCGAGTATTCATCAACCAATGGGTTCTCTTCTTCCAGCAATTTTCGCGGTCCGAAGCTATATTTTCCACGCTTCAATGGTACTGCTCCGACTGGATGGATCTATCGTGCAGAACAATATTTCATCCTTCATAATACTTTTGATGTCCACCAAGTTCCACTTGCCTCCTTTCATTTGGAACAGGAAGCTCTTCAATGGTATCGTTGGTACATCAAGGCTCATGAAGAGCCAAAATGGCCTGATTTTTGCCAGCTCCTTTTGCAACGATTTGGTCCTAGTGATTTTGATGACTTCACAGGATCCCTCACTAAACTTCGCCAAATTGGCACTGTGAAAGAGTATCAAACTGAATTTGAGAAACTAGCTAATCATACTGAAGGATTACCTGATGACTTCTACCGGAGTTGTTTTATCAGTGGTCTAAAGGATGCAATTCGCTCTGAGGTCAAGATGTTCAGTCCCAACACAATGATGGAAGACCTGGGGTTGGCTAAGTTGGCAGAAGACAAGATGGCAGCCCAACAGCGCACCAAATTCTCTTTTGTTCCCTTCCGAAATCTGGGTTCTCAACGACCTCCCATTCCACCAGCTCCTCGCTCACCTCCAATCAAGCATTTGTCTGAAACAGAGATGCAGGCACGTAGAGAAAAAGGGCTTTGTTATAATTGTGATGAGAAATTCAGTCGAGGACATTGATGTGTTCAACAAAAGATCTATCTCTTGGATGTGGATTCTCCACCTGCCTCTAAAATTGGTGAAGAAGTTGCCGATGTAATGGATTCTCCGGTTGACACTCAGGAGCCGCCTACTGACCCTCCATCTCAGGATGACCAACCCAAGATATCCCTCCATGCTTTAGCTAGAGTCACTACCCCCCAAATAATGCGGGTACATAGTTACTTCAAGACGCTTCCTCTTACAATACTCATTGATTCTGGCAGCACTCATAATTTCATTGACCCTCGGATCGCCAAACAAGCTGCTTGTTTTATCCATCCTTGCTCCAACTTTGAAGTCATGATTGCCAATGGGGGCACCTTACCTTGCACAGGGAAGTGTCGTAATGTGCGTATCTCTATGGGAGATTATAACCTCCGCTCTGACATGTTTGCCTTGACCTTAGGCGGATGTGATGTGGTTTTGGGTGCTCAATGGCTATGCACACTTGGCCCCATATTATGGGATTTTGCTGAACTTTGGATGCAGTTCTCCCCCGATGGATACAAACACACATTGAAGGGATTACAACCAGGGTCTCTCAACATTATCAGTTCACATCACCTGGAACAACTCCTTAAGAAGAGTTCCCATGGTGTCATTGCTCAGCTCCATTCCCTTCAAATGTAACCTTCAGCGGCCCCCACTACTCCTTTGGATCTCCAACAAATTCTGGCTCGCTATACAGGTGTTCTTGCTGAACCAGTGGGACTTCCAACTTCACGACCAGAGGACCATCGCATTCAGCTCCTCCCTGGTAGCATTCCTCCCAACATCAGGCCCTATTTGCGAAAATTCATTCTAGTATTTTTTGATGATATCCTCATCTACAGTAAAACATGGGCTGAACATCTCCAGCATCTGGCTCTTGTAATGCAACTTTTCTCTGATCATCATCTCCATGCAAAAAAGTCTAAATGTGTTTTTGGCCAAAAGGAAGTTAAGTATCTTGGGCACATTATCTCAGCACAAGGGGTTCGTGTGGATCCTGCCAAAATCGCTGCCATGAACAATTGGCCACCTCCTAAGACACTCCAGAGCCTTTGTGGTTTTTTGGGGTTGACTGGAAACTACCGCAAGTTTGTCAAGGATTATGGGAAGCTTGCAGCTCCATTAACTGCGCTGTTGAAAAATGATGCTTTTACATGGACACATGTTCCTGAGCGTGCATTTGACAAGCTGCAACAAGCTATGTGTACTGCACCCGTTCTAGCTATGCCCGATTTTTCCAAGCCCTTCACTATTGAGAGTGATGCTTGTGGAAATGGACTTGGTGTTGTTCTCCTTCAAGATGAACACCCCATTACGTTCACCCACGAAGCCCTTTCCAATAAGAATTTAGCTGCCTCTACATATGAGAAGGAAATGATGCCCATTTTGCATGCAGTACAAAAGTGGCGACCCTACCTCTCAGGGACTCGTTTCTGTATCTAGACTGATCACCAGAGTCTGAAATATTTCCTAGAACAGCGTGTATCCTCCCCAGCACAACAGAAATGGGTTAGCAACCTCATGGGTTATGACTATGAGATCACTTATAAGAAGGGTAAGGACCATCTTGTGACGGATACCCTTCTCGCACATTTGATGACCAAGGTTCTCTTTCTGCTATTTCTATGCTTGTTCCAAATTGGTTACAATCGGTTCAGCAGGGTTATGTCAACGACTCTTCATTATCTCACATCATTCAACGCTTGGCCAACAACCCTTCTGTTGTTCCACATGACTCTTGGGATGGTGCTTCACTGCAATACAAGGGTCGTCTGGTGATTCCCCAGAACACAGCTCTTCAACACGCTATCTTCTATGAACTCCATGCTTCTCCGTCAGCGGAGCACTTTGGTTTTCTCAAAACGTATGAACGGGCACGGCGCAACTTGTTTTGGCAGGGCATGACAAAGACAATTCAACAGATGGTGGTTGAAGGTGATACCTGCCAGCGCAATAAGGGTGAAACAACACCCCTTCCAGGATTGCTCAATCCCTTTCCCATACCTCCCCAGATATGGACAGATATTTCTATGGATTTCATTGACGGGCTCCCTAAATCTGGAGGGAAGACTGTGATTTTGGTTGTGGTTCATCACCTCTCCAAATATCGTCATTTTTGTGCTCTCATCCATCCCTATACAGCCTCTTCCATTGCTTAAATTTTCCTGGCCCCGATCTTTCATCTTCATGGAATGCCTTCTTCCATTGTCTCGGATCGTGATGCGACTTTCACCAGTCATTTTTGGACAGAACTCTTTCACCACACTGGCACCAAACTGAAGATGCGTTCAGGTTATCACCCACAAACGGATGGTCAGACTAAAATTATCAATAAAAGCTTGGAACCTTATCTTCATTGCTTCTCCTCTGAGCAACAACATCAGTGGGCAACGTGGCTCCCTCTCGCTGAATGGTGGTACAATACCTCTTACCGCACTGCCTCTAAAATGACTCCATATGAAGCAGTTTATGTTCAGGCACCGCCAGTTCTTCTTCCTTACACCCCTAGCAGTTCTCCAGTTCAGGCAGTTGACGCGGTCCTTTGCATTTTGCGCGAAAACCTTCACATGGCAGGCAATCGCATGAAGCAACAAGCTGATCGGCACCGTTCTGAGCGCACTTTTGAAGCCGGTGATATGGTTTTTCTTTGTCTCCATCCTTACAAGCAATCCTCACTAAAACTCAAAGGGCATCATCAGCTCGCCCCAAAGTTCTATGGGCCATATGGGATTCTTCAAAAGATTGGGTCTGTTGCTTCTAAATTGGAACTTCCGCCTTCTTCCGGCATTCATCCAGTATTTCATGTCTCTTGTCTGAAGAAAGTTCTTGGCACCAACATCAAAAGCCAAACTATTTTACTAGACCTGGATAATGAAGGATCCATCTTTTTGGAGCCGAAGGCTGTCCTCAATAAGCGCCCTCGTTAGCTTTGCTCTCGCTCTATCACAGAGGTCTTAATTCCATGGCACAGAATGTAGCCCAAGGATGCTACGTGGGACCCACTCCTCTAGATACAGCGACAATTTCCACATCTAAAGCTTTGAGGACAAAGCTTTTTCTAAGGGGGAGGGGATGTTAGGAACCCATGTCAATCCCTCTCTTTACTATGTTAGTATATTGTTGTTGGATGCATATGCTTTGTAAGTCATCCCATAGTAATTGTTGATCCATAGTTTGTGTTATTGTTGTGAGGCGCATATGCTTTGTAAGCCACCTATAGTATTTGTTGATCCATAGTTTATATTGGCCCATGGTTTTGACCCATAGTATTGGCGCCCATAGTTTATATTGGCCCATGGTTTTGACCCATAGTATTGGTGCCTATTTTGGTATATAACTGTGTGTTGAGGCCAAGGAAGGCACCGTGAAGTTATTTTGTATTGATCTTGCTCAAAGGAGGTTGCCCCCTCGAAGTGGCTTGCGATTAATATAAAAGTGATTTTGAGTTCTGCTGCTATCTCATGTGTTTTGATTACTTGTTTGCTGCAGGTTCCTCACAGATACCCCCAAGACATTATTTTATTTTTAATATTTGTGAAAATATTTCAAAAACAATTATTTTTGTAAGAGTATTTAAAAAATAAAAATACTCACAAGAGGCCTCACTGACACTTCACACAATAAATTATTATTTTATATTAATAATAGGAAAATAACACTTGGAGAATTTAGTTAAATGAGGGGACACCACCATGAGACACATAACATGTGCAAAACAAACAAGCTATATTTTACCAATCAAATCCAATAAAAAAAGCTCAACAACCACACACTGTCCTCAATTATAGGGATTGAAGGATTGATTGATATTTGATTGAGATGGCACAAGACCTAGGTGTTGATGTAATTGTAACTTCAGAATGTATTCACTTGTATTTCTTATCTATTGTAACCTGATGTTCATTCTGGGATGTATTGTAATGTATTTGAGTCATGTCATACCTTGATGTTTACTCTGGGAAGTTTCTATAATGATAAATTCATGTCAAGTCATTGTGGGTAACCCTCCTATTGGTCAAGGGTTAAAGTCCCCACAGTTGTGGGGCCCTTGGGTTATTAGACTATCCTAGTGAAGTCGACCCTAGGTGAGTCATTGTAAGTTGGGGCAATAGTCCCCACCATTGTGGTACCCTCCTATTGGTCGGAGGAGGCAAAGTCCCCACAAGTGGTGGGGCACTAGGGTTATTAGACACTCCTAGAGATGTCGGCTCTAGTAAGTAATTGTTAAGTAAGGCCGACATGTTGCAGTGCACTTCAAGTGAATGAAAGAATATAAATAGAGAGTGAGCCTCTTTATTTATCTTACTTGAAATGCTCACTCACTCATTGGGGCGCATGAGTGAGAGAGAAGAAGCTCTCTCAATGTGAGAAAGAGAGATTGTTGCTGTCAGGAGATCATCTTACTATTTTTCAGTTTTATTGTTTTGGTTCTGATTCTATCTCTGAGGAAGTTGCAAGGTTTTCTCCTTTATGGTTTTCCCAAGGAAAAATTCTTTGTGTATCTTGTCTCTTGTGTTGTGCTTATGTTTTATTATTGTGCTTGTTATTCTCTCAGTTAAAAGATCCTAAGATCATAATGCTAGCTTGAATGTGGAAAAACTAACATGGTATCAGAGCTAACCTGAGAATAAGACATTATGCAGCTACAGAATCTAGGGCTTCTTACTTTTTGGGACTCTCTCCACAATCTATCAGCAAAAGTATGCTAGGATGACTCTCCATTGAAGGGTGCATCTTTCTGTCAAAGCGAAATACAATTTCGAGCATTTTCAGTTTTCGATGCAGAAATTAGGGCTTTCTACAGAAGAGGAATTTTTGAGTGAGCCCAGCTTAGGATTTTTCTCCTCATCAAAACTGAATTTTATATACCTGGATCAATAAATTTGGTTTGGGTGAAACTCTGGGAAAGTCAAACCCTAGTTTGACCCCGAGCTAGAAAAACCCTAAATACTAAAACTGCTAAGTTTCGGTACATTCGCTATATCCTGATATTGGAGATGTCTCAGGAGATAAAACTTACAAGGGACGAAGATACAATTATTATGAACACTGTATCCAAAATTCAGTCTCATATTCGCTATATTCTGGGAGATATGATTCCTCGAAGTTAGGGTTCCAGCCTCTTCCAGAATTCATCCCTAAACATGACACCTGGGGAGAACTGCAATATCTTGGTCTACATAGGTCCAAATGGAATTTGTAAAGCTATTCCAGAAAGGGAATGGAATGAAATTTGGTGGTCCAAATATCATACTCAGAAGATGAACCAATGACATGTGGAAGTCCGTACAACTGCGCTGTTCTAAACAGTCCTGTAATAGGTCACCTTGGGAAAAGGATAATAAATCCAAATTGGTGTAACCAATTCTGATGAAACCTATTTTTTTGGCTCAATTACAAGTGAGGTTACCTTAGTGAGAAATTTTATACATAGAGGAGTAGTAATTTCAGAGATATCACAGAAACAGTAACAGGCATTTCTGCAGAAGAAATTGGAAAACTAGGGCTTCCTGTTCCAGGAGCTTCCCTCCACTGTTTTCAGAAAAGGAGTACATTGGACAGCTCCATTTGAAGACATCTATATGTCTATCCAATCATATCTGAAAGACTCCAAGTTTTGAAAATTAGGGTTTCTGTGACAAACCCTAGATCAGCAAGCTCTGGAACCAGGACGGACACGTCAAATCGGTAAGATCTAATCCTTCGCTATTTTCATTTGAGGAACTCATTTCAAAGTGATCTATCACATCAGCTTGATGATAATATGGGTGAAGTTGACAACTTCCAATCATGGAAGCATGTGATATCTCTGAATAAAATGACTTGGACACCTACATGAGTATAGAGGTTCGAGTTCCAGAGGGAGATGAGGCTAGAAGTCTTACACAAGAAGAACTTGGTCAAGGCCAAGAAGATCATTGTTGATTAAGTCACGAATCAACTTGTACTACAAGTGTCTTCCTTAAAGACATCGAAGATGTTTGATTCCTTGACCAAGCTACTTGAAGGGAAGAACATACATCAGAAGATGACCTTAAGAAACCAGTTGAAGAATGTGAAGATTCAGAATGCAGATACCATGCAGTCATACTTTACAAGGGTCTCTCAAATCAAAGAACAACTTGAAGCGGTAAAAGAAGAAGTGAAGAAGGTAGAAGTGGTGATAGCCACCTTGAAAGGTCTCCCAGGATCATATAATTCATTCATTCAAGGAATGTGTTCCAAAAGGAAGTGATTACTTTCAGCAGACTTTGGGGAAGAAAAAGAAGCTCATCTCATAAGAAGAGAAGAAGAAAGATGGAAGCAACTGAAGATCAATCTCTCACCTTCCAAAGAAGATCCCTTAATTGATGAGGAATATGAATATCTCAACTCTTGAAGAACTTCTTATCCACCTTAGCATTTAGATAAGAAACGATGCTATTATGAATGAATAAGATGATGAAGCTGAAGGATCAAGAAGGAGTCTACCCATGAAACAAATAAAGATAAGTATTCAATTGTCATTTCATGATATTGTTTTGTTATGCATTTGTTTATATTCAGTTGATGTATTATGCATGATAGGATGTTTGCATTAATGATAGTATACTACTAATATGCATGTGATGGGTAAGTAGCTCATGGTGCTATACAACTCTCCATTGCTATTTATCTAGAATGAAACCTCTTTGCTGACATATTAGATTAGTGCAAAATCTCAATGTTGTCCTGGTAGAGATGGACGACATCTAGAAAGTTTCAGTGAGATATGGATGAATGTTGTATTGGCTAAAGTAGTTGCATGATCATATATTTATGCATAAGAATTTGACATTATGAATATTCCTTATGAAATGTTTCTAACCATACAAATGCATTTGACTTGTAGCAAAGATCACATACATAATCACCTACAAGCAAAGAATGATGAAACTTGTTTCAAAGAACAAGTGACGACAGTTCAAGATGAAGAATAATATCATGAATGCAGTGACATCATTGATGCAGAATCTTCCAGCTATGAAGAAGTAACCAAGAAGACCAGCTCAAGAAGAATGATGCCTAGGATGCCGTATCGAGACCTAAAGAGAAGTTCGTAGTTCCATCATGTAGTAGATGGAAAAATTGTGGGATGCAAAGCAAGATTCGTAGCACAAGGCTTCTCACGAAAATAAGGCATAGACTACGAAGAGACATTTGCAGCCACTCGAAGTGAAGTCACATAACATGCATAATCATGTGTGCAAATGAAGGAAGGCCTTGTATGAGTTCAGAAGACACCCATGGGATAACACATACATGATGATCTTGATGAATATCTTAAAATTTTCTACAAGGTTGATAAAGGATGACAAGATCACAGATGCATGTGAGAAGAACTTTTGAAAAAGTTCAAAATAGAGGATCTTGGTATCCAATGATCCTAGATGGATACTACATGTCACTCAAGTACATAATGCATAGAGTACGGAAGATAGAGGGAGTATGATGCTCCGCTTCAGAGGGAGTGAGTGAAAAAGATCCTTAGGTTCGACATGGTATGACAGGATGGATAGATTACTGATGAGTCTAGGATTTACTAAGAGTAAAGCGGATTCCAACCTTTGCTTCAAGGTTGACGGCAGAAGACTAGTGATGTTCCTGTTATGTGTCGATGCACTATTTTTTAGGCATTGAGGTGTGGAAAAGAGAAGTATGCAGTAGAGATCCTGAATAGGTTCAGGATGATGGACTGCATGACCACACCTATGGCATCAAACTTGAAGCTATTGAGTGATGCTTTATCAGAGTCGGTTGATGCTACGATGTATCGTCAGATGATTAGGTCATTTATGTACTTGATGAACACGAGACCAAACATTTGCTTTGCTGTGAACACCTTGAGCCAGTTCCTAACAGATCCGAGGCATGTTCACTTGATTGCTGCAAAGCATATTTTGAGGTACCTAAAGGGTACAATTGATTATGGGCTCAAGTACGATGCGAATCAAAATATTAACCTCGAGGGTTATGTTGATTCAGATTGGGCAGGCGGTGCCATTGATATGAAGAGCACTTTAGGGTGTTGCTTCAGTATGGTATCATGTGTGATCTCTTGGTTTAGCAGGAAGCAATCCTATGTGGCACTGAGTACAGCTAAAGCAGAGTATGTCGCAGCTTGTTCAGCTAGTTGTGAGTCAGTATGGCTGCGGAAGCTACTGTCTGATATATTTGATCTCTAGTTGGATGCTACTTGTATACATTGTGACAACCAGAGTTGCATGAAGTTGTCAGAGAATCCAGTGTTCCATGACAAGTCAAAGCATATCGAGATCAATTACCACTATATCAGGGATACGGTACAGAAGGGAGCAGTGAAGCTCCAGTATGTTGCAACGAAAGAACAGATAGTTGATGTGTTGATGAAGCCATTGGCTAGGGTGAAGTTTGAGTACTTCAGGGAGAAGCTTGGTGTTCTCCAGATCGAGGTTTCATCCAAGAGAAAGTGATGAGACCCATATCCATTCTAACATGGTGAGAGGATTGGTTCCTTCCATGGTCATATGTAAGGGCTGAGCCATTTTGTCATGGTGAGAGGATTGGTTCCTTCCATATCAGATATGAGTGCATATCCCTTCCATCAGTAATGGGATGTGTTCCCTCACTGGGTAGATGTAAGTGCAGAGCCCTTCCATCAATAATGGGATGTGTTCTCTCACTGGGTGGATGTAAGCATAGAGCCCTTCCATCAATAATGGGATGTGTTCCCTCACTGGGTGGATGTAAGTGTAGAGCCCTTCCATTAGTAATGGGATGTGTTCCCTCAATGGGTGGATGTAAGTGCAAAGCCCTTCCATCAGTAATGGGATGTGTTCCCTCACTGGGTGGATGTAAGTGCAGAGCCCTTCCATCAGTAATGGGATGTGTTCCCTCACTGGATGGATATAAGTGCTGGGCCTTTCTGATATGATTATAGGATTGGTTCCTATATGATCAGATGTGAGTGGTGGGTGTGCCTTTCTGACGAGTAGGTCAGATGTAAGTGCTGGATGGACCATTCTGACAAGCAGGTCAGATATGCTGAAGAATACCTACATGGAGGCTAGGCCTACAACCAGCATGAAAAAGGGTTGGCTCTGTAGAACTTCCTGTGATGAGAAGAATCATGAGATAGCACCCATGATGATCCAAATCCAGTGAAGATGATCCAACAGTGATGATCCAGATCGAGTGATGATCCAGATCCAGTGAAGATGATCTAGCAGTGATGATCCAGATCCAGTGATGATGCCTAGTGATGATCCACATCGAGTAATGATCCAGATCCAGTGAATGATGATCCAGATCGAGTGATGATCTTGATTCAGTGATGATGATCTAGATCCAAATGAAGATGACTTACATATGAATATGACTTGAATATGAAGATGACTTGAAGATGAAAAAGACCTGAAAATGACCCAAATGATACAGAGAAGAAGACTTGCGCTGATAAATTGTGTCAAGCGAAT